>JADBJO010000668.1:376530-521530 GCA_016801955.1 Conus betulinus | reverse complement strand
CATTTCTTTTTCTCTCTTTCTTTGTCCTTTATTTTTTCCTCTGTTTTTTTTTCCTTCCTTTTCCTCGTGTTTCTTTGTTTTGTCCTTTCTTTTCTTTCCTTCCTTCTTTTTTTTTTGTTTTTGTTGGGTTTTTCTTTTGTTTTTCTCTTTTTTGCTCTCTCTCTCTCTCTCTCTCTCTCTCTCTCTCTCTCTCTCTCTCTCTCTCCTCATCTTCGTTTTTCTTCTTCTCTTTCTCCTCCTCCTCCTCCTACTTTTCCATCATTTTTCTCCTTTTTCTCCTCTTCTTCTTCTTCTTCTACCCTCTTCTTCTACCTCTTCTTCTTCTTCTTCTTTCTTCTTCTTCTTCGTCTTCGTCTTCTTCTTCTCTTCTTCTTTCTCGCGCTTTTCTCACCCCCCGTATACCTCTGTCGCTTTCTCTTTTAAATCCCTCTTCATTCATTCTCTCCTCTCTCTCTCTCTCTCTCTCTCTCTCTCTCTCTCTCTCTCTCTCTCCCCTTTAAAAAAATCTTTTCTTGTGGAATTTTTATGGCTGTAGGAGTTCGGTGTTTTATGGCTTTGCTATTGCCAGAAGTTTTCTTTGTGTGTGTCGCGCGTGCGCACACACACACACACACACACACACACACACACACACACACACACACACACACACACACACACACACACACACACGGCTAGTGTGATGCAACAAGTGTTTTATTCCGATGGAGAAAGATAGGGGTGGAGTGAATGGGAGTAGGGTGGAAGGGATTGGGGGAGGTGTAGGGTGGTGGGAAGGGGGGAGGAGTGGGAAGGACGAGATGGGTGATGGTTGAGTCTTCAAACGGCTCCTTGAGAAAGTTCGTGGCGGGGAGGGAGGGGGGGGGGGGGGGGAGCAGGGGAGAACCAGACTAACAGAACACGTTGGCTAAGATGTGGGGTAAGGTGGTCAGATACTGAGAGAAAGATAAAAATAACGAAAAGAAATCGATCCATGAGAAAGGTGATGAATATATATATATATATATAATATATATATATATATATATATATATATATATATATATATATATATATTGTACAGAGAGAGAGAAAGAGAGAGAGCGTGCGTGTGTGTGTGGTATGTGAGGGAGAGAGAGAGAGAGAGAGAGAGAGAGAGAGAGAGAGAGAGAGAGAGAGAGAGAGAGAGGAGAGAGAGAGAGACTTAACAGATATGCGGATTTTTTAACCACATTTACATTCTGTACTTTTTTTTCCATTACGATTTTTTTTTCACTCGTTAATTTTCCGTTTAGGCAGTAGAGTGCGTGGCCTCCAGTAATAGAAGATAACCAATGGATGTTTCCAATAGTAAGAGAAGATAACCAATGGATGTTTCCAGTAGTAGGAGAAGATAGCCAATGGATGTTTCCAATAGTAAGAGAAGATAACCAATGGATGTTTCATTACCAAGAGAAGATAACCAATGGAAATTTCCAGTAGTAAGAGAAGATAACCAATGGATGTTTCCAGTACCAAAAGAAGATAACCAATGGATGTTTCCAGTAGTAAGAGAAGATAACCAATGGATGTTTCCAGTACCAAGAGAAGATAACCAATGTATATTTCCAGTACCAAGAGAAGATTACCAATGGATGTTTCCAGTAGTAAGAGAAGATAACCAATGGATGTTTCCAGTACCAAGCTAAGATTACTAATGGATGTTTCCAGTAGTAAGAGAAGATAACCAATGGATGTTTCCAGTACCAAGCTAAGATTACTAATGGATGTTTCAAGTAGTAAGAGAAGATAACCAATGGATGTTTCCGGTACCAAGAGAAGATAATCAATGGATGTTTCCGGTAGTAAGAGAAGATAACCAATGGATGTTTCCAGTAGTAAGAGAAGATAATCAATGGTTGTTTCCAGTAGTAAGAGAAGATAACCAGTGGATGTTTCCAGTACCAAGAGAAGATAATCAATGGATGTTTCAGTAGTAAGAGAAGATAACCAATGGTTGTTTCCAGTAGTAAGAGAAGATAACCGATGGTTGTTTCCAATAGTAAGAAAAGATAATCAAAGATAATCAGTGGATGCTTCCCGAACACTATTTCCAATAGTAGGAGAAGATAATGAATAGATGATTCCAGTACTAAGAGAGGATAATTGATTAATGTTTCCAATAGAAAGAGAAGATAATCGGTTGGTGTTTCCAATAATAAGAGAAGATATCAATGGATGTTTGCAATGTTAAGAGAAGATATCAATAGATGTTTCCATAGTAAGAAAAGATATCAATGGATGTTTCCAATTGTAAGAGAAGATATCAATGGATGTTTCCAATAGTAAGAGAAGATAATCAATGGATGTTTCCAATAGTTAGAGAAGATATCAATATATTCCAATAGTAAGGGAAGATGGTCAATTGATGTTTCCAATGGAAAGAGAAGATAATCGATGGATGTTTCCAATTGTAAGAGAAGATAATCAATGGAAGGTTCCCATTGTAATCTGTTCTAATTGTTTTCCACACTGAGCAAGGATGAAAAGGAGAGGAGAAGGGGGGTGGCGAGGACAGGGAGGCGGTGGGAGGGGGGGGGGGGGGGGACAGAAGAAGGGAGCTCTGCACACTAATGACAGACAAACGATAGAAGAAACTTAGGTGCAGAGAGGAGAGGGAGGAATGGGAGGGGCGGGGGGGGGGGGGGGGGGGGGCTCTGTCTCGCGGTCTTTGTGAAGAAGAGAGGGCGGCTCGGGGAGGGGGTGGGTGAGAGAAAAGAGGGAGGGAGGGAGGAAGAGGGATGGACTAGGGAGGGAATAGTAGATCAATTAATGGCGTCCAACGTCTTTTGGATGAGAACAGGCGCGGGAAAAGAACCTCGTCAAGGTGCAGTGTCTTCTCCGGCGGGGAGATCAGATAGCGGTCGGCAGCTCTTCACAGATCGCTGGCGCTTGGTAGCGGCAGGACCACTTCTGGATATGACTGTGTGTAGTGTAACACTGCTGCTGTGTGTACGAAGGACCCGGAATGAACGGCTTGTGAAGAATACAAGAGGGAACATAAGGACATCGAGAACGGGGGGGGGGGGGGGGGGGGGGGGGGATAGAAGAGAGAACAGGGGGAGAGAATGGGGAAGATAATAGGAGAGGGAGAGAGACGGAGAAGAAGTAAAGGGAAGGAGGGAGAGAGGAGGAGGGAAAAGAGAGGGGAATGGAAGGGGGAGAGAGAGGAGAGAGAGGGAGGAGATGAAGAGGGAGAGCGAGAGAGATAACGAGAAAGAAGGGGGAGGGAGATAGAGAGGGGGCAAAACGAGAAAGAAGGGGGAGGGAGATAGATAGAGAGGGGGCAAGTAAAAGATAACTAGAAAGAAGGGGGAGGGAGATAGAGAGGGGGCAAGAGAGAGATAACGAGAAAGAAGGGGGAGGGAGATAGAGAGGGGGCAAGAGAGAGATAATGAGAAAGAGAAGGGGGAGGGAGATAGAGAGGAGGCAAGAAAAGGATAACGAGAAAGAAAGGGGGAGTGAGATAGAGAGGGGGCAAGAGAGACATAACGAGAAAAGAAGGGGGAGGGAGATAGAGAGGGGGCAAGAGAGGGATAACGAGAGAAGAAGGGGGAAGGAGATATAGAGAGGGAGCGATGAGAGAGAGGGATAACGAGAAAGAAGGGGGAGGGAGATAGAGAGGGGGCAAGAGAGAGAGATAAGGAGAAAAGAACGGGGAGGGAGATAGAGAGGGGGCTAGAGAGAGAGATAACGAGAAAGAAGGGGGAGGGAGATAGAGAGGGGGCAAGAGAGAGAGATAACGAGAAAGAAGGGGGAGTGAGATAGAGAGGGGGCAAGAGAGAGATAACGAGAAAGAAGGGGGAAGGAGATAGAGAGGGTGCAAGAGAAGGATAAACGAGAAAGAGGGGAGAGGGAGATAGAGAGGGGGCAGAAGATGGCTGAAGGGGAGAGGGGTAACAGAGGACTAGAAAACGCGAGGGAAGGGGTGGGGGTTCAGAATGATGGGGGTGGGGAGGGCGGAGGAAGGCGTGTCTGTGTAGCTAGAATTTCTCTTATGAAGGCTGGTTTTGTGGAGTGAAGTTCTCTATGAAGGCTGGTTTTGTGGCGTGAAGTTCTCTATGAAGGCTGGTTTTGTGAAGTGAAGTTCTCTATGAAGGTTGGTTTTGTGGAGTGAAGTTCTCTAATGAAAGTTGGTTTTGTGGAGTGAAGTTCTCTATGAAGGTTGGTTTTGTGGAGTGAAGTTCTCTATGAAAGTTGGTTTTGTGGAGTGAAGTTCTCTATGAAGGCTGGTTTTGTGGAGTGAAGTTCTCTATGAAGGTGGTTTTGTGGAGTGAAGTTCTCTAATGAAAGTTGGTTTTGTGGAATGAAGTTCTCTGATAAAGTTTGGTTTTGTGGAGTGAAGTTCTCTATGAAGGCTGGTTTTGTGGAGTGAAGTTCTCTATGAAGGCTGGTTTTGTGGAGTGAAGTTCTCTATGAAGGTTGGTTTTGTGGAGTGAAGTTCTCTATGAAGGTTGGTTTTGTGGAGTGAAGTTCTCTAATGAAAGTTGGTTTTGTGGAGTGAAGTTCTCTATGAAGGTGGGTTTTGTGGAGTGAAGTTCTCTAAGAAGGTTGGTTTTGTGGAGTGAAGTTCTCTAATGAAAGCTGGTTTGTGGGAGTGAAGTGAAGTCTCTAAATGAAGGTTGGTTTTGTGGAGTGATGTTCTCTATGAAGGCTGGTTTTGTGGAGTGAGTGGATCTCTATGACGGTTGGTTTTGTGGAGTGAAGTTCTCTGTGTGTGTGTGTGTGTTTGTGTGTGGAGTGAAGTTCTCTATGAAGGCTGGGAGACAGAGCGTGAAGTTCTCTATGAAGGCTGGTTTTGCACGCCCCTGACCGCACCCTCTCCCCCAAGTGAACGATGAAGCCTCGGAGTGAAGTTGTATGAAGTTCGTTTCATGTGGCAACAAAAGAAGACTCCTGTCGGTTGCAGTCAGTGGAAGTTCTGCACACCAACAATGAATGCGCCAAGAAGTTCTTAAGGAGTCCAGTTTTATGGAGTGGAGCAATTTCTGTTTTGAAAATTGGGTTCGTGTCAGAAAGTTTCTGATCAAGGTTGGTTTCAAATGTGAAATCAAGGTAAAAGGCAGTTGATTTG
The DNA here is from genome assembly GCA_016801955.1 of Conus betulinus. Classification (NCBI taxonomy): domain Eukaryota; kingdom Metazoa; phylum Mollusca; class Gastropoda; order Neogastropoda; family Conidae; genus Conus; species Conus betulinus. The sequence continues at coordinate 516,438 of JADBJO010000668.1, read as the reverse complement.
TGGCAGAAGATCTCTATCAAAGGAGTGGAGTGAAGTTCGCTATGAAGGTTGATCACTTTGGTGGAGTGAAGTTCTCTAATGAAAGTTGGTTGTGTCAACTAAGGGGAAGTTCATGTATCAGACAACTGTTTGTGGTTTCATCGTTGTGAAGTTCTCCCCAAAGGCTGGGAAACTGGAGTGCAGTTGTTCTTATGATCAGGCAGACATTTAACATTAACGCTGGCTGAAGTTATGGTAGGCCTTAAGGCCCACATGGGTTTTTGCGTTTTAGTGCAAATCTCTATGACTGGTTGGTTGTGTGGACGTCAGGTAGCAATGAAAGTTCTGCTCCGGGGCAGCCAATATGTCGACCCCCTGTGGAGTGAAGGTCACTATGAAGGCTGATTTTGTGGAGTGAAGTTCGGGGATTCTTGTCCCATAGACGGACTAGGATTAATGTGGCAGGCTCCCTATCAGAAAGAGAGAGAGAGAGAGGGGGGGGGGGGGGGTGGGTGTGTGTGTGTGTGGGTGTGGGTGTTCATGCACAAACGAAAGACAGAGAGAACCAGAAAGATGAAGGGCAAACGCCCTGCACGAGAGAGTCCTCCTCCGCACCTCCCCCCCAAGTCGACGATGAAGCCTCGGACGGTGTGCAGTTCGTTTCATGTTGGCAACAAAAGAGAAGAAGAGAGTCGGCTGCAGTCATTGGACAGGCTGCCTGAGACAACTAGAAAATGCGCCAAGGCCTGGTTGTAAACTAGTCGTATTTATAGACTGGAGCCGATTTTTTTGTTTTCAGAATTTGAATACTATGTAAAACCAGTTGATTCTCCTCAGATTCTTTCAACACCAATCAAGGTAAAAGTCAGTGTATTTCAAGCAGCCTGATCACCATCAAAGGAATGGGACTATTTGAGCATCAGCAAGCTAAGACAGTCAACGGATGAGTGCAAAAACCTGAAATGTGTTGTTGAAGCAGGGGAAGGTTTGTATCAGATAGAAATGGTGGTTTCATCGTTGAAAGGGAACCCAAAATAAAGGAAACTGGCGGCAGTTGTAAATCTTCTGATCAGTCAGACATTTGGGACATGTAAACGCTGGCTCAAAGTTATGGTAGGCCTGTAAACCGCCCACATGGGTTATTTTGCGTTTTAGTGCAAATCCTACACTGTGGCACACACACACACACACACACACACAAGTCAAACACGCAGCTGGCTGCCCGCGTGCTCCCCCCCCCCCCCCCCCCCCTCCAACTCCCCTTACCTCAGCTCCTGTCAAGGTAGCGCAGTTTAAGTACACGTTCATTTGGTAGCACACAAGACGCAGCTGCTGTGTGTGCAGTCAGTCGCCCAGTAGGTACACCCTCGGCCCCACGGCAGGTCAGATGTCCAGTGGGTCAACCCTCGGCCCCAAGGCAAGTCAGATGTCCAGTGGGTCAACCCTCGGCCCCAAGGCAAGTCAGATGCCCAGTGGGTCAACCCTCTGCCCCAAGGTAAGTCAGTTGCCCATTGGGTCAACCCTCGGCCCCACGGCAGGTCAGATGCACAGTGGGTCAACCCTCAGCTCCACGGCAGGTCAGATGCACAGTGGGTCAACCCTCAGCTCCACGGCAGGTTAGATGCACAGTGGGTCAACCCTCGGCCCTACGGCAGGTCAGATGCACACAGTGGGTCAACCCTCGGCCACGGCAGGTCAGATGCCCAGTGGGTCAACCCTCGGCCCCAAGGCAAGTCAGTTGCCCGTTGGGTCAACCGTCGGCCCCACGGCAGGTCAGTCGCCCAGTGGGTCAATCCTCGGCCCTAAGGCAAGTCAGTTGTCCATTTGGTCAACCCTCGACCTCACGGCAAGTCAGATGCCCAGTGGGTCAACCCTCGGCCCCACGCAGGTCAGATGCAGAAACGAGGGTGGCTGTTATATTGGCCTAGCGGTGAAGCATCGTGCCGGTTGGTGGTCACAAGTTCCAGTCTCCCTGGCGCCCAGCAGAAAGAAGAACGGGACGAGTTGCTCCTTTGGAAAGCAGACGTGTGTGGGGGCCAGGCCAGAGTCGAAAGTGATACCTACTGTTACCATAGCTCCTGAGCAAGATCTACAGTTGCCATAGCTCCTGAAAAAAATCTATTGCTGCCATAGCTCCTGAGAAAGATCTACTGTTACCATAGCTCCTGAGCAAGATTTACAGTTGCCATAGCTCCTGAGCAAGATCTATTGCTGCCATAGCTCCTGAACAAAATCTATTGCTGCCATAGCTCCTGAACAAAATCTATTGCTGCCATAGCTCCTGAGAAAGATCTACTGTTACCATAGCTCCTGAGCAAGATCTATTGCTGCCATAGCTCCTGAACAAAATCTATTGCTGCCATAGCTCCTGAGAAAGATCTACTGTTACCATAGCTCCTGAGCAAGATCTATTGCTGCCATAGTCCTGAACAAAATCATTGGCCATAGCTCCTGAGAAAGATCTACTGTTACCATAGTTTCTGAGCAAGATCTACTGTTACCATAGCTCCTGAGGAAGATCTCAGTGTGGCTGTTGTTTGTTTGTAGTTCCTCATGTCCCGTGCCACAGGCTCGATCTGTCCCCTTCCCCCCCCCCCCCCCCCCACCCCTACGTCGTCCCGCCCTCTCCCTCTCTCCCCTGCATGAAAGTCACGAATAGACAGACAGACAGACATAGGGGAAGAGAAATTCAGATGATTTATTCATGTGACAGGGCAAGGCCCCTAATGAAGTGGGGGGGGGGGGGGGGGGGGGGGGGGGAATGGACACGCAAGGCACAATAGTTTATATCAATGTGATGAAATAACGGAACGAAACAAGAATGATTCGAAAGCAATTTCAAGAAATGAAAAATTATCTGTACATAAGAGAGATAGAGAGAGAGAGAGAGAGAGAGAGAGAGAGAGAGAGAGAGAGAGAGAGGCAGAGACAGAGACAGAGAAAAAAAGAGACTCAGGGAGAGACAGACAGAGACAGAGACATCTTCCCCTCATTCGGCTTAGGGTACATGTGCTATGTTTGCCTCCTGCCAACAGCTGGCCAAGTGCCCCTTCCGACAGCTTGGTAGAAATCATCCAGATGTTTCCCAAACAGCTGGCCAAGTGCCCCTTCCGACAGCTTGGTAGAAATCATCCAGATGTTTCCCTACAGCTGGCCAAGTGCCCCTTCCGACAGCTTGGTAGAAATCATCCAGATGTTTCACGTTCTACAGCTGGCCAAGTGCCCCTTTCGACAGCTTGGTAGAAATCATCCAGATGTTTCCAACACCCAACAGCTGGCCAAGTGCCCTTTCGACAACAGCTTGGTAAGAAATCAGAAATCATCCAGATGTTTCCCCAACAGCTGGCCAAGTGCCGTCTTTCACCGCAGCTTGGTAGGATGAAATCATCCAGATGTTTCACGTTCTGCCAACAGCTGGGTGTTGCCCTTTTCGACAGCTTGGTACAAATCAGACTGGCTCAGATGTTTCACGTTCTGCCAACAGCTGGCCAAGTGCCCTTTTTCGACAGATTGGCTCACAAATCTCCAGATGTTTCACGTTCTGCTAACTGCCAACCCGCCCCTGAAATTCTCCCTGGGATGAGAATCAACACCTCCTGCACTGAGCTGCTGTGGCCTGGGTGTCTCCGTCCTGTCCTGGATGACTGTTACTCTCCTACAGACTGGCTCACAGACCTCCCACCATTCTCCCACCAGACTAACTCACAGATCCCCTGCCATTCTCCCTCTTGATTGGCTCACAGATCTCCCGCCATTCTCCCTCCAGACTAACTCACAGATCCCCTGCCATTCTCCCTCTTGACTGGCTCACAGATCTCCCGCCACTCTCCCTCCAGACTGGCTCACAGACCTCCCGCCACTCTCCCTCCAGACTAACTCACAGATCCCCTGCCACTCTCCCTCTTGATTGAATCACAGACCTCCCGCCACTCTCCCTCCAGACTGGCTCACAGACCTCCCGCCACTCTCCCTCTTCACTGGCTCACAGACCTCCCGCCACTCTCCCTCCAGACTGGCTCACAGATCTCCCGCCACTCTCCCTCCAGACTGGGTCACAGAGACCTTCCGCCATTCTCCCTCCAGACTAACTCACAGATCCCCCGCCATTCTCCCTCTTGATTGGCTCACAGATCTCCCGCTGCTCTCCCTCCAGACTGGCTCACAGAAACCTTCCGCCACTCTCCCTCCAGACTGGCTCACAGATCTCCCGCCACTCTCCCTCCAGACTGGCTCACAGAAACCTCCCGCCACTCTCCCTCCAGACTGGCTCACAGATCTCCCGCCACCTAGGTTTTGCAGTTTGGAAAATAGGGCCTGAGATTTCTCATGATCTGACTTTATTTTTTACCTTTTCAGGTGAAAAATGTACCCGCTTTTAAACTTTTAGCTTTTAGCTGTTTTTAACTCTCTCTTTCTCTCTCTCTCTTCTCTCTCTCTCTCTCTCTCTCTCTCTCTCTCTCCCCCCCCCCCCCCCCCCCCCCCCCCCCCCCCCCCTTGGAGCTTACAAACTTTTTTTTTTTTTACAGTTTTCTGAAAAAAAAGAAAAAAAAAAAAAAATTCCGCTGAACTACTGACCAAAGCAGTCTGCTTCAACAAACGTATTCAAGTTTTGGTAAAAAAAATACATGTCTCCACAATGTTTGAAAACGAAAGTGTTTGTTATCTCGCACATTTTTTTTTTTTTTTTACGATTTTGGTCAGCTCCTTTTCCACAGACACGTCAAGGAAAAAATATGATGTCAACACTGATTTTCTCACTCATACAGGGTATAAGTTAGCAATAATTAAATTGATGAAGAAATTTTTACGTTACCATCGAAAACAATGAATGTATTACTTCTTCAGTCTGTTGTAAGATATTGTTTGCCACTTATAGAGGGTCAAAGACGTATTATGATATACTTTTGATAATCATTGAGAGCTCCGTGCTGTGACAAATGGGACATAAAACTTCCACAAGCTCATGACTGGAATTCATGCTTCTTTTATGCACATAAAGTTGCAGATGCAAAACTTTAAGTAGTTTCAGCTGAGAGTAATTCACAGATGCTTAGGAACACATGTCATTTTGAAGGAAATCGGAGTGACTGATAATGATTCACGCGGTTTTTGCCGATTATTTAAACACTCAATCGACCATATGTTTTGGAAATGTACTCATGATAAACGCTTTTGGAGTAGGTTTACTGATTTCGTAAAAGAGAAATGCACTCACACGCAAAGTGTTTGTCTGAGTCTCTCATACTTCTCGATTTCGACATAACAATCGCAGTTGATTGCCTTTTTTTTTTATATACTTATATTTTTTTTTTTACCAAAACATTATTTATGTAAGTTAGAAGGCAGTCGCCCACAAGAAGCAGTTTTCTTGAAACAAAAAATGAACTATAGATATAGAATTGGAAAATATAACTCGTACTTAACCATGAACAACATGGATTTCTATGCCAGATGGCTTGCGTATGAATCTTTAGTTTCTAAAATCTAGTTGCTTTAGTTAACGTCTCAGAATATGTCTCTCACAAATTCTCTCTCTCTCTCTCTCTATCTCTCTATCTCTCTCTCTCTCTCTCTCTCTCTGTCTCTGTCTCTCTCTGTGTGTGTGTGTGTGTGTGTGTGTGTGTGTGTGTCTCCCCCTCTCTCTGTCTCTATTCTCTCTCTCTCCCTCTCTCTCTCTCTCTCACTCACACACCACACACACACACACTCACACACACACACACACACACACACACACACACACACACCACCTTTTACACTTAAAAACACGTGCAGGCGCTCGCGTGCGCATACACACACACACACACACACACACACACACACACACACACACACACACACAGAGAGAGAGAGAGAGAGAGAGAGAGGAGAGAGAGAGAGGAGAGAGAGAGAGAGAGAGAGAGAGAGGAATGTGATAACGCTGACAGATTGCAATCATACATCGGAAAAAAAAATGAAACTGTTCTGTGTCACAGCGTGTGTGTGTGTGTGTGTGTGTGTGTGTGTGTGTGTGTGTGTGTGTGTGTGTGTGTGTGTGGGAGAGAGAGAGAGTCGTCGTACTTATTTTATTTTATTTCATTTTATTTTACTTTTGTTACATGCGCACTGGTGACCTACTCGTTTTTGAGTGAACCAGTATTTTAGGAAGAAGAAGAAGAAGAAGAGAGAGAGAGAGAGAGAGAGAGAGAGGGGGGGGGCTTATATGTGTTCGCGAGCTTGCAAGAGAGACAGAGAGGGGATGGGGGGACAGAGGGCGGGAGGGGAGAGAAGAATGTTACCACACTGGCAGATTACGTGATATGTCGAATACATGAAACTACACAGTGTGTGTGGGAGAGAGAGAGAGAGAGGAGGGGGGGGGGGGGGGGGGGGGGGGGGGGGGGTAAGGGGCACAGAGGGAGAGAGGGAGGGAAGAATGTGATCACACTGGCAGATTACAATTATATGTCGGATACATGAAACTAAACAGTGTGTGTGTGTGTGTGTGTGTGTGTGGTGTGTGTGTGGAGAGAGAGAGAGAGAGAGAAAAGGGAGGGGGGTCGTATATACGCCCACGAGCTAAGTGAGAGAGTTTGTAACGGATCCATTTTTAGAGCGGGTGAGTGAGGGGAAAGGAGAGCGGAGCAGAATGAATTTATCGAAGATCCTTTTCCCATCTTATTGCCCAGATGAAAATGCTATGGCTTCTGAGCTGACGTTCAGAATGAATGAACTCGTCTGAAAATAGTCTGCATTGCTGGCTGCCGCCTCAGCCCCCCCCCCCCCCCCCCCCCCCCCCCCCCCCCCCCCCCCCCCCCCCCCCCCCCCCCCCCCCCCCCCCCCCCCCCCCCCCCCCCCCCCCCCCCGGAAATGACGATATGTTATGCGCGTGCGCATTGTCGCCGTTCTGCTTGTGATGAAGGTGTGCTGGAGGGGAATAAGATATTTGGTGCATGACTCAACGGATTTCTCCCCATCGCTAGTGTCTGTGTGTCTGCCTGTCTGATTTTCTGTCTGTATCTCAGTGTCTGTCTGTCTGTCTGTCTGTCTCCCCCCCCCCTCTCTCTCTCTCTCTCTCTCTCTCTCTCTCTCCCCCCAAAGAGGCTGTGAAAAAATACTTGTTTTCCTGCCCCCCCCCCTCTCTCTCTCTCTCTCTCTCTCTCTCTCTCTCTCTCTCTCTCTCTCTCTCTCTCTCTCTCTCTCTCCTCTGTCCCCCTCCGAGATGTGCGCATTCTCCGGAATACAGTTCCATAGGAATATGTATCTGAGACCTATATGAGATCATGCACACTCATATACATGTATGTCTTTGTATTTGTATGCGTGCGTGCGCTTGGGCATTTGTGTACCATGGCTCCAGAGAGGGAGTGAGAGAGGGGGAAAGGAGGGAGAGGGAGGAGAGGGAGAGGGGAGAGAGAGAGAGGGGGAAGAGAGAGAGAGAGAGAGAGAGAGAGAGAGAGAGAGAGAGAGAGAGAGAGACATCAAGAGAAAAAAGAATGATGGAGCTCACAGCCCATCCTAAACACACTGGGCATTTCAGTCCTACCACACTGGACATTTCTGTCCTACAATACTGGACATTTCTGTCCTACCACACGGGGCATTTCTGTCCTACCACACTGGGCATTTCTGTCCTACCACACGGGGCATTTCTCAGTCTACCACACTGGGCATTTCAGTCCTACCACACTGGGCATTTCTGTCCTACCACATGGACATTTCTGTCCACAACATTGGACATGTCTGTCCTACCACACGAGGCATTTCTGTCCTATCACACTGGGCATTTCTGTCCTACCATACTGGGCATTTCTGTCCTACCACACTGGGCATTTCTGTTCTACCACACTGGGCATTTCTGTCCTAACACATTGGGCATTTCTGTCCACACGGGTATTTCTGTCCTACCACGCTGGGCATTTCTGTCCTTCCACATGGGGCATTTCTGTCCTACCACATTAGGTATTTCTGTCCACACGGGGGATTTCTGTCTGTCCTACCACACGGGGCATTTCTGTCCTACCACACGGGGCATTTCTGTCCACCTGGGGCATTTCTGTCCTACCACACTGGGCTGTCGTACCACACTCGGCATTTCTGTCCTGCCACACTGCGCATTTCTGTCCTACCATTTCAGTCCCAGAGAGAGAGAGAGAGAGAGAGAGAGAGAGAGAGAGATCAAGAGGAAAAAGGAATGATGGAGCACTGTCAGGAAGAGCGCTCTGGAGATGTTAAAAGAAATTATCCGGGTACATTTTGTCATGGGACAGAAAATTCACCCTTACACCTGTGGTGTGGTCAGAGGCAATCGTTTTGAAAGTGAGTGCTGTTCAGAGCACGCAATCGTGTGACTGACTGTCTCTTTTCTTGTCAGACTGCAAGAAGACAGCCTGGAGAGCGGATGGGCTCCGTTAGTTAGCCTGGCTTGGTTGCCGGCTAGTAGGCGATTTCAGGTCTGGGAAAATCTCATTCCCCCTGAGTGTAATTTGTAAATATAGCACCAAGTGCTAGTGTAGACTAGGTGTCTACGGTCTGAAACTTCCAGAGCGCTCGTTTCTGGGAATGGCCTGGCTTTTGTGAGCGAGGAAGGATTTCCGAACGTATCTGCTGTGACTGCAGGATGGGGGGTGTGGTGTGAACTGTTGTGACAGAGGTGAAGTGCTGCAATGTGCCAGTCGAGTGCGACACGTCGCTGCATAACAAGTACAGTTTATATAGGGTGAAAGAGTTTAGAGTAAATGTGGACGTGTTGTGTAGTTTTGTTTGGTTTTCATTTTGCTTGTGAGAAGAGCGAGTAGACTGCGTGAACTTGACAAGCACATAGCCCATCCTAACACGCTGGGCATTTCAGTCCTACCACACTGGACATTTCTGTCCTACCATACTGGGCATTTCAGTCCTACCACACTGGGCTGTCCAACCACACTGGGCATTTCAGTCCTACCACACTGGGCTGTCCTACCACCACATTTCAGTCCTTCCACACTGGGACTGGGCATTTCTGTCCTACCACACTGGGCTGTCTACCACACTGGGCTGTCCTACCACACTGGGCATTTCTGTCCTACCACACTGGGCTGTCATACCACACTTACTGTCCTACCACACTGGGCATATCTGTCCTACCACACTGGGCATTTCTGTCCTACCACATGGGGCATATCTGTCCTACCACACTGGGGCATTTCAGTCCTACCACACTGGGCATTTCAGACCTACCACACACATTTCAGTCCTACCACACTGGGCATTTCAGTCCTACCACAATTCAGGGTCATTTCAGTCCTACCACACTGGGCATTTCAGTCCTACCACACTGGGCATTTCAGGGTTGGGAGCAGGAACAGACGGAGATTGATTCGATTGTCGGCGGGGAAAAACGATTAGAGGAGAGACTTTTGTTTTATAGTCAACTGATTGAATGACTGTAAACATGTATTTATAGCTGTACACTGTAAGCATGTATTTATAGCTGTACACTGTAAGCATATGTTTTATGGATGTACACTGTAAGCATGTATTGATGGCTGTACACTGTAAGCATGTATTTAGTATGTAGAGCTGTGCAGAGCTGTAAGTAAGCATGTATTTAGAGCTGTACACTGTAAGCATGTATTTTAGAGCTGTACATTCTAAGCATGTATTTATAGCTGTACACTGTAAGCATGCATTTTATAGCTGTACACTGTAAGCATGTATTTTATAGCTGTACACTGTAAGCATGTATTTTATGGCTGTACTGTGAGCATGTATTTAGAGCTGTATGCTGTAAACATGTATTTATGGCTGTACACTAAGCATGTATTTATGGCTGTACAAGCATGTCTAAGCATGTATTTTATAGCTGTACACTGTAAGCATGTATTTAGAGTTGTACACTGTAAGCATGTATTTTACAGCTGTACACTGTAAGCATGTATTTAGAGCTGTACACTGTAAGCATGTATTTTATAGCTGTACACTGTAAGCATGTCTTTAGAGCTGTACACTGTAAGCATGTATTTAGAGTTGTGCACTGTAAGCATGTATTTAGAGCTGTACGCTGTAAGCATGTATTTAGAGCTGTACACTCTGAGCATGTATTTAGAGCTGTACACAAACCCTCCACTGCATGCTCGCTTCACCAAACGCTAAACGTTATCGGCTGGGATCCATCCATGTATCGAGCACCCCCTCCGGTGAGGAGCCGAGGAGTAAGACACGTACGAACAGTAATCGTTATCTGCCCGACGACTGTTCACTCCAGGCTGCTGACGAGAAAAAAAACCTGTTGGGAAATTCGGTTGTCATGCGTCAAGTCAACTGGTACGCTTTTGTATGGGACTCCACTGGTGTCAAAAGTCCCTGCCTACTGTGCTTCGCGCTTTTAAGAGTTGAAAATTGTGTTCATATTAAAATAGGAATAGTGACTATTTTTCACGTGTCATTGATAATTCCACCTGCTTACTTGATGATTTACACGCGCTCGTGCGCGCGCGCGCGCGCTCTCTCTCACACTCACACACACACACACACACACACACACACACACACACACACACACACACACACTCTCTCTCTCATCTCTCACACACACACACACACACACACACACACACACACACACACACACACACACACACACATGCTCACACTCTCACATGCTCTCTCGCACAATCTCTCCCTCTCTCTCTCTCTCTCTCTCTCTCTCTCTCTCTCTCTCTCTCTCTCTCTCTCTCTCCCTGATCTTGTTCTCCTCCTCCTCTTCCTCCTTTCTTCTCATTCTCCTTGGTCTGTTAATCCCTTTTCCCCCCGACCTTCTCGTACTCCTTTTTATTTTCATTTTTTTTTCTCTTCTTTTTTTTTCTTTAGTTCCTTCTCTTTTTTTACATATGTTCAATTCTTTTTCTTTCATCTTCTCTTTCATTTTCTTCTTGCTGTCTCTTTTTTGTCGATGTTTCCACTCCACTCCACAATCCTAACCCCCACCCCCACCCCTACCCCCTTTTCTTGCCTCCTTTTCCTCTCCTTCCTTTTCTGTCTTTTTTTTTCCGTCTCCTTCGCTGTTTTTCCCTCGCCCTCTCCTCCTCTTTCTTTCTCCCTCTCTTCCTTGTTTTCCCTTCTTCTGTCTTTTCCTTTGTCATGGAGTCAGCAGTAAACGCACGTTGCCGCTTGGACGACAAAGGGAAAGTAGACTGTGCTCGCTAGGGCCACACGCCACAATTAGAATGTTGCACTAAAACACTATAGTAGCCATGATGCGTTTTGAGACCTACCAAAAATTTGAGCCAGCATCTAACATTAAACTGATAATTGATCAAAAGAACAACTTTCCACCAAGTATTTCCATTGTTTCAGGGGATTTTTCACCGATGAAATCACAATCAGTCTTTAAATACAAGGCCTTCCCTGTCGATGACATCACATTTCAGGCCTTTGCACGCCCTCTTGACCCTGCTAGTCCTGCTGCTGTGGGAGCGATCCTCTCACTTCACGCCGCAGACACGGCTCACGCCCTCCCCCGCAACCGGCCAGTCGCCCCACCACTGCAGCTGTCGGCTGTCGGCTGCTGACAAAGCAATCCCACGCATCCCAACGCTGCCAGCCATCGATTTTTTTTTTTCTATCGATCACAGGTGACACGAATTCCTCCCGCCCACCCGCCTCCCCAACGCCCCTCTCTTACCTCCCTCCCTCCACCCCCGCACTTTTCAGCTGTTTTACTCCTACCTGCTTAGAACAGAAAGAAAGACAAAGGGGGAGCTTGAGAGCATCTGTCTGTCTGTCTGTCTCTGTCTGTGTGTGTGTCTCTGTCTGTCTGTCTGTCAGTATGTCTCTGTCTGTCTCTCTCTCTCTCTCTCTGTCTGTCTGTCTGTCTGTCTGTCTCTCTCTCTCTCTCTCTCTCTCTCTCTCTCTCTCTCTCTCCCTGTCAGAAAATCGATGCAAATTGACAGATGTGTGAGAGGAAAACAAAGGCGTGGACGAAACACTATCTGCAAACCTCTTCGGCTCCATCAGTATAATGGACACGATTAGATGACAGGATGACAGGGCGGGAGGAGGATTACTCACATGCCACGACCACAATTTGACTCTCTCTCTCTCTCTCTCTCTCTCTCTCTCCTCTCTGTCTGTGTGTGTGTGTGTGTGTGTGTGTGTGTGTGTGTGAACTGGCCATGTTTGGAGGAAAGCCTCCCCACACCCCCCCACCCCCACCCCCCCGGCCATTGTGGCAGCGGCAGTCACCGGAAAAGTGTGTTTGACTCATTGGCCCCACAGGTCACAGGTCAGCGCGAGTCACGTGCCCCTGTGACGTACCATGTAAATGGCAGGAGTGATGACGGCGGCGGACGGAGCAAATGGACGGAAATCCCGTCAGTGGTGGCATTTCCACACGTGCCACATAATGAGGCTGGCTGTCTCGGGGGCTGGCTCCGTCATGCGAGTGCGTGCGTGCCCTGTAAATGACGGCCATTTTCCTCTTCCCCGCTTTGGTCCAAGTCCACGGTTACCGTCTGGGCCCAAAACGCTCTGTATTCCCCATGACACTCAAAGCTGTACCCGGCTTTTCTCAGAAGATCAGCCAGTACCAAAAGACTCTGAGGCAGCTCTCATATCCGTTTCTTTTTCTATGCAAGTACGATTCACATGACCCTTCATTTTCCTGTCGACTTTTCACTCCAAAAATCTGTGTGCTGTACCAACGGCGTTGAAACACAAGGAGTCCACAAATCATGCATCATTCAGCTATTTTTGATGACATATGGCATTGATCTGATTTACCCCAAATTCCAGAATAAAGTCATCTTTTTCACTTTTAAAAAGGTTTTTTTTTTTTTTCACAGAGCCAGGGCGATTTTCATCTGTTCTAACTTTGTTGTAACTACTTGACCTTCGCTGTAACCCCGAACTTTGACCTGCACATGCCCGGGGCACGTGGTGAGCGTGCAGGCTGAAGTATTGGTCAGGGCTGAAGACAATGGGATGTCAGATTAGGACGAGCGTGACAATGCAGCGGCCTCCTCCAACCGATCACAGGGCGTTACTATGTATAGTGTTTAAGGGGGGGGGGGGGGGGGGGGGGGGGGTATGAGGGAAGCGGGGGGGGGGGGGGGGGGAAGAACGAAAAGAATGGCGGACCATTTGATTTTCTACCTCTGGCTCATTCAGGTCAATTCTCATCTCTCATCTAGGTCATGGCTCATTTAGACTCATTTCGACAACTAGACTCTCTCATCTAGGTCATAGCTCATTTAGACAACTCTCATTTAGGTCATGGCTCATTTAGACAACTCTCATCTAGGTCATGGCTCATTTAGACAACTCTCATCTAGGTCATGGCTCATTTAGACAACTCTCATCTAGGTCATGGCTCATTCAGACAACTCTCATCTAGGTCATGGCTCATTCAGACAACTCTCATCCATGGTCATGGCTTCATCTCAGACAACTCTCATGTAGGGCTCATGGCTCATTCAGAGACAACTCTCATCTAGGTCATGGCTCGTTTAGACAACTCATGGTCATGGCTCGTTTAGACAACCCTCATCTAGGGTCATGGCTCGTTTAGACAACTCTCATCTAGGTCATGGCTCATTTAGACAACTCTCATCTAGGTCATGGCTCATGTAGACAACCCTCATCTAGGTCATGGCTCATGTAGACAACCCTCATCTAGGCTCGTCAACTCTCATCTATGGCTCATGTTTAGACAACCCTCATCTAGGTCATGGCTCGTTTAGACAACTCTCATCTAGGTCATGGCTCATGTAGACAACTCTCATCTAGGTCATGGCTCATTCATAGAACTGTCATCTCATCTAGGTCATGGCTCATTCATACAACTCTCATCTCATCTAGGTCATGGCTCGTTTAGACAACCCTCATCTAGGTTCATGGCTCATGTAGACAACCCTCATCTAGGTCATGGCTCATGTAGAGGTCATCATACAACTCATCTAGGTTATGGCTGGCTCTTCTAGGTAGACAGACAACCCTCATCTAGGTCATGGCTCTTGTAGACAACCCTCATCTAGGTCATGTGGAAGATGGAGAGAATTTTCAACGGAAAGAGGCGGAATTATTCTGTAGATAGATACAGCTTTATCCGCGTGCTTCGTCTCTGTGTCTGGTTTATTTAGTTATAAAGACAGCGGCGTGCCCCTGTCCACTGTCTCCTAATTGGAGAACGTTACTGTAAGTGGTGTCTGGGGGAAGAGAGGGTAGGGGCTGACGGTGGGGTAGGGGGCGACAGGGGGGAAGGGGGGGGGGGGGGCGGCAACGGTGATAGGTGAGGGAGAACAACTTTCGTTTTTGACCTCTGGCTGTACAAGACAGTCGGACGGTATTTTTCCTCGGACCCTGTAGCAATATGTTGTTGGCATGTACAGCCGATCCAGGATCCGTGCGTGGGTTGATCTGTCTGTCCGTCAGCAGGATGACACGACAGACCAGCAACCTTGGCCAAGTGGTTAGCGTTGCGGACTTACGGGGGGGGGGGGGGGGGGGGGGTCATGAGTTCAGTTCTCACCAGAATCGTCTACTTCTAAGATTTTCCTGTCGCAGCCGGCTCCATTCAGAGTTGACTTCGCTGTGGGGGGGGCTCACTAGAGAAGACTAGGGACGACATAGCTGAGTTTCATCCCTGTAATGGATGTGTCTGTGAGAGTGCTGCTTAAATTTTCCTAACCAACACTGCAGGTGTCGGTATCTCTCGGGCATGATTGATGCCAGGGTATGATATGAAAGTAAGTGTGAAGTACAGCCCTGTCAGGCAGTCTCAGACCACAATGCATATCCGTAGTATTATCTTCATCATCCTCATCCTGACCGATCTGAATTTTTGAAAAAAAAATTCCAATCTGTTGCCCTTCACTCTGCTTTCATGGTGGCCTCAGTCTGGACTTCTTCACGTCTCTGTCCTTGGTGAGGTTGTGTGGAGGTCACCGATATCATGGAGACTGCCGTTGGACGGTCATATGAGCTCCATGCCAAGAGACAACCCACTCACTCTGCTGCTGCGGCGTGACAGTGATCGTCGTCAATAGAGGGATGGGGGGAAGAGGGGGTCAGTAAGTGATGTTCTGCTAGTGCTGGATAAGAACAGGCACCACTGAACACCAGCGAAGTGACTCGGCAGCAGAGCAGTGTCTCCTGCGGTGGGTAGCCTCTTGACGGAGACTGCCCCTGGTCAGTACCGGTGCTGGGGCTGTGAGGGGTGAAGGGAGGCTGTGTCTGTGTCGGGGCAGGGGAGCCATTACTTTGCGGTCAGTGTCACTGAAGTGACTGAAGTGAGCAGGGAAAGATGAGAAAGACGGGATACCCTACAACCATAACTATTGACAGCAGCAGAAAGAATCCTTCTGAGAAAGACGGAATACCCTACAACCATAACTATTGACAGCAGCAGAAAGAATCGTCTGAGAAAGACGGAATACCCTACAACCATAACTATTGACAGCAGCAGAAATAATCCTTCTGAGAAAGACGGAATACCCTACAACCATAACTATTGACAGCAGCAGAAAAATAATCCTGATGAGAAAGACGGAATACCCTACAACCATAACTATTGACAGCAGCAGAAAGAATCCTGATGAGAAAGACGGAATACCCTACAATCATAACTATTGACAGCAGCAGAAATAATCCGTCTGAGAAAGACGGAATACCCTACAACCATAACTATAGACAGCAGCAGAAAGAATCCTGATGAGAAAGACGGAATACCCTACAACCATAACTATTGACAGCAGCAGAAAGAATCCTCCTGAGAAAGACGGAATACCCTACAACCATAACTATTGACAGCAGCAGAAATAATCCTTCTGAGAAAGACGGAATACCCTACAACCATAACTATTGACAGCAGCAGAAAGAATCCTTCTGAGAAAGACGGAATACCCTGCAACCAGAAGTAGTGACAGCAGCAGAAAGAACCTTCTGGGAAAGACGGAATACCCTGCAACCATAACTAGTGTCGTAAGGAGAACTGCTCTTTTCTTTTTTTTTTTTTTTCTAAAAACCATGACCATTTTGGTAAATAAGAACTGTTTCTTTTCTGTTTTCCCAAAGACCCACAGTGTCCCCGTTGTTGTCCGTTAGAATGGTCACCGTCTTCCCCTGAAGACCACAGCCGTTGTCTCTGTTTTCCTGAGGATGATGTCTGTGTGATCGCTGACCATCACAACACCGTGATGGTGGGGATGATTGCCGTGCTGACCATCACAGCACCGTGATGGTGGGGGATGATTGCCGTGCTGACCATCACAACACCGTGATGGTGGGGATGACCGTGCTGACCATCACAGCACCGTGATGGTGGGGATGATTGCCGTGCTGACCATCACAGCACCGTGATGGTGGGGATGATTGCCGTGCCATCATAACACCGTGATGGTGGGGATGATTGCCGTGCTGACCATCACAGCACCGTGATGGTGATGGTGCTGACCATCACAGCACCGTGATGGTGGGGATGATTGCCGTGCTGACCATCACAGCACCGTGATGGTGGGGATGATTGCCGTGCTGACCATCACAGCACCGTGATGGTGGGGATGATTGCCGTGCTGACCATCACAACACCGTGATGGTGGGGATGATTGCCGTGCTTCCATCACAGCACCGTGATGGTGGGGATGATTGCCGTGCTGACCATCACAGCACCGTGATGGTGGGGCAGCCGTGCTGACCATCACAGCAACCATGGTGGGGATGATTGCCGTGCTGACCATCACAGCACCGTGATGGTGGGGATGATTGCCGTGCTGACCATCACAGCACCGTGATGGTGGGGATGATTGCCGTGCTGACTCACAACACCGGTGATGGTGGGGATGATTGCCGTGCTGACCATCACAGGACCGTGATGGTGGGGGATTGCCGCTTTCCCCCAGTTACCCCGACAACAGACATCTCCTGAGGATAAGCAGCAGCAGCAGGGGAAATCATCTTATGGCTGTTTCCCCTCTGCTGTCTACACACTGATGATGTCACTGGGTCTGACCTCACACTGATGATGTCACTGGTATGGCGACGCCGGGAGCTGGGAAAACAACAGAGAAAAACCGTCGTCATCTTCAAGGACGGCAGAAAACCATTTTCTCTGTTACTGCCGTCTACACTGAGAACAGATGTTGTTTTCCAAAGGACAACAGAAAAAGAGGTTTTTTCCAAAGGACAACAGAAAAGAGGTTGTTTTCCAAAGGACATGAGAAAAAAGGTTGTTTTCCAAAGGACAACATCAGAAAAGAGGTGGTTTTTCAAAGGACGCCAGAAAAGATGTTTTCCAAAGGACAACAGAAAAGATGTTGTTTTTTCAAAGGACAACGGAAAAAGATGTTTTCCAAGGGACAATGGAAAAGATGTTGTTTTCCAATGGACAACAGGAAAGATGTTGTTTTCCAAAGGACAACAGGAAAGGGTGCAGGATGGTGGGTGGGGTTCTTAAAGGAGACCAAAAAAAAATGTCGGGCAGTCAAGCTAAGGTGGGACAGACTGTCGAGGTGTGAGGACAGAGGAGGAGGGGGCATGGGGGGGGGGGGGGGGGGGGGGGGGGGCGTGACACGGCGTTCTTCAACCAGGCCAGTTCACGCCTTGGCATTGCTGACTCACTGAACCGTGTCCCAGCGTGAGACTTGGCTCCCACCCCTCTGGCCCCGCTGCCAGCCAAGCGTGCACTGCCAGACAATGACATCCAGTACAGCCCCGTGAGAACAGACAGTGACATCCTTTACAGCCCCGTGAGAACAGACAGTGACATCCTTTACAGCCCCGTGAGAACCGACCGTGACATCCTGTACAGACCCGTGAGAACAGACAATGACATCTTTTACAGCCCTGTTAAAACAATGACATCTTTTACAGCCCTGTGAGAACAGACAGTGACATCCTGTACAGACCCGTGAGAACAGACAGTGACATCTTTTACAGCCCCATGAGGACAATGACATCCTTACAGCCCTGTGAGAACAGACAATGACATCCTTTACAGCCCTGTGAGAACAGAAAATGACATCTTTTACAGCCCCGTGAGAACAGACAATGACATCCTTTACAGCCCTGTGAGAACAGACAATGACATCTTTTACAGCCCCGTGGGACAGACAATGACATCTCCTTTACAGCCCCGTGAGAACAGACAATGACATCTTTTACAGCCCTGAGAAACAGACAATGACATCTTTTACAGACCGTGCGAGAACAGACAATGACATATTTATAACCCCGTGAGAACCCTGTGACATCATTTATAACCCCGTGACAATCAGACAATGACATCTTTTACAGCCCGTGAGAACAGAGTTAATGACATCCTTTACAGCCCGCGAGAACAGACAATGACATCGTTTATAAACCCATGAGAACAGACAATTACATCCTGTATAGAACAGAGAATGACATCCTGTATAGAACAGAGAATGACATCCTGTATGACGTGTATATGATCAAACGCGCTCTCTGTGCAGAACCAAATATCTAATGTTTGTCGTGCATGCTTCCTGGAATTGCGACGTACGTATTGCTTCTATCCGGTCTTACCTCTCCACAGGGCAACAATCAGACTCATCACCGCCATGGTAATGTCCCGATTAGACTACTGTAACTCTGTGTGTTAGCAGGACTTCCTTCAGAACAGCTTGCACGTGAACTCCACTGGCTTCCCATCAAATATCGATGGCAGTTCAAAATCGCAGTTTTTGCCTATCGTCGTTACTTTGATGGGACACTCCCACAGTATCTTTCTGCTTCTCTGTCCACCTATCAAACTTCTCGGTCTCTTCGCTCGCTCATCTTCTCAAAAACTTCTGAAAAATTCCTAGGCGCTCGTTAAAGACAGTCGGTGAGAGAGCATTTAGCTTTAGTGCGCCCACTCTTTGGAATTCTCTCCCTGATAGCTTACGTGACCTGCCCACATTATCTAAATTCAAGTCAGAGTTAAAAACATACTTCTTTAGGAAAGCCTTCTTCAACCATGATATCTAAATGCTGTGTCTATTATTCTGACCTGACTTTTTATGTACTGCATGCAAAACTGTATTGTTTACGCTTGAAACTTGATAAGTGCGCCTGTGTCGGTGTGTGTGTGTGTGTGTGTGTGTGTGTGTGTGTGTGTGTGTGTGTGTGTGTGTGTGAACACATGTCAGTGCGAGTGTTTGAGTGTGTGTTGAGCGCAATGAGTTGACCCCAAGAATTGCACATATAAAATCCATACATTATTATTATTATTATATAACAGAGAACGATATCCTGTATGACATCGTGTATAGAACAGAGAATGACATCCTGTATGACATCGTGTATAGAACAGAGAATGACATCATGTATAGAACAGGAAATGACAACCTGTATGAGATCGTGTATAGAACAGAGATGACATCGTGTATGACATCGTGTACAGAACAGAGAATGACAGCGTGTATAGAACAGGGAATGACATCCTGTATGACATCGTGTATAAAACAGGGAATGACATCCTGTATGACATCATGTATAAAACAGAGAATGACATCGTGTATGACATCGTGTATAAACAGGGATGACATCGTGTATAAACAGAGAATGACATCCTGTGTATGATATCGTGTATAGAACAGAGAATGACATCGTGTATGACATCGTGTATAAACAGGGAATGACATCCTGTATGACATCGTGTATAAACAGAGAATGACATCCTGTATGATATCGTGTATAAACAGGGAATGACATCCTGTATGACATCGTGTATAAACAGGGAATGACATCCTGTATGACATCGTGTATAAACAGGAATGACATCCTGTATGACATCGTGTATAAACAGAGAATGACATCCTGTATGATATCGTGTATAGAACAGGGAATGACATCCTGTATGACATCGTGTATAAACAGGGATGACATCCTGTATGGCATCGTGTATAGAACAGAGAATGACATCGTGTATGATATCGTGTATAGAACAGAGAATGACATCGTGTATGACATCGTGTATAGCCCGGTGAGAACATGGCTCCCCTTTGGTGGTGAGAAAGGGGGGGGGGGGGGGGGCGCAGGGGAAGGGGGCTGGGGCCGGGTCGGGGGGGGAGAACTATCTGCTTGGGTCATGTGGGTTGGATATACCCATATTCGCTGCTTCCGCAGACTCGCTTTTAAGGCTGTCCTGGATGGAGAGACTCTCAGTGTCCGAGAGACCAAGGTGCTTGGTGTTGAGAAGTGACCAGAGACAGACGTGTCCGCCGGTGGGTCTGGTCAGTGGGGCAGTGGTGGAACCATTAGCTGCATGTCTACTCCTCTCTACCTATGGGGTGCAATCACAATAACACCTCTCTCTGTCTTTGTCTCTGTCCCTGTCTCTGTCTGTCTGCCTGCTCTCTCTCTCTCTCTGTCTCTCTCTCTCTCTCTCTCTCTCTCTCTCTCTCTCTCTCTCTCTCTCTCTCTCTCTCTCTCTCTCTCTCTCTCTCTCTCTGGTGTGGGTGTGGGTGTGCCCTGGCCTTTTCTCTCTCGGGGAATTCGACCGGAGAAATGTGTGTACACCTTCAAACGTATCAGAATTATTCACAGTAGTAATTATGATCGTATGTGGAAAAATGACACGATGGAGTTGTGTACTTTTTTTGTCAATAGTGTGTGTGTGTGTGTGTGTGTGTGTGTGTGTGTGTGTGTGTGTGTGTGTGTGTGTGTGAAAGTAGTGTACAGATTGTGCTTTTTTTTGCCTACAGATATTCCTAAGAAAGTACTATTATATGTATGTAAGGTAAGACTCTCTCTCTCTCTCTCTCTCTCTCTCTCTCTCTCTCTCTCTCTCTCTCTCTCTCTCTCTCTCTCTCTCTCTCTCTCTCTCTCTCTTTGCTTCCCCTGTCATTAGATGATTAACTTTATTGAAATTCTTGTGCATAGTGTGTGTGTGTGTGTGTGTGTGTGTGTGTGTGTGTGCGTGCGTGTGTGTGCGTGCGTGTGTGTGTGTGTGTGTGTGTGTGTGAACTGTAAAAATCGCCCTGTTTTTAATATCAGTGCATTTAATGCCGTTTTACAAGACAATCTTTTAGCTCAGTTGCAGCAAAATGTCCTTCTACATTCTAATTAAATGGGAATCTGAACCATATGCTGAAGCTAGGTCGCAGTTCTCAAACGAATTCCTTTTGTAGGGTTTGTTTTATGGAGATATTCTGGCACGAGTTTAAAAGAGGCGCAGTGTGTGTGTGTGTGTGTGTGTGTGTGTGTGTGTGTGTGTGTGTGTGTGTGTGTGTGTGTTGTGTGGTGTGTGTGTGTGTGTGTGTGTGTGTGTGTGTGTGTGTGTGTGTGTGTGTGTTGGCTAGTTGGTTGGTTTCGTGCGTGTTCGTGCGTGCGTGTGTGTGTGTGTGTGTGTGTGTGTGTGTGTGTGTGTGTGTGTGTGTGTTTTGGTTTGAATTGGTTTGTTTTCGCACTGTGTGTGTGTGTGTGTGTGTGTGTGTGTGTGTGTGTGTTGTGTGTGTGTTTTGTATATCGTATCAGTGTCAGTGAATCCGTGCGATATAGCGCAGCGACAGTTGTGTTTCTTCACAGTGTTTACTACACGCGGGCGCGCATGCGCGCGCACACACACACACACACACACACACACACACACACACACACACACACACACACACACACACACAGTGTCGCTGGCCTGTCGTCCAAAAAGTCCGCCGAAGTAGTGACTCACGTTATATTGTCCCAACGAATGAGGGCTCCTGCAGCCATACTGTGTGTGTCTGGAGTCTGCTAGGGCTGTACACTGCTGGGGTTGTACACTGCTAGGGCTGTACACTGCTGGGGTTGTACACTGCTAGGGCTGTACACTGCTGGGGTTGTACACTGCTAGGGCTGTACACTGCTGAGATTGTACATTTCTGTACTATGTTGTACACTACTAGGACTGTATACTGCTGTGCAGTGCTGTACACTACTAGGGCTGTACACTGCTGGGGTTGTACACTTCTGTACTATGCTGTACACTGCTAGGGCTGTACACTACTGAGGACTGTATACTGCTGTACTATGCTGTACACTGCTAGGGTTGTACACTAGGACTGTATACTGCTGTACACTGCTAGGGCTGTACACTTCTAGGGCTGTGTTTACTGCTGTACACTGCTAGGTCTATACACTGCTAGGGCTGTACACTGCTAGGGCTGTACACTGCTAGGGCTGCACACTGCTAGGGATGCACACTGCTAGGGCTGTACACTGCTAGGTCTGTACACTGCTGTACACTGCTAGGGCTGTACACTGATAGGACTGTACACTGCTGTACACTGCAGGGCTGTACACTGCTAGGGCTGTATACTGCTAGGGATGTACTACTAGGGTTGTACACTGCTACTAGTTCTAGGGCTGTACACTGCTAGGGTTGTACATAACCATAAACCCACATTTCTTGTCTCGGGGTCCGATCACTGTCCTTGCAGAAGCTGAGCGTTAAGGGGGGAATCGTAGGGCACTGTCTGCACGTCGACAGCTTTCTCACGTGTAACAGCCAGAACTGTGTGTGTGTGTG
This sequence comes from Conus betulinus, assembly GCA_016801955.1. NCBI lineage: Eukaryota > Metazoa > Mollusca > Gastropoda > Neogastropoda > Conidae > Conus > Conus betulinus. The sequence goes on along the minus strand of JADBJO010000668.1, from coordinate 493,997 downwards.
TGTGTGTGTGTGTGTGTGTGTGTGTGTGTGTGTGTGTGTGTGTGTGTGTGTGTGTGTGTGTGTGTGTGTGTGTGTGTGTGTGTGTGTGTGTGTGTGTGTGTGTGTGTGTGTGTGTGTGTGTGTGTGTGTGTGTGTGTGTGTGTGTGTGTGTGTGTGTGTGTGTGTGTGTGTGTGTGTGTGTGTGTGTGTGTGTGTGTGTGTGTGTGTGTGTGTGTGTGTGTGTGTGTGGTGTGTGTGTGTGTGTGTGTGTGTGTGTGTGTGTGTGTGTGTGTGTGTGTGTGTGTGTGTGTGTGTGTGTGTGTGTGTGTGTGTGTGTGTGTGTGTGTGTGTGTGTGTGTGTGTGTGTGTGTGTGTGTGTGTGTGTGTGTGTGTGTGTGTGTGTGTGTGTGTGTGTGTGGCAGCTGGCGCTGAGTTATTTTCCAGTGTGTCTGTTGTGGTGTTCTCACGATGTTGGTGGTTTCAGGTTTCGGAAAGTTCCCTTTGGATGAGTGTGGGTGTACGTGTGGAGGGATGAAGGGGGATTGGTGAAAGGTGGGTGGATGGGTGACTATGATTATCGATCCCACGGGTTACTGGCTCCGTGTGTTGTTTGTTGTTTGTTTGGGATGTTTGTGTGTGTGTGTGTGTGTGTGTGTGTGTGTGTGTGTGTGTGTGTGTGTGTGTCGCTGTGTGAGTGTCGCTCTGTGTGTGTGTGTGTGTGTGTGTGTCGTGTGTTGTGTGTCTGTGTGTGTCGCTGTGTGAGTGTGTGTGTCGCTCTGTGTGTGTGTGTGTGTGTGTGGGGGGGGGGGGGGGGGGGGGGGGGGGGGCTGCACATTCCACCTAAGACTTTTTATTGTAGCGTTCTGCAGTGATGTTGACTATGGCAGGCCGAACTGTGTACCTGTAGCATCAAGCTGGAAACCAACAGTTGTGTGTTCAGGTAATGCACACACTGACCGCAAGAACATTGTTTTGAGTGACACGTGTAGCAGAAAGTAGGAAGATGTAGTGTTGGCTTAACCATACCTGTAACAGAAAGTAGGAAGAGGTAGTGTTGGTTGAAAAAAATACCTGTAACAGAAAGTAGGAAGAGGTTGTGTTGGTTGAATAATACCTGTAAAAGAAAGTAGGAAGAGGTTGTGTTCGCTGAACGATGCCTGTAACAGAAAGTAGAAAAAAAAAGTAGTGTTGGTTGAATGATACCTGTAACAGAAAGTAGGAAAAGGTAGAGTTGGTTGAATGATACCTGTAACAGAAAGTAGGAAAATGTAATGTTGTTGGCTGAATGATACCTGTAATAGAAAATAGGAAAAGGTAATGTTGTTGGTTGAGTGATACCTGTAACAGAAAATAGGAAAAGGTAGTGTTGCTGGTGGAATGATACCTGTAACAGAAAATAGGAAAAGGTAGTGTTGTTGGTTGAATGATACCTGTAACGGAAAATAGGAAAAGGTAGTGTTGTTGGTTGAATGATACCTGTAACAGAAAATAGGAAAAGGTAGTGTTGGGTTGAATGATACCTGTAACAGAAAATAGGAAAAGGTAGTGTTGGTTGAGTGATACCTGTAACAGAAACAGAAAGTAGGAATGGTAGTGTTGTTGTTGATGAATGATACTGTAACAGAAAGTAGGAAGGGTAGTGTTGGGTTTGAATGATACCTGTAACAGAAAGTAGGAATGGTAGTGTTAGATGAATGATACCTGTAACAGAAAGTAAGAAAGGTAGTGTTGTTGGTTTAAATGATACCTTCACATAGGTAGGAAAAGATAGTGTTGTTGGTTGAATGATACCTGTAACAAAGCAGGAAAAGGTAGTTTTGGTTGAATGGTACCTGTAACAGAAAATAGGAAAGGGTGTTTTGGCTGAATGATGTCTGTAACAGAAAATAGGGATAAGGTAGTGTTTTTGGTTGAATGATACTTGCAACAGAAAGTAGGAATGGTAGTGTTGTTGTTGAATGATGTCTGTAACAGAATGTAGGAAACGTAGTGTTTTTGGTTGAATGATGCCTGTAACAGAAAGTAGGGAAAGGTGCTGTTGGTTGAATGATACCTGTAACAGAAAGTAGGAAATGTAGTGTTGTTGGTTGAATGATACCTGTAACAGAAAGTAGGAAAAGGTAGTGTTGTTGGTTTGAATGATACCTGTAACAGAAAGTAGGAAAGGTAGTGTTGTTGTTGAATGATACCTGCAACAGAAAGTAGGAAAAGGTAGTGTTGGTTGAATGATACATGTAACAGAACGTAGGAATGGTAGTGTTGGTTGAATGATACCTGTAACAGAAAGTAGGAAAGGTAGCGTTTGGCTGAATGATACCTGTGACAGAAAATAGGAAAAGGTAGCGTTGGTTGAATGTACCTGTAACAGAAAGTAGGAAAAGGTACTGTTTGGTTGAATGATACCTGTAACAGAAAGTAGAGAAGGTACTGTTGGCTGAACGATACCTGTAACAGAAAGTAGTAGGAAAGGAGGGTGTTGTTGGTTGCATGATACCTGTAACAGAAAGTAGGAAAGGAGGTGTTGTTGGTTGAATGATACCTGTAACAGAAAGTAGGATAAAGTAGTGTTGATGGTTGAATGATACCTGTAACAGAATGTAGGAATGGGTTGAATGATACCTGTGTTGTTGGTTGAATGATATCTGTAACAGAAAGTAGGAAAGGTAGTGTTGTTTGTTGAATGATACCTGTAACAGAAAGTAAGAAAGTAGTGTTTATTGGTTGAAATGATACCTGTAACAGAAAGTATAAAAGTTAGTGTTGGTTGAATGATACCTGCAACAGAAAGTAGGAATGCAAGAGTTGGCTAAATGATTTCTGCGACAGAAAGTAGTAGGAAAGGTACTGTTGGTTGAATAATACCTGTAACAGAAAGTAGGAAAGGTAGTGTTGTTGGTTGAATGATACCTGTAACAGAAAGTAGGTAAGGTAGTGTTTTTGGTTGAATGATACCTGTAACAGAAAGTAGGAAAGGTATTGTTGCCTGAATGATACCTGTAACAAAGTAGGAAAAGGTAGTGTTGGTTGAATAATACGTGTAAGAGAAAGTAGGAAAGGTAGTGTGGTGGTTGAATGATACCTGTAACAGAAAGTAGGGAAAGTAGGGTTGAATGATACCTACCTGTAACAGAAAGTAGGAAAGGTAGTGTTGTTGGTTGAATGAATCCTACCTGTAACAGAAAGTAGGAAAGGTAGTGTTGTGTTGTTTGAATGATGCCTACCTGTAACAGAAAGTAGTAAAGGTAGTGTTTTTGGTTGAATTTTGCCTGTAACAGAAAGTGTTAAAAGGTAGTGTTGACTGATTGATACCCAGTGAAGAAGTGGGAATGGTAGTGTTGGCTGAAAAATGCATGTATCCGACGACCGTTAGAAAGTATGTCAAGGAAGTATTGGCAGAAGGGGTCTACATATGTATTAGATGTAGGAAAAAGTAGTAGTATATTGGCTAAAGAATACGAGTGGTAGAAAGAAGGAGAATGCAGTGTGGTCTGAAGAATACGTGTAATAGAAAAAAGGAAACATTTAGTGAAGGTTGAAGATTACGTGTGGTAGAAAACAGGAAAATGTAGTGTGGTCTGGAGAATACTTCTTGCGGAAAGCAGGAAAATGTAGTGTGGTCTGAAGAATACTTCTTGCAGAAAGAAGGGGAGAGGCAGTGTGGTCTGAACGACACATGTAGGAGAGTGAAGGGAGAGGGAGTGTGGTCTGAACGACACGTGTAGGAGAGTGAAGGGAGAGGCAGTGTGGTCTGAACGACACGTGTAGGAGAGTGAAGGGAGAGGCAGTGTGGTCTGAACGACACGTGTAGGAGAGTGAAGGGAGAGGCAGTGTGGTCTGAACGACACATGCAGGAGAGTGAAGGGAGAGGCAGTGTGGTCTGAACGACACATGCAGGAGAGTGAAGGGAGAGGCAGTGTGGTCTGAACATCACATGCAGGAGAGTGAAGGGAGAGGCAGTGTGTGTCTGAACGACACATGTAGGAGAGTGAAGGGAGAGGCAGTGTGGTCTGAACGACACATGTAGGAGAGTGAAGGGAGAGGCAGTTTGGTCTGAACGACACATGTAGGAGATGAAGGGAGAGGAGAGTGTGTGGTCTGAACGACACATATAGGCGAGTGAAGGGAGAGGCAGTGTGGTCTGAACGACATGTAGGGAGAGTGAAGGGAGAGAGAGTGTGTGTGGTCTGAACGACACGTGTAGGAGAGTGAAGGGAGGGGCAGTGTGGTCTGAACGACACATGTAGAAGAGTGAAGGGAGAGAGGCAGTGTGGTCTGAACGACACATGCAGGGGAGTGAAGGGAGAGGGAGTGTGTCTGAACGACATATGTAGAAGAGTGAGGGAGAGAGCAGTGTGGTCTGAACGACACATGCAGGAGAGTGAAGGGAGAGGCAGTGTGGTCTGAACATCACATGCAGGAGAGTGAAGGGAGAGGGAGTGTGTGGTCTGAACGACACATGCAGGAGAGTGAAGGGAGAGGCAGTGTGAAGGAACGTTCATGTGGTGTCTGGTTGTCCTCAAATGGCTGAAGGCGCGATGAGGAGGAGAAGGAGGAGGAGGCGTGTAGAGCGTGAGAATGGTTGTCCATGTTGTCAGGGAACATCGTCATTCACGTGGAGCGTTGAGGTCGGTGATCTCCACGATCCAACCAGAGATCTGACAGGGAATGGGTGTCCGGTGGGTGGTGGTGGTGGTGGTGGGTGTGTTTGTCGATCGTCGACCGTATCGGCGTCTGACGTTTTATTGATCCCCTCCACTTATTTGAGGATGACGTATGCGTGGTGTGTGTGTGTGTGTGTGTGTGTGTGTGTGTGTGTGTGTGTGTGTGTTGGTGCGTGGGTGTGTGTAAGTGGGTGTGAGTGTGTGTATGTGAGATGTTGATGACTGTGGTGACGTTTTCTCTGTGTGTGTGTGTGTGTGTGTGTGTGTGTGTGTGTGTGTGTGTGTGATTCCATTTGTGCGTGTATGTGCGTGGCTTTAAAAACATTTATTCTGTAAAGGGATAGATTTTGCCACACTTTCTTAACATCCTGTCATTTTCTCATTTGCTCTGAATGTGATGGGCAGTGTGAAAGCAATGTTGTTGTACTGGCTGTGATGTGATGTGGTGTGGTGTGATGTGATGTGATGTGATGTGATGGGCAGTGTGAAAGCAGTGTTGTTGTACTCGCTGTGAATGTGATGTGGTGTGATGTGATGTGTGATGTGATGTGATGTGATGTGGGCAGTCTGAAAGCAGTGGTGTTGTACTGGCTGTGATGTGATGTGATGATGTGTGATGTGATGTGATGTGATGTGATGTGAGTGTGAAAGCAGTGGTGTTGTACTGGCTGTGGTGTGATGTGATGTGATGTGATGTGATGTGATGTGATGTGATGTGATGGGCAGTGTGAAAGCAGTGTGATGTTACTGGCTGTGTGATGTGATGTGTGATGTGATGTGATGTGATGTGATGTGATGGGCAGTGTGAAAGCAATGTTGTTGTACTGGCTGTGATGTGATGTAGTGTGATGTGATGTGATGTGATGTGATGTGATGTGATGATGTGATGGGCAGTGTGAAAGCAGTGTTGTTGTACTGGCTGTAATGTGATGTGATGTGCTGATGTGATGTGATGTGATGTGATGTGATGGGCAGTGTGAAAGCAATGTTGTTGTACTGGCTGTAATGTGATGTGATGTGATGATGTGCTGATGTGATGTGATGTGATGTGATGGGCAGTGATGAAAGCAGTGGTGTTGTACTGGCTGTGATGTGATGTGATATGATGTGATGTGATGTGATGTGATGGGCAGTGTGAAAGCTGTTGTGTTGTGTGATGTGATGTGATGTGATGTGATGGCAGTGTGAAAGCAGTGTTATTGTACTGGCTCTGATGTGATGTGATGTGATATGATGTGATGTGATGTGATGTGATGTGATGTGATGGATGGGCAGTGTGAAAGCAGTGTTGTTGTGCTGGCTGTGATGTGATGTGGTGTGGTGTGATGTGATGTGATGTGATGTGATGTGATGTGATGTGATGGGCAGTATGCAAGCAGTGTTGTATAATGCTGTGATGTGTGTGCAGTTACCGTTGAGGAGGAGGTGCAGTGTTCACGCCACAGGTGCCGTCTGTACTTCCGCTGGAACAGAGAGGCCTCCACCAGGGCTGTCTCCAGATATGGTTGTGGTGTGGTGAAGTCTTCTGGTGTCAGGAGCCATGCAATATCTTCCTGTGTGAAGCCAGTGGAGGGTGGAACTATCCCTCAGTGCATCCAATCACGTCAGTGGTTAGGGAGAGACGCACACAAGCCCTGCAATTTACTGAAGTCCTTGTGTCCCGACGATCGCCGTTCCCCGGGTGTCAGTTCCCTGAAAAGAGGAACAGGATGTGTGAAGATCGGCCGCCGTACTGACCTCACTGATGGGACTGTTTTTGGTCTTCAACCACCCACCGTTGGACCGAGTAACAGAATGACGAGTTTGCCGGCAGCTTTCTGTCGGAAGAAATCGTGGCCGTTGTAGTTGAAGTCCGAGAAAACAGCGAGTCGTTCTTCTGCTCAGCCTCCCAGGAAGGTGAGAGTTCTGCAGAACGGCTGAGGTCGTCCCTGAGCTCCCTGCCTCGGAGGGCATGCACAGTGGACGACCCACGACTGGGTCAGGTCACTCTACAGAGCCTTGCTTCTCGGGCAGCGCCCCACAGCCCCCTCCACGCCTCCACCCCCACGCCATGCTGTCGGCCGGTGCCTCGGCTGGCCCTGCCTCCGGCTTGAGTCTCTTCCGTGGCGGCAGTCTGACCCACGGAGAGCCTCGTGTGCTGGCCACGGTCAGCGGTCAGTACAACGGAGCAGGGGGCGGAGGGGCTCGGCCTCCATGGGACCTTACTCCCCTCTCTTCAGCGTGCACGGCCAGTCGTCTCCCCTGGCCACCGTGTCGCCCTACACTGGGTTCTTCTCCCAGTACCCGCCAACGCCTCGCCATACTCCCCGGCCTCCCTCATGGCCTCCGCCCGCCTGCCGCCCATCGAGTCCTACTCCGCTGTGCTGGCCTCCATGGGCACGCACTTGCAGCACGCCGGCCCTCAAGGTCAAGCGCCCTCCGGCGGACGAGCTGCCTACCTGCCGCTGGGTCAGTACTCTCACCGCTCGCTGTCCGCCACCACCTCCCCCCCGCCCCTCCGCCCACAGCCCCTCCTCCGCCGCCACCTCCTTCTCCTTGCGGGACCGAGAGTCGCTGCTGCCGCGGAGTCGGGGGGAACGGGATCACTCTCCCCCCCCCGGCACGGGTCGGCCATGACGTCAGACCTGCTCCCGGAGGACAAGAAGCTGCTGACGTCCTCCGCCTTGCTGTACCCCCGTCACGGCTCCCCGGGCAGCGTGCTGAAAGAGGTGAAGAGCGAGCCACGGGACCCCCCACCAGAAGGTGCCCAGCGGCAAGGAGGGCAGCCTAAAGCACCGCATCCTGACCTCTGACCTGGCCCTGGGCGGCCCCGCCCCCTACGGCCCCGGAGTCAAGGCCAGGTCCCAGTCCCTGAAGACGGAGGAGGAGTCGCCCCCAGTGGCAAGAGAGCGCGCTACATGGCTCCCTCCTCAGGGGCCTCCTCCCTCTCCTCCTCCTCCCCCCCGACAGACCCCCACGTCTTCGTCACGCCCCACGCGATCGGCCCGCCTTCGGCCGGCCCCTACCCCCAACAGCAGCACACCCCCGCCTCCCTCCCCGCCCGGAAAACCTCCCCCTCCCCCTCCACCAGCTCCCCCTCCACCACTCCCCGTCCTCCGCCTCCGCCTCCCACCTCCCCCACCTGCCCGAATGTGGGGCGTCCCAGCAGGAGGGGGGGCGAGGGGTGGAAGAGGGGGTGGACGTGGTGGTGGCGGGGGTCCCCCTGCCCTGCACTACCCTCCGCACTTCCTGAAGGGGTCCATCATCCAGCTGGCCAACGGCGACCTGAAGCGGGTGGAGGACCTGCACACGGAGGACTTCGTGTCTAGCGCCGAGGTGTCGCCAGACCTGCAGGTCGATTCCTCCACTGTGGTCCGCATCCTCCTCCACCCCCACTCCGGCACCGCCACCCTCGGCTTCTCCGTGGGACAACACCGCGTGCAGGTGAGACTGGGGAGAGGGAGGGGAGGGGGGAGGGCAGAAGACAACTTCGAGGTGGGTGGGGTAAGAGGCGGGTTGGTGTGTGTGTGTGTGTGGGGGGGGGGGGGGGGGGGGGGCGGGGGGAGGGGGGATGTGATTTGATTCGATCTTTGATGGAGGAATGGAAACGAACGTGGTGAGAGGAGGAGGTGGTGGTGTGAGAGAGAGAATTTTTTTTTTTTTAGGGTGGGACAGGTGAAGCACGGCTGGGGGTGGGAGACGATTTTACAGAACTTTGGGACTGCAGCCATTCATGTCTGCCTTCAATGGGATAGGAGAAGAAGAAGGAAGGTCGACCGGGGGGGGGGGGGGGGGGGGGGGGGGGAGGGGGGGGGGGGGGGGGGGGCAGAATGAAATCTTCACTACCCTGGCTTTCCCATCATAGAACGCGGTGACTCACGGGTCATGAATGTGGGACTTCAGGTGAGAGAGCAAAATAAGGGAGAAAAAAAAATGGGGGAGGGGCGGGGAGGGAAAGCATCAATGAGGAAGCGGGATCCTGCTGCTCCGGTAGTCTCTACACTTTTTTTTTTTTTTTTTTTTTTGATCAGTGATGACGTAATCGGAACTGGAAATTATTGTTGCTTGATGGACGACAGAGAAAGAATACAAAAAAAAACGCATATGCACATGGTAGTGTGTGCATGTGTGTGTGTGTGTGTGTGTGTGTGTGTGTGTGTGTGTGTGTGTGTGGGTTCGTTTGCCGTCTGTAGAAGAACACGCAAAGCCCACACTGCAGGCCAGTGTTGATGACAGGCAGTGGGGAAACAGAACCAGCTGCCAGGGACCAATGCAGGAATGTGTTGGTGCGGATCGGGATTAAAGGGCTGATCCAGGATCCATTGATCTTGAGCAAGGTCTGCGGTGTCCCGGGCGCCCGTCCGTAGTTTCGTTTGCTTCCTTTTGATTGAGTTTGCACCAAGAGAATTCTAGCAATCATTGTAAGAGGGCCGCAGATGTGTGAAAATCCGTGCTGGATAAGAACGAATAGGCCAGTTTCCAAGCCATTGGAAAAAACAATCATTCTTGGATACGTCGTTTTCGGGATCTGCGCGCGCGCGCGCGTGTATGTGTGTGTGTGTATGTGTGCGCGCGCGCATTTTTATTCTGACAAGGGGGACCGCTGTGCTCTCCTGGTGATGTCCAACATCTGAGAATTCTTTTGCACTCTCCAAGCACTGCTTTGTGTGTGGGGAGGTGGGGGTGAGGATTGGGAGGGGGCACGAGTGGGGGATGGGGGGGGGGGGGGGGGGGGGGGGGAGGGTTGTGGGGAGTAGGGAGGCGGGCCGAAGCTCATAGCCAGCGCTGTTAAATGACACACCTGGTGTGGTGTGGGTAGTGTGCACCTTGGTGCAGAGCCACACTGCAGTTGATGCTCCGGGCGCAGCCAGCATTGAAGGAGGAAAAAAAAAAAAAAAAAGAAAAAAAAGAAAACAAAACAAAACAAGAGAAGAGGAAGCGGGAGCAAAAAAAAAAATAAATAAAATAAATAAAAGATAGGGGGTCTGGGGTGGAGGGGAGTGGAGTTGAGGGTGGTGCTCCTGGAGAAGACGGTCCCACGCCGTCATCACTCATCATGACGTCGTCACCTACCCTCGTGCTCCGTTACTGCTGTCGTCGTCGATTGCAGCGCTGTCTTGTTGTGACGTCACCTTATCCTGAGCCACGCCGGCCGCTCGCAGACAGCAGACAGCAGTACAGGAGAAAGGTCACTGACGGCTGTCCCGCCTGAACCAACTTTATGCAAATGGCGCGGCTGCTGTGACTGTTGGTTCTCTCCCTTGACGCGCATTACATAAGGCGCCGTCGATCAGTCTGGATGCTTTCAAGGAGGAAAGAAGACCACACCCAGTGCAGTGAGAACCCGGGGTTAGGAAGGGTCAGGGGTCAGGCCTCCTGACCTGAAGGTCGCCGGGTTGGGAGTCAGCGGCGGTACAACACTGCTTTCACACTGCCCTATCACATCACATCACATCAGATTTCTGTGCATCGGATTTGACAGAATTATTATCTGTAAGATTTGTGTACGTGGAGTTGGGGCTGAATAAGTGTTAAACTGATTTCACTTCCTGACGGAGCTGAATAAGTGTTAAACTGATTTCACTTCCTGACGGGGCTGAAAGTGTTAAACTGATTTCACTTCCTGACGGGGCTGAATAAAAGTTAAACTGATTTCACTTCTTGACGGGGCTGAAAGTGTTAAACTGATTTATCTTCCTGACGGGGCTGAAAGTGTTACACTGATTTCTCTTCCTGACGGGGCTGAATAAGTGTTAAACTGATCTCTGTTCCTGACGAAGCTGAATAAGTGTTAAACTGATCTCTGTTCCTGACGGAGCTGAATAAGTGTTAAACTGATCTCTGTTCCTGACGAAGCTGATTAAGTGTTAAACTGATTTCTCTTCCTGACGGAGCTGAATAAGTGTTAAAAAGGATCTCTGTTCCTGACGGAGCTGAATAAGTGTTAAACTGATCTCTGTTCCTGACGGAGCTGAATAAGTGTTTAAAGGATCTCTGTTCCTGACGGAGCTGAATAAGTGTTAAACTGATCTCTGTTCCTGACGGAGCTGAATAAGTGTTAAACTGATCTCTGTTCCTGACGGAGCTGAATAAGTGTTAAACTGATCTCTGTTCCTGACGGAGCTGAATAAGTGTTAAACTGATCTCTGTTCCTGACGGAGCTGAATAATTGTTAAACTGATTTCACTTCCTGACGGGGCTGAATAAGTGTTAAAAACTGATCTCTGTTCCTGACGGAGCTGAATAAGTTTCGTTTGTTGTGTGTTCGCACGCGCCATGTGTGTAAACTGATCTATGTTCCTGACGGGTGTGAATAAGTAGTGTTAAACTGATTTCTCTTTCTAACGGGAGACATTTTTTCAAACAAAAAAGGAACTATTATATGTAGGAATGATATCAAAAAAAAAACTCTCAAGTGTCAGTGCGTGCATGTGCACACACGCGCTTCAATCAGAAAAGAAGGTTCTTCATATGCTTACCAAAAGGATTGAAAAAAGAAAATGAGTGGAGACTTGTTTTCTCTCTCTTTTGTTGGAGAGGAGTGAAGATATGTATGCGAGTAATAATAAAAGTGGGACACCCACGCCCTAGTCACGCAATTCATTCCACGCCCTCTTTCTTCCCTTGAACTAACAGCCGTCAGTAGCCTGCCTCTCTCTCTCTCTCTCTCTCTCTCTCTCTCTCTCTCTCTCTCTCTCTCTCTCCTTCATGTGTGAGTGTGTGTGCTTGCGCACGCGCCATGTTTGTGTGTGTGTGTGTGTGTGTTGTGTGAGAGAGAGAGAGAGAGAGAGAGAGAGAGAGAGAGAGAGAGAGAGTTTTACTTCGTGCATTGGACTTGTTACATGTATTATTTTTTCCCTCTCAGTTGAAAGCCAGATGAGTAATAAAAAAAAAAAAAATTAAAGCCCGTTGCATTCCTATCCTTTTCTCTGATTGTAAGAAATGACAATCTGCCCCTCTGCACTCTTCTGTTGTTCAAACACCTGCCCCTCCCCCCCCCCCCCCCCCCCCTGGAGATCTCTCTCTCTCTCTCTCTCTCTCTCTCTCTCTCTCTCTCTCTCTCTCATGTATCCTTTTTCACTTCGTTTGTCACCAGCCCCCTCTCTAGTCCCCTGGGAGTGAAATGGAAACAGGTGAAATGCGATCTTGTCAGCTACCAATAGTAAGGAGTCTTACAGAATCCGGCAAGTCCTGTACCCCCGTCTTAGAGAAGGGAGGGAGGGGGAAGTTTGAACAACCTAGTTTCGGTTTAAGCTTCCGGTGAAAATCCGCCTTTCTGTAGTCTTTTTTTTGTTTGTTTGTTTTGTTTTGTTTTTTTTTGTTTGTTTGTTTGTTTTTTTTAATCTTCGATCCAAACACGCTAACCGTCGTCCGTAAGGTCTGGAGATGGAGATGGACAAGGCGCTAACCGTCTCTCTGTAAGGTCTGGAGATGGACAAGTAAAGGCGCTAACCGTCGTCTGTAAGGTCTGGAGATTGACAAGTAAAGGCACTAACCGTCGTCTGTAAGGTCTGGAGATGGACAAGGCAGTCCTGTCTGATGATGTTCATCCAGCAGTCGTGACTCCCAGCATTTGACATGCCATGAAGCTGCAGCGGACCAACAGGTGGAGCCACTCTTACTGCTGTGCTCGCTGCAGCTGCTGCAATCACTGAACCGTGCCAGATGGGCGTGGGGAGGAGTAGGGGGGGGGGGGGGGGGGGACACACACTGATATTTCCACATTGGGAAGGAAGGAGAGTGAGCGGTAGGGGAGGGGGGGGGTAGTGTGGGTGGGAGGGGAGGAGGGTAGTGTGGATGGGAGGTGAGGGGTGTAGTGTGGTGGGAGGGGAGGGGGGTAGTGTGGGTGGGAAGGAAGACGGGTTTGACCCATTCAGCTATGTCATAGTCGGACAACAGGATCAATTTAGTGTCCGTGTGAGTGAGTGTGTGTGTGTGTGTGTGTGTGTGTGTGTGTGTGTGTGTGTGTGTGTGTGTGTGTGTGTGTGTGTGAACACTTTAATTTGTCAATATACCGCCAGTATTGTGATAGAAGACATCCCCAAACACCTTAATTGCTCCATTAATCAAGATGATAATGAACTGCCTTTGATCGTGAACAGATTTGCAGGATGGTTTTAAAATGTCGCACAGATTATTGACCCTCTCTCACGACAAAAGGCGGTAAGGTCTACAAAGGTCGCTCAGCACAGGGTGTCTGCCGCCATTATTAAATACCAAACTGATTAAGCTATGTACGAAATAACTGCGGCGCTTGCTGCGTTACGGTGCACAATGGTGTCTAAAGAAGAAAATACTTGTACGCAAGTTGCCAGTGGACTGCGGGATACAGCGCCTCCCAAGAATGGTGAAAAGCACGATGTGATACAGGATGAAGACAAACAATCTTGTATGACGGCCATAGTTGTCAAACTGCAGGAAATCTGTTCTCACAGTGTCACGCCACTGCTAGATGTTAACAGAACCAAATAAAGCGTTTCTTGAAATGATCTTCATGCATTTAAAGAAAAAATCAGATTTATTCTCGGTTATTAGCATTGTTGTAACTGCAGAAGCAGTCAACAGTTTTTGTTTGTTTTCTTAAATAAATGATTATGTTAAATATTTGGAAGAGTGTTGCTTCCTGCCATATGTTGATAGTGCAAGGGGTGTTAACAAAGCCCTGTTGGTGTGCCCTTTCCAGTGATGACCCTGTGCCGTACAGCCACAGCAGGCGAAGGTCTTACGGCCTGTATGACGTCATGTGCTTTCAAAAGGCTGTTTTGAAGATGGCTGCCGTTCTGCTCAATGTAGTTGAAATCTGGGACGAACAAGCTGTGCTTTGTGTTAAGAAAAAAAAAGGAAAATAATGTAAACGTGGCAGTTCAGACACAGGACCTGAGCAGTTGTGGAACGTGGCTGGGAAGTGAGGGTTGAACACGATGAGAACAGGTTTCCTGTGTCACTTCCGGTCCTTTAGGACGTCGTTCATCTTCTTAGGGTGGAACATGGAGTGGACGTCATTCATCTTGTTAGGGGGGAACATGGAGTTGACGTCGTTGATCTTGTTAGGGGGAACATGGAGTGGACGTCATTCATCTTGTTAGGCTGGAACATGGAGTGGACGTCATTCATCTTGTTAGGGGGGAATTGGAGTGGACGTCATTCATCTTGTTAGGGTGGAACATGGAGTGGACGTCATTCTTCGTGTTAGGGGGAAACATGGAATGGACGTCATTCTTCTTGTTAGGGGGAAACATGGAATGGACGTCATTCATCTTGTTAGGGGGAAACATGGAATGGACGTCATTCATCTTGTTAGGGGGAAACATGGAATGGACGTCATTCTTCTTGTTAGGGTGGAACATGGAATGGACGTCATTCATCTTGTTAGGGGGAAACATGGAATGGACGTCATTCTTCTTGTTAGGGGGAAACATGGAATGGACGTCATTCATCTTGTTAGGGTGGAACATGAAGTGGGGTAAACGGAAAGAAGCTGAATTCGAAACCACGTTGTTGAAACTTCACCGTCATTTGTCAGGCAGAAGTAGGGGTGTGTGTGTGTGTGTGTGTGTGTGTGTGTGTGTGTTTGTGTGTGTGTGTGTGTGTGTGTGTGTGATCCAAAGGACACTCGTGAAGAGAATGTGGGGAGTTGGGGGGTGGGGGGTGGGGGCGGGGATATTGATTAAGTCACTATGCAGTAGCAAAGTAATTCAGCTAAAAGCTTGCAACTACGTCCAAAGTGTAGCTGAGACAGTGAGGTGTCGGTGAAGTAGAAGTCAATGCCGACGTCTCCGTCACAGTGTTGGAGAAAACATTAAGAAAAACGCGGTAAAACTGGGTTGGTTTGGATGGAAGAGGACTGCTTGACCATAGCGGTGGTCTGCGCTTAAGGAAAACATCTGTCTTACTGGCGACGACGAGATTTTATTAACAAAACGAAAAGAAGCTGACACAGAAAGGGCTTTTTTCTAGATGGAGAGGGCGATTAGCGTCCTATCTGCGTTGGATTGTTAATTCAGGACCAGTTGTTTGCAGGCAAGTTTGTACTGTCGTGACGTGTGTGTGTGTGTGTGTTTTGTGATGGGTTGTTTACTAGTGGGGGTGGTGGTTGTTTTTTTCTTCCTATTTATGGCAGATCACACTGCTGGCTTGATACCCCACCCCCAACCTATAACCCCCCCCCCATCCCATTTCCCCCACCTCCCACCCCCGCACACGCCCCTCACCCCCCTCACCCCCTCTTAGTCCGTCATTGGTAAACGCCGTCTGTCTCATGCACATGTATCAAGCTAGACCGTTTATTCAGCTTTTCCCGCTGTGCTGTAAACACCACGCACACAGTGCCATTGGATCAATGATTGACGGACGGATCATGGACTGCAGGTGATCGATCAGCTTAGTACAGCAGTGATCGATCAGCCAGTGGTTGGTTCCTGAGGGTCAGGTGACCAAAGAAAGGCAAGTGGCATGCGGATTGCGTCAGCGATGCTAGCATGTTTTTCTGCCATCATGTGCTGGTCAGCGATGCTAGCATGTTCTTCTTCTTCTGCTGTCATGTGCTGGTCAGCGATGCTAGCATGTTCTTCTGCTGTCATGTGCTGGTCAGCGATGTTAGCATGTTTCTGCCGTCATGTGCTGGTCAGTGATGCTAGCTGTGTTCTCCCTCTGCCGTCATGTGCTGGTCAGTGATGCTAGCTGTGTTCTCCCTCCCTCTGCCGTCATGTGCTGGTCAGTGATGCTAGCTGTGTTCTCCCTCTGCCGTCATGTGCTGGTCAGTGATGCTAGCTGTGTTCTCCCTCTGCCGTCATGTGCTGGTCAGTGATGCTAGCTGTGTTCTCCCTCTGCCGTCATGTGCTGGTCAGTGATGCTAGCTGTGTTCTCCCTCTGCCGTCATGTGCTGGTCAGTGATGCTAGCTGTGTTCTCCCTCTGCCGTCATGTGCTGGTCTGCCGGGGCGGAAGCTGGCTGTGTGGCCACATAGTGGTCATATATCATGGCTTCTGAGAGGCTCAGACAGTGAACGTGTGGCCAGAACAGACTCCCCTCTCTCTCTCTCTCTCTCTTTCTCTCTGTTTCTCTCTGTCTCTCTCTCTCTCTCTCTCTCTCTCTCTCTCTCTCTCTCTCTCTCTTTCTCTCAGTGCCCACCTAATGTCACGTATCAACTACGCTTCAACAAATGTGGGACGGAAGTAGTGATGTCCACAAGAAAAGGCTGAATTCTCTCCATAGACGTGCAGCAAAACTGCTCCATCCAGCTGTATCTCTAACAACAGACAAAAAACTAAAAGCGCTGAACATACTTCCTCTGAGTAAGCAGTTGGAATTCAACAAGGCATCATTCATGTTTTTAAACGTCTTGACCTACTATGCCATGCTATATCAATGCCCTTTTTACAAGATCGAACAACTTTTCTGGCTCGACGAATTCCTTCTCTTCCCTACCCACGCACTGATCTATACAAAACAAGCCTAGCTACTCTGGACCATATGTCTGGAACTCACTTCCACCGAATCTGCAAAATACGAATACTTTAAAAACTTTTCAAGGAACATTTGCATGCACATTTTATGTCTCAGTAATTCCATTATTCGATTAAAATGATTAGCGTCCATTCGCAAAGTTTTCTGTGAGCCATACTTTGTATGCATCGTCTAAACATATAGCCTACTCCTTTAAGATCGTTCATCCCGCTCCCACTCTGTCTGCTACCCCTTTTCTCCTCCCCCCTACCTACCATTCTCTTTTCCCCACCCTCCTCTGACCAGTCTCTCTGTAGTTTGTTTTATTTTAAAGTTTTCCTTCTGTTTCACCATCCCCCGTCTCATTAGTACTTTCATGAATAGTTTGCTTTCATTGTAGAATTAATTCAATGTTGCTATGTTGAATTGTCAGTATGAATGATATGTGTTGAAATAATGTATGCATGACAAGGATAGATTGCAAGATTAGGCTTTGGCCTAAAATCTTCGTCCTTGAGTATTAAAGATCAGTCCGTCAGCCTCTCTCTCTCTCTCTCTCTCTCTCTCTCTCTCTCTCTCTCTCTCTCTCTCTCTCTCTCTCTCTTTCCACACACCAATTCTACATTTTCTTTTAATCCGCCCCACTCATATTTTTCGTATCATTCCCCACTCTCCATTCACTCCATTCACTACCACCTCCCCATCCCCCAGTTGCAGCCCCCTCCTCCCTCTCGGCGCCCCCTTCCCTTCCGCCACCCTCTTCCCTCTTTCTTCCTTGCCGCTCCACTTCTACCCGGAGCCTTCTCTTTGGGGACCATATCTCTCTGCTTCCTTCCCCCAACGCCGTCCGCCGCACGTTCCTATTTCTGCCTGGCCTCAGGACGCCACCCTCCTAAAAATAGCACACCTCTGGCGTTGCACACACACACACACACACACACACACACACACACACACACACACACACACAGAGAGAGAGAGAGAGAGAGAGAGCTTGGCTATCGATCTAGTCCAGAAGAGAAAGTGCGTACGTCATTGTCGTCCTCAGTGTCCGTTATTGGAACGGGAAGGGTATTTTGAGGTGCCGCTGACGTCTGCAGCCTGCATGGCGGGAAGGGGATGGGGAGGGGGGCGTGGGAGGGGGGGTGAGGCAGGCTCTCAGGGTCAGGCAGTGTGGGTGGGTAATAGCAGTGGCCATCGGTTCCTTTGACGCAGACGATCATTCAGGAAACGGATCAGACCTCCACTACCCTATTCCACCCCTTCCCACCCTCCATCTCCCCCCCCCCCCCCCCCCCCCCCCCCCCCCCCCCCCCCTCCGATGGTGCCGGCTGCTGTTCCATTCATTCGCGCGCTCTGTTCATTTCTTTGAGTGCTTCTTTCATGGTTACGAGCCCCTGAATGCGCGCGCGCGCGCGCGCGTGTGTGTGTGCGTGCGCGCGTGTGTGTGTGTGTGTGTGTGTGTGTGTGCGTGCGCGCGCGCGCGCGCGTGTGTGTGTGTTTGTGTGTGTGTGTGTGTGTGTGTGTGTGTGTGTGTGTGTGTGTGTGTGATAGAGCGAGAGAGAGAGAGAGAGAGAGAGAGCGAGAGTATAGAGAGAGAGAGAGAGAGAGAGAGAGCATGAGTGTCTGTGTGTGTGTGTGTGTGTGTGTGTGTGTGTGTGTGTGTGTGTGTGTGTGTGTGTGTGTGTGTGTGAGAGAGAGAGAGAGAGAGAGAGAACGTGTGTGAATGAGTGTGTGTGTGTGTGTGTGTGTGTGTGAGAGAGAGAGAGAGAGAGAGAGAGAGAGAGAGAGAGAGAGAGAGAGCGTGCGTGCGTGTGTTTGTGTGTGTGTGTGTGTGTGTGTGTGTGTGTGTGTGTGTGTGTGTGTGTGTGTGACAGAGAGATAGAGAATGCATGTGTGTGTGTATGTGTGAGAGAGGGAAATGCATGAATGTGAGAGAGAGACAGAGACACATAGAGAATGCGTACATGTGAGAGAGAGAGAGAGACAATACTTGTGTGGATGAGTGTGTGTAGTGTGTGTGTGTGTGTGTGTGTGTGTGTGTGTGTGTGTGTGTGTGTGTGTGTGTGTGTGTTTTTGGAGACAGAAACACGCACACTCACACACACGCGCGCGCGCGCGCGCGCGCGCACACACACACACACACGCACACACACACACACGCACGCACGCACGCACGCGCGGGCACACACACACACACACACACACACACACACACACACACACACACACACACACACACACACACACACACACACACTCACTCACTCACTCTCACAAGATGGCGGGGAAGAGAGAGAGTGGGGCGGACATAGGACTGGCAATGATATTGAAATGCTCAGCATGAAGAAGCTGAGGTGTAACAGGTGAAGATGAGTGGTGGACTCACAGCTGTGAGGTGTAACAGGTGAAGATGAGTGGTGGACTCACAGCTGTGAGGTGTAACAGGTGAAGATGAGTGGTGGACTCACAGCTGTGAGGTGTAACAGGTGAAGATGAGTGGTGGACTCACAGCTGTGAGGTGTAACAGGTGAAGATGAGTGGTGGACTCGCAGCTGTGAGGTGTAACAGGTGAAGATGAGTAGTGGACTCGCAGCTGTGAGGTGTAACAGGTGAAGATGAGTGGTGGACTCGCAGCTGTGAGGTGTAACAGGTGAAGATGAGTGGTGGACTCGCAGCTGTGAGGTGTAACAGGTGAAGATGAGTGGTGGACTCGCAGCTGTGAGTTGGACTCGCAGCTGTGAGTTGTAACAGGTGAATATGAGTGGTGGACTCGCAGCTGTGTTTGTAACAGGTGAATATGAGTGGTGGACTCGGCTGTGAGTTGTAACAGGTGAATATGAGTGGTGGACTCACAGCTGTGAGGTGTAACAGCTGAAGACGAGTGGTGGGACTTACAGCTGTGTGCTCTAGAACAATACCTGACCCCAGGAATTGGTTCTCACTGCAAACCATCCTGTGCCTGCAACCCTCAGGAGCAAACTGTTGATTTGTGTCCATTCATCTTAGCTGCTGCAATAGATTTGTGTCCTTTTTTCCTGTGGTGGAGTGTACGGCTAAGAAGACGGTTGTGTGCTTCATCATCCCCGAGGCTGGTCAAGCCAGTTTGATCCATTTCCTTACAGTTCGATAAATTTTCTGACACCCGCAACATGTTACAAGTATCATTCTGATAAGGAAAACGTTTAACAGGAAATCCGCGTAGAATTCATGTAGAGTGTCTATCTCATTTCAGTGAAGCAAAGCAAACTGCAGATCATTCATTAACATCAAGCATTCATTGTGACATGGGGCTTAGAAGAAATTTGCATATAGGTTTTGCATATCCACCGCCCGGTATTTCATTGATCATGTTATTGGCGTGAGAGGAACTAGTCGATGGGAAGAGATCCGAGACAGCCTGTTAACCCTGAAGCTTCGCCTCTGGTTTCCTCCCTTGTCTTTCTCTCCTCAGTCACAGTTGTCTTTGCCTACCAAGTTTGACCTCCTTCATGGAAGTGCTATGTATTTCTAGCGCTCGATGTTTTTTACCTCGTCCTCAAAGTTCTTTGCGTGTTCAGCTGTAGGATACGGTACCCTCTCTTAAAAGTGTCTTCATCTAGTTCGTAGACGTGTTACCCCCTCCCAGAATGTCCCGTTTGTTTGTGGCTCATAGACGTTATACCAACTCCATCAAAGTCTTGTTTGTTTGTGCTCACCAATGTTCTGTTCCATCCATTAAAGTCGTATGTGTTCCTTACTCTTAGATATTTTCCTTCGCCACCAATGTTTGATAGCCCACAAACATTTTCCCCCTCCATCAATGTTTGATAGTTCAAAGACATGTTCTCCTCCATCGATGTTTGATAGTTCAGAGGCATTTCTCCCTCCATCAATGTTTGATAGTTTATAGACATTTCTCCCTCCATCAGTGTTTGATAGTTTATAGACATTTCTCCTTTCATCAATGTTTGATAGTTCATATACATTTCTCCTCCTCCATCAATGTTTGATAGTTTATAGACATTTTTCTGTTCACCAATGTTTGATAGTGCATAGACATTTTCCCCTCCATCAGTGTTTGATAGTTCATAGACATTTCTCCCCCTCCATCAATGTTTGATAGTTCATAGACATTTCTCCCCTCCATCATTGTTTGATAGTTCATAGACATTTCCTTCTCCATCAATGTTTGATAGTACATACACATTCTCCCTCATCCATCAATATTTGATAGTTCATAGACATTTCTCCCTCCTCCATCAGTGTTTGATAGTTCATAGACATTTTCCCCTCCGTCAATGTTTGATAGTTCATAGACATTTCTCCCTCCTCCATCAATGTTTGATACTTCATAGACATGTTCCCCTCCATCACTGTTTGATAGTTCATAGACATTTCTCCCCCTCCATCAATGTTTGAAAGTTCATAGACATGTTCCACTCCATCAGTGTTTGATAGTACATAGACATGTTCCCCTCCATCAATGTTTGATAGTTCATAGACATTTCTCCCCCCATCAATGTTTGATACTTCATAGACATTTCCCCTCCATCAATGTTTGATAGTTTATAGACATGTTCCTTTTCATCAATGTTTGATAGTTCATAGACATTTCTCCCTCCCCCATCAATGTTTGATAGTGCATAGACATGTTCTCCTCCATCAATGTTTGATAGTTCAGAGACATTTCTCCTTACATCAATGTTTGATAGTTTATAGACATTTCCTTCTCCATCAATGTTTGATGGTTCATACATTTCCCCCTCCTCCATCAATGTTTGATAGTTCATAGACATTTCTCCCCCATCATCAATGTTTCATAGTTCATAGACATGTTTCCCTCCATCAATGTTTGATAGTTCATAGACATTTCTCCTCCACCATCAATGTTTGATACTTCATAGACATGTTCCCCTCCATCAATGTTTCATAGTTCATAGAAATTTCTCCCCCTCCATCAATGTTTGATATTTCATAGACATTTTCCTACTCCATCAATGTTTGATATTTCATAGATATTTCTCCCTCCATCAAGGTTTGATAGTTTATAGAGACATCCTCTCCCATCAATGTTTTGATAGTTCATAGACATTTCTCCCTCCTCCATCAGTGTTTGACAGTTCATAGACATGTTCCCCTCCATTAATCATTTAATGTTTGATAGTTTATAGACATGTTCCTCTCCATCAATGTTTGATAGTTCATAGACATTTCTCCCTCCTCCATCAATGTTTGATAGTTCATAGACATTTCCTTCTCCATCAATGTTTGATAGTTATAGATATTTCTCCCCCTCCATCAATGTTTGATAGTTCATAGACATTTCCTTCTCCATCAATGTTTCATAGTTATAGACATTTCTCCACCTCCATCAATGTTTGATAGTTCAGAGACATTTCCTTCTCCATCAGTGTTTGATAGTTCTTAGACATTTCCCCTCCATCAGTGTTTGATAGTACATAGACATGTTCCCCTCCATCAATGTTTGATAGTTCATAGACATTTCTCCCCCTCCATCAATAGACATTTCTCCCCCTCCATCAATGTTTGATTGTTCATAGACATGTTCCCCTCCATTAATGTTTGATAGTTTATAGACATTTCTCCCTCCATCAATATTTGATAGTACATAGACATTTCTCACTCCATCAGTGTTCGATAGTTCATAGACATGTTCTCCTTCATCAATGTTTGATAGTTCATAGACTTGTTCCCCTCCATCATTGTTTGATTGTTTATATACATTTCTCCCCCTCCATCAATGTTTGATAGTTCATAAACATGTTCCCCTCCATCAATGTTTGATACTTCATAGACATGTTCCCCTCCATCAATGTTTTATAGTTCATAGACATTTCTCCCTCCATCAGTGTTTGATAGTTCATAGACATGTTCCCCTCCATCAGTGTTTGATAGTTCATAGACATTTCTCCCTCCATCAATGTTTGATAATACATAGACATTTTCCTCCTCCATCAAAATCTATGTCTTTTCTGGCTCTTAGACTTGTTCCCCTTCCAGCAAAATGCTGTGCCTCTATGCTGTGCCTCTATGTTGTGCCTCTATGCTGTGCCTCTATGCTGTGCCTCTAGTTATTGTCTTAGACACGTTGCCCCCCCCCCCCCCCCCCCACCCCCCTACCCCCCCCCCCCCCCCCCCCCACCCTCACAGCCCTAGGTGTTTCAAGGTCATAGGTGTTTTGTCCTTTCCAAAATCCTGTGTGTGTCTAGCTCTGATAGTCTTTACCTCATCCGTCAAAGATGTCTGTGTCCAGCTCTGATAGTCTTTACCTCATCCGTCAAAGATGTCTGTGTCCAGCTCTGATAGGCTTTACCTCTTCCGTCAAAGATGTCTGTGTCTAGCTCTGATAGGTTTTACCTCTTCTGTCAAAGATGACTGTGTCTAGCTCTGATAGGTTTTACCTCATCCATCAAAGATGTCTGTGTCTAGCTCAGATAGGCTTTACCTCATCTATCAAAGATGTCTGTGTCTAGTCCTAAAAGGCTTTACCACATCCATCAAAGTCATCAGAGTATCTAGCTCCAACAGGCTTTACCTCATCCGTCAACTACATCTGTGTCTAGCTCTAATAGACACTGCCTCATCCATCAAAGTCATCGGTGTGTCTAGTTCTTATAGGTTTTACCTCATCCATCAAAGACAGCTGTGTGTCTAGCTCTTATAGGCTTTACCTCATCCATCAAAGACATCTGTGTGTCTAGCTCTAATAGGCTTTACCTCATCCATCAAAGATGTGTGTGTCTAGCTCTAATAGGCTTTGGCTCATCCATCAAATACATGTGTGTGTCTAGCTCTAATAGACTTTATCTCATCTGTCAATGATGTCTGTGTGTCTGACTCAAATAGGCTTTGTCTCATCCACCAAAGATGTCCTGTGTCTACCTCTAATAGGTTTTACCTCATCCATCAAAGATGCCTGTGTCTAGCCCTAGTAGGCTGTGTCTCATCCATCAAATATATCTGTATGTCTAGCTCTAATAGGTTCTGCCTCATCCGTTAAAGACGTCTCTGTGTTTAGTTCTAACAGGCTTTGCCTCATCCGTCAAAGATGTCTGTGTCTACCTCTAATAAGCTTTACCTCATCCATCAAAAATGCCTGTGTACCTCATCCATCAAAGATGTCTGTGTGTCTAGCTCTAATAGGCTCTGCCTCATCTGTCAAAGACGTCTGTGTCTAGCTCTAATAGGCTGTGCATCATCTGTCAAAGATGTCTGTGTCTAGCTCTAATAGGCTCTGCCTCATCTGTCAGATACGTCTATGTCTAACTTAAGTAGGCTTTACCTCATCCATCAAAGACGTCGGTGTGTCTCTAGTTCCATGGGGTTTTACCACAACATTGAAATCTACAGTGTCCCACAAGGTGCTCTGTGTGTTTACATCTAAGGTTTTTTACAGTGTCCCACAAGGTGCTCTGTGTGTTTACATCTAAGGTTTTTTACAGTGTCCCACAAGGTGCTCCATGTGTTTACATCTAAGTTTTTTTTACTGTGTCCCACAGAGTGCTCTGTGTGTTTACAGCTAAGGTTTTTTAGAATGTCCCACAAGGTGCTCTGTGTGTTTACAAGAAGGTTTTTTTTTTTTTTTTACAGTGTCCCACAGAGTGCTCTGTGTGTTTACATGTAAGTTTTTTTTTTTACAGTGTCCCACAAGGTGCTCTTTGTGTTTACATCTGAGATTTTTTACAGTGTCCCACAGAGTGCTCTGTGTGTTTACATCTAAGGTTTTTTACAGTGTCCCACAAAGTGCTCTGTGTGTTTTTACGTCTAAGGTTTTTACAGTGTCCCACAGAGTGCTCTGTGTGTTTACATCTAAGGGTGTTTTTTTTTTTCCTGTTTCAGGTGACGGTGGAAGCCACACTGGAGCATCCTTTTTTTTGTCTTTGGTCGAGGTTGGTCATCCTGTTCTCCAGAGCACACCCTACAGCGTTACCACCTGGACTGCCACCGGTTGTCGGTGGGGGATGTGTGCATCTCTCTCACCCACAAAGACGTTACTCTGAAGGCTGCAGAAATCGTCAACCAGCAGCAACAGCAGCAGCAGCAGCAAGAGAATCTCCTGTGACATCAGAGGAGTCCAAGAAACCATTTCTGGAACACGATGACCGTTCGTTGAAACAAAGCCCAGGACACAAAGACGTTGGTCCAGATATCGGACAACTTCAAGACAGCAGCATGAACGGAAACAACAGAGACGAGGCCAGGAGCAGAGGAGAGAAGGACAGTGCTGTGGACCTGACACACATTCATAACAGTAACCTGGACTGCTCCTCTTCCTCCCACAACCCAGACACTGAAGGTCATGTGACTTCACAAGCCTCGCCTGCGCAGGGGTTCCCGGCTTCAGAGACTCCCCCTCTCCAAGATTAGAATGTGGTCCAGCCAGGAGGCAGAAGCTATGGATGATCATGTAGAAGGGGTCAAGTCCAATGCTGATACAAACCAGTGATTTTTTTTGTTTCTTTTTCATTTTTGACCAACAGTTTTATGGAGAAACAGTGAAATCTGACCAACTGCACTGGTGTTTATGTTGATAAGAGAGGAGAAAAAGATTGTGTGTGAACTGTGATTTTCGGTTTACTTTTTTTTCTTTTTTTTACTGAAGTGTGATGAAAGGTGTAAAGACTGTGAACTGTGATGACAAGAAAAGGCAAAACAGAAGAAATGAAGATCTTAGTAAAGCATGAATTGTGGTCCTTGGTGAAGAAATCGTGATAACTGTACAGTATGGAGTGGAATGGACCATGGTGCTTGAAGCTGAAGGAAGAGCAGTGATCTTCTGTGAAGATAGCTGGGCCAGATTCAAACTTGGGTGGAAATTCATGCGCAAGAGAAAACAAAGGTTTATTGAAATGTTGTGTGAAACTTGGGAAACAAATATGTCCAGAGTAACATGAAAGAGAAAAGATTTACAGTTAACAGAATAATGTATATATCTGGGTGAGAATCAGCACAATTTGATTAAAAAATAAGATTTACATATCATCCTCTCTCCTTCTCTCTCTCTCTCTCTCTCTCTCTCTCTCTCTCTCTCTCTCTCTCTCTCTCTGTCTCTCTGTCTCTCGTCTCTCTCTCTCTGTCCTCTCCTCCTCTCTCTCTCTCTCTCTCTCTTCTGTATCTCTCTCTCTCTCTCCTCTCTCTCTCTGAAGAAATTTATCTTGACATTGATCTTATCTCTCCTTGTACTCTCTCTCTCTCTCTCTCTCTCTCATTTGGTGAATCATGTCTGATTCTCTGTGAGAATAGTCTCTCTCTGTCTAAAAATCCATGTCGTCTGCTCCTGTATCTCATCTCTATATCTCTCATCTCTCTCTCTCTCTCTGCATCTCTCATATCTGTTCTGTCTCTCTCTCTCGATCTCTCTAACTCTCTCTCTCTCTCTCTCCCTGATATTCTCTCTCCTCTCTTCTCTCTCTCATGACTCCTCTCCTCTGCTCTCTCTCTCTCTCTCTCTCTCTGCCATAGTAAAGTGTAATGATTGTAATCATATATGCCATTTGTGATTTCGCTGCAGGAACAAATTCTGTGGCCCACATGACTTATATGGTAACTGTAGCATTAACCAAAACTGCTTCATGGACTGTGCATATGGAATTATGTGTGTTGATATAGAGGGTAAAAAGTGCAAGCTTGGTGGATTTATCTTGACTTGAACCCTTGATGAAAAGAAGTCTATGAACATGACCATCAGTTATTTGATGGTACAGAGATATCTTGGTTTGTATTTGGTGATTATGTTGTCTCTTGTTGTACTTTGCAATACCTGTTTTTGAGTGCTTGGAATCTGATCATTGACGAAAATCATGTTTCATTGTCATGTTGTTGAATAATTTACTGGAAATGAGACATGTAGCTGTTTTAAAGGGCTACCAGCCCCTCCCATGTTAATACACACAGATGTACTAATGATGTATCTAACTGATCTGAACTTCTATACTAGATGTCCTGTCATTTGCACTCTTGAAATCTAATTGTCAATGAATTGTCTCATCACATGGTACTTAGAGGCATTTACAATTAGACATTTACATCTACACATATATTTTATTACATACATGCATATGTATAAAGAAAAAAAAAGAGAAAAAAGTATTCTTCTTTTGGCCAAATCTCGTGTATCTGTTACTGATTATTAATTATGATCCAGTTCAGTGTTCAGGCATTATGAATTATCAGTATTGAAGGGCATTTTTAGAAATTGATTAGAATTAAGTCTTTTAGCATCATAAATTATCCCAGCGGAAGATCAGTCTACACAAACTTCACAGAACCTCATTAGCAGCAGTTGGAATAGCTGTAGTGGTGTGTGCTAAATCCCCATCATTTGTATGATCCAACGTTTCACAGGTATAATACAACAGTTAAAAAGTGGATGTGGCATGTCAGGAGTCAACTGGACATGCAGAACCAGTCAGCAACATGGCAGGAGACGGGGGAAGGCTGCTCCTCTCTCTGCTCACCTTGAGGTGTGAGACAGGGGAAGGCTGCTGTTCTCTCTGCACACCTGAGGTGTGAGACAGGGCTGCTCTTCTCTCTGCACACCTTGAGGTGTGAGACAGGGGAAGGCTGCTGTTTCTCTCTGCACACCTTGAGGTGTGAGACAGGGGCTGCTCTTCTCTCTGCACACCTTGAGGTGTGAGACAGGGGAAGCTGCTGTTCTCTCTGCACACCTTGAGGTGTGAGACAGGGGCTGCTGCTCTCTCTCTGCACACCTTGAGGTGTGAGACAGGGCTGCTCTTCTCTCTGCACACCTTGAGGTGTGAGACAGGGGCTGCTCTTCTCTCTGCACACCCTGAGGTGTGAGACAGGGGAAGGCTCTTCTCTCTGCACACCTTGAGGTGTGAGACAGGGGAAGGCTGCTGTTCTCTCTGCACACCCTGAGGTGTGAGACAGGGGCTGCTCTCTCTCTCTGCACACATTGAGGTGTGAGACAGGGGCTGCTCTTCTCTCTGCACACCCTGAGGTGTGAGACAGGGCTGCTCTTCTCTCTGCACACCTTGAGGTGTGAGACAGGGCTGCTCTTCTCTCTGCACACCTTGAGGTGTGAGACAGGGCTGCTCTTCTCTCTGCACACCTTGAGGTGTGAGACAGGGCTGCTCTTCTCTCTGCACACCTTGAGGTGTGAGACAGGGGAAGGCTGCTGTTCTCTCTGCACACATTGAGGTGTAAGACACAGGGCTGCTCTTCTCTCTGTACACCTTGAGGTGTGAGACAGGGAAGGTTGCTCTTCTCTCTGCACACCTTGAGGTGTGAGACAGGGGAAGGCTGCTCTTCTCTCTGCACACCTTTAGGTGTGAGACAAGGGCTGCTCTTCTCTCTGCACACCCTGAGGTGTGAGACAGGGGAAGGCTGCTCTTCTCTCTCTGCACACCTTGAGGTGTGAGACAAGGGCTGCTCTTCTCTCTGCACCCTGAGGTGTGAGACAGGGGAAGGCTGCTCTTCTCTGCACACATTGAGGTGTGAGACAGGGGCTGCTCTTCTCTCTGCACACCTTGAGGTGTGAGACAGGGCTGCTCTTCTCTCTGCACACATTGAGGTGTGTGAGACAGGGGACGGTTGCTCTTCTCTCTGCACACCTTGAGGTGTGTGATCACACAGCCTGTGGCTGCAATGGCAGCTTTTTTTCTGCACTGGGTACATTTGGAAGTGGTATCTTGTCTGTCAGTGCTGGTCCTTCAAGGCATCAACTCCGTTGGCATCATCACACACATTATGTGTATGACGGTCTCACATAAAGCACAGCTTCAAATTTCAGACATTCGAGAGCCTGACTTACGTTTGTTTATTTGTTTGTTTTTCCTCCCATAGAATTTATTTCAAGAACTGTGAAAATCAGATGTGTTGCAAATCACATGCAGCAACAGGGAAATGCATGCCCAACCGGCACTTTCTTTTTTTCTTTCCCCCACACATCTCTGTGTCCCCTTCCTCTCTCTCATCTCACTCTCCAGCTGGACATCAAAGGGATTCTGGACAGAGCAACGTCAGGATCAGACAGAAATCATCAGGATGCCATCCTGACTTTTAAATTCATTTTCATTCAAACTGAGTGTTGATTTTTTACTGGTTCTGGTCGGAAAGATAGAATTCTTAATACATGTATATACACTGTTCTTACATCTGATGCTTTTAAGTATTATAGGGCATTGTATTAAAGTATTCTCATCTGATGAAATCAAAAGTAATTCTCAGTGAACGTGACATTGATTGTTATATTTTGTTTCATTGAAGCAGAATGTGTTTTTTTTCCTAGCTGATATTTTTATGTCTGATTTTTTTTTCTCAACAACTATACCCCCTTTTCCAATCATATCACCAAGATTTGCTAGTGTGCTGATTATTATTATGATGTGGTGGTCTGTGTTGTTGGTGGTTCAGGAACAGGCCAGACATGTGTGCCTGATCTGTTCTCCATGTGTGTGGAGTGGAGGGGTTTCGGTTCAGGGCAGATGCGTACATCCTGGCCCAGGGGTGTCACAAAACCTCCATTCTTCAGCCCCCCACTTTGCCTCTGGAACTCAAACCCAAAATGTCTGATGAAAAGTGAATTCTTTCTCCATTTGGCTGTCATATCAATGTTTCTGAAGATTGTTGAAAAATGGATTGTTTCTCTACTTGTCTGTCATATAAATCTTTCTGTAGATCCTGCTTTAAGTCACGCCCCTGTACATTATTGAAGCGGCCTTTTACCAGGTACTGAGATAGAATCTGTGTGCAAGATTTGACAGTGCAATGTAGTTCAGACATCTGCCAAGTTTCATCTGTTCCCCTGTCCCTTAGTTACAGATGGATTGTGCTCACCTGCTGCGCCCTGTGTCTGCATATCCCAGGCAGTGTGGAGTGCAGAAAACTCCTGTATCTGTACGGCCTAGGGGAAAAAAACTCCTCTGTCTGTATGGCCGAAGGGAAAACTCCTGTGTCTGCATGGCCAAGGGGAAAACTCCTGTGTCTACATGGCCGAGAGGGGGAAAAACGCCTGTGTCTGCATGGCCGAAGGGAAAACTCCTGTGTCTGCATGGCCGAGGGGAAAACTCCTGTGTCTACATGGCCGAGAGGGGAAAACTCCTGTGTCTGCATGGCCGAAGGGAAAACTCCTGTGTCTGCATGGCCGAAGGGAAAACTCCTGTGTCTGTATGGCTGAGGGGAAAACTCCTGTGTCTGTATGGCTGAGGGGAAAATGGCCGAGGGGAAAACTCCTGTGTCTGCATGGGCTAGGGGAAAACTCTGTGTCTGCATGGCCGAGGGGAAAACTCCTGTGTCTGCATGGCCGAGGGGAAAACTCCTGTGTCTGCATGGCCGAGGGGAAAACTCCTGTGTCTGTATGGCCGAGGGGAAAACCCCTGTGTCTGTATGGCCGAGGGGAAACTGTGTCTGTATGGCCCAGAGGAAAACTCCTGTGTCTGCATGGCCGAGGGGGGAAAACTCCTGTGTCTGTATGGCCGAGGGGAAAACTCCTGTGTCAGCATGGCTGAGGGGAAACTGTGTCTGTATGCCCCAGAGGAAAACTCCTGTGTCTGCATGGCCTAGGGGAAAACTCCTGTATCTGTATGGCCTAGGGGAAAAACTTCTGTGTCTGCATGGCCTTGGGGGGAAAAACACCTGTGTCTGTATGGGCCTAGGGGGAGAAAAGACCTGTGTCTGTATGGCGTAGGGGGGGGGGGGGGGGGAACACCTGTGTCTGTATGGCCTAGGGGGGAAAAACACCCGTGTCTGTATGGCCTAGGGGGAAAACAACTGTGTCTGTATGGCCACGGGGGAAAACACTTGTGTCTGTATGGCCTAGGGTGAAAATAACTGACTGTATGGCCAAGGGGGAAAAACACTTGTGTCTGGCCTATGGTGAAAACAACTGTCTAGGGCCAAGGGGGAACAACTGTGTGTATGGCCTAGGGTGAAAACAACTGGGGTATGGCCAAAAAACACTTGTGTCTGTATGGCCTAGGGTGAAAACAACTGTCTGTATGGCCAAGGGGGAAAAACACTTGTGTCTGTATGGCCAAGGGAGAAAACACTTGTGTCTGTATGGCCAAGGGGAAAACACTTGTGTCTGTATGGCCTAGGGTGAAAACAACTGTCTGTATGGCAAGGGGGGAAAACACTTGTGTCTGTATGGCCTAGGGTGAAAACAACTGTCTGTATTGGCCAAGGGGGAAAACACTTGTGTCTGTATGGCCTAGGGGGGAGAACACTTGTGTCTGTATGGCCTAGGGGGGAAACAACTGTCTGTATGGCCAAGGGGAAAACATTTGTGTCTGTATGGCCTAGGCAGTGTGGAGTGGGGAAAAACAGAGCAGTCTGCATGCCTGCAGATTCCACCTTGATGGAAGGGATATCATGAAAATTGTTCACCATGTGAGATTCCTTCAGATCAGTCAGAGTTGTGCCTGAAGTGTTCAAGCCCAGCTGGGGTCAGGCAGTGTGACAGTCTGGTGATGGAGTCATTTCTGAAGAACTTTTTGCCTAGAGGTGTGGCCGCCCAGCCTGAGGATGCCCTGCATTCACCATGCCAGCAACAACTTGTGGAGAGCAATGTAGGTGTGTGACCTGGGCACCTCTTGGAGGAGAGCAGTGTAGGTCTGTGACCTGGGCACCTCTTGGAGAGCAGTGCAGGTGTGTGCCCTGGGACATCTTGGAGAGCAGTGTGGGTGTGTGACCTGGGTACCTCTTGGAGAGCAGTGTGGGTGTGTGTGACCTGGGTACCTCTTGGAGAGCAGTGTGGGTGTGTGACCTGGGTACCTCTTGGAGAACAGTGTGGGTGTGTGACATGGGTACCTCTTGGAGAGCAGTGTGGGTGTGTGACCTGGGCACCTCTTGGAGAGCAGTGTGGTGTGTGTGCCTGGGCACCTCTTGGAGAGCAGCAGTGTGGTGTGTGTGCCCTGGGCACCTCTTTGAGAGCAGTGTGGTGTGTGTGCCCTGGGCACCTCTTTGAGAGCAGTGTGGGTGTGTGACCTGGGCACCTCTTTGAGAGCAGTGTGTGGGTGTGTGACCTGGGCACCTCTTGAGAGCAGTGTGGGTGTGTGACCTGGGCACCTCTTGGAGAGCAGTGTGGGTGTGTGACCTGGGCACCTCTTGGAGAGCAGTGTGGGTGTGTGTGGCCTGGGCACCTTTTGGAGAGCAGTGTGGGTGTGTGACCTGGGCACCTCTTTTGAGAGCAGTGTGGGTGTGCACCCTGGGCACCTCTTGGAGAGCAGTGTGGGTGTGTGCCCTGAACACCTCTTGGAGAGTAGTGTGGGCATCCCTCCATTGTACAGGCAGCAGTCAGAATGGCCACCACACTTATTATAGAGCCTTCTGAAGGTTTCACCTAGACATAGTCATAGCTTCAACCAGGTGTGGATATTGCCTTCACCACTATACATGAAAGTCTGTATATGAAGGCTTCACATAAATACCCGCTGTTCCCAGCTTGGGTTGCACATTGTCAAACAACAGTCTCTTCAAGCAAACTCACATGCAAACGGTTGTGCGCCCCGCATGGAACCATACATCTGACTCCTTTCTTTCAATAAAACAAATCACAATACCATTTTACAGATCTCCCATACTAAAAAAAAAAATTGTTTCTATCTTTCTCTCTGTGCCTCGCTTCTTTTGGCACACAGGGTTTACATGACATCTCACTTTTTTTTTTGGCCGGTGTATACATATATATATATCCAACAATATTCCGCAAAAAAAATTTACATCAAACAATTTTTCAGTTCATACATTCATTATGCACATTTCACTTTTTCTCTCTTTTGGGCCACACAGATGATGAACCTGCCCCACACAGATGATGAACCTGCCCCACACAGACAAAACACTATGGGTTCACAGACCCCAGCTCCCAGTTACCAAAATACTTTGAGTTCTTCCCATCAATTTTGTTAAAAGAAATCAAAATCATCTTAACAGCAGACGTCATCATCCCAAGGGCTGAGAAGGGGCTGTGTGAGTGCCCGTTCTGTCAGAGTGCCCATGCTGTCTCAGTGCCCTTACAGGGTGCTTACCCCAGAAAGACAAGACACTCTGTTAGTGAAGTAAATGAAGTACTTCACTTGATGATTAATCACAGGATCTACTACATCTTAGATGTGTGAAAGGTTTTTTTTTTTGTTTGTTTGTTTTTTTTTTTGACTAGTGAGTTGATTTTAACATGGTGACAGCCCTGATGTGGCTATATTTGTGGTCGCTGGGCTATAAGCAGCATTACCTTACCTTACCTTACTTATCAAGTGTGTGAGCAAGGTAGAATTTGAAAATAATTCTGATCACAATCAAAATGAAAAATAAATGATTCAGGATTTAAGACTGCTGATAAAAGCTTGTATTGAAAATTGTGAAATATATGTTTACACATCCCATACTCACCCTAGAATCAACAATATTCAGGCATACAAAAGTTAAAATTCTTTACTTCTTTCTCCTCGTCGTCCTCCCAGACTAATTTCTTGTTCTCTTGTAGAACTGCTCCGTTTCATTTGCTTTTCTGCCAAAATTCCAGGCAATTTTTTTTTCAAGAACACAAATCACTACTCAAAAAAAAAAAGAGAAAAAAAACAATGCGAGCAAGCACCCTGTAAAGGTGAGTTTTCAATGCAAGTTCAAAGTGCACACAAAACTCTTTTTCCCCTTTCTTTTTTCACGGGGTGCATGACATGCATTCATAGCTACACATGAAAATCTGTATATGAAGGCTTGACCTGTTCACCACTACACATGAAAGTCTGTATATGAAGGCTTCACCTATTCACCACTACACATGAAAGTCTTTATATGAAGGCTTCACCTATTCACCACTACACTGAATACCTAGAGACTCAGCAGATATGATAGCTGAGTTCCTGATTTGGCTCCTAGTAGTCCGCTGGGCCCTATAAACACTAACTAACTAACTAACTACACATGAAAGTCTTTATATGAAGGCTTCACCTATTCACCACTACACATGAAAGTCTTTATATGAAGGCTTCACCTATTCACCACTACACATGAAAGTCTTTATATGAAGGCTTCATCTATACACCACTACACATGAAAGTCTGTATATGAAGGCTTCACCTATTCACCACTACTCATGGAAGTCTGTATATGAAGACTTCATCTATTCACCACTACACATGAAAGTCTTTATATGAAGGCCTTACCTCAATACCGACTGTTCCCATAGCTTGGGTTGTGTACTGACCACTATACAACTAGTCCAACCTTTTTTGCTTGTGTTGTCAGAGCTTCACATTTGCACACCCACTACTCCTGAGATGCTTTATCACCAGCAATGTACAAGGAAGAGGGAGGCAGGAAAGGAGGGGGGGTGGGAGGTTAAAGTTGAAATGATGTGAACTCAAACCTGTCTCAAATGACCTGGATGACAAGATTAAGAATTGTCGAGTGTCAGCTGTTCCTTCATGTCTAATAGCTGGGTTTCAGTGTCGGAACCTTACTACAAGAGATCTTTATCCAAAGTCAGTTTGGCCACAGAAGGTGGGGCCCACGCTGGAGGAGCATGCAAAGTGGGCCTTTGTGTGACTTTGCAGTAATGCTTGCCACACCAGCAGTATTTGAGCGCTGCTTCAGCTGGGGCTTATTTCTGTCATGGTCTGTCAATTTCAGCTTTGTGCATCGTCTGTTGGAGTTCAACTGTTTTGTTTCACACATAATACGATGGTCATGGCTGCAAGTATGAAGTGCACAGGGCAACAAGAAAAACCCTGAGTGACAAAAGACAGTCTGTGCTGACAATGACTGTGATGGCAGTGAGGCTTGAAGGTGTCTCATACTGTCAGCCCCTTGGAGTGCTAAGTGGGAAGCCATGGATTGAATGAGGCACCTTGCTGTTGACCTCAAAGCATTGTTACCCCATACTGCTTCTAGTGAGGAATCTAGGCCTTCAAAGGAACATGTATTATCCTCTACCGATCGTAACACCTGCAGAATGTCATTAGAGTTTTGATGCAGCAAAATCTCCTGCGGAATGTCATTGGGGTTTTGATGCTGCAATAACACCTGCGGAATGTCACCGGGGTTTTAATGCTGCAGTAATACCTGCAGAATGTCATTAGGGTTTTAATGCTGCAATAATACCTGCAGAATGTCATTAGGGTTTTAATGCTGCAGTAACAGCTGCGGAAGGTGATTGGGGTTTTAATGCTGCAATAATGCCTGCAGAATGTCATTAGGGTTTTAATGCTGCAGTAATACCTGCAGAATGTCATTAGGGTTTTAATGCTGCAGTAACACCTGCGGAAGGTCATTGGGGTTTTAATGCTGTAATAATGCCTGCAGAATGTCATTAGGGTTTTGATGCTGCAGTAACACCTGCAGGATGTCAGTTGGGTTTTAATGCTGCAATAATGTCTGCGGAATGTCATTGGGATTTTAATACTGCACTATCTCACCAACCTGCCCCAACAGGACTTTCTCACCCTACATTTGGTTTTCAATAGCATTTTGAAGTTCTGGATTTTTTTTTTCACTAAATTTGGGAAGGATATTTAAAAAGGGAAGTCCTGAAAACTTTGGGAGGGCCACACAATCATTGAATAATGGTTACAAATTATATATTGAATGGTACTAAATGAAAGAAAACAGTAATAGAGAGAATCATGATGGAATGGAAGAAGTATTACAGGGGATGAGGGAAAGGAAGTGAAGAAGGGAGACAAGCCGTTAGACACTCCATATGTAACAAATCAGAAGACCACCAAAGTCAGAGCAACAGATGCAGCCAAAATAAGGACAGGTGAATACATGACACAGAACAGAAATCATGGCAGCCACCTGTCACAGGGGAAATGACTCCATCAGCATAAACCAGAAAGACAACGGAAAAGACAGTCCAGTAACATTCATTGCAAAACCTTGAAATGTTTTGTGTGTGAAATAAGCGGCCTTGTTATTAAGGTTATGCTTATGATATACACTCTCTTCCGGTCTGGTTCAGTCGCTAAAGATTCACTTATGGGGAGAGGAGAGAGGGTTGGGGGGGAGGGAGGAGGGGAGGGGAGGAGACATGGGGCATCTCAGACTTCTGAAGGTTCCAATGGTGTCTGAACAGAAATCCATCCAGCTCACATTGGCCTCCATTCTCCACTTGACAAGGGCCGCCAAATTTTAACTGAGTCACTTCACTGTCCTCCCTAGTGCGCGTGCACACACACACACACACACACACACACACATGTACTCGTGCACACACACACACACGCGCACACACACACACACACACACACACATGCACACACACACACACTCTCTCTCTCTCTCTCTCTCTCTCTCTCTCTCTCTTCTTGTGTACTTTACATTTCATTTCATGTGTTCATGATTATTGCTACCCTCTCTTTTTGCTCAAATTATCAATTACTTATTCTTCTCTCTTTTAATATATGACACTGGATTGCAATAACACAAAGATCAACATGAAAAAAAAAAAGAAAGAAAAGACAGCTACAGAAAAGGCAAAGATATATATACTCCTTCAACGAGCATATACTTCAACCTGTTTCCCACTCTTTATTTTGTAGTCATCGTTTATTGTTCATCAGTCAATCTGTTTACCCATTTTCTGGTATTTTCCTGTTGTCATTTATTGTTCATAAATCAATCTTTTTACCATTTTTTCATATTTTCCTGTTGTCATTTCTAGTTCATAAATCTTCATTTAGACTATCTGGACTTTGAATTCATGTGCCACAAATATCTTGCAATGTATGCTGCTCAGTGAAACTCTGTGTGTGTGTGTGTGTGTGTGTGTGTGTGTGTGTGTGTGTGTGTGTGTGTGTGTGTGTGTGTGTGTGTGTGTGTGTGTGTGTGTGTGTGTGTGTGTGTGTGTGTGTGTGTGTGTGTGTGTGTGTGTGTGTGAGCGCTCGAGCACACATGTGATATCTGTGTGTGTTTGAGAGAGGTGAGGGAGAGGCTGTATTTGAATGTGTAGTCTCTGCTCTGACTCCTGTGTGTACATATTCATACTACTGATAGTTTGAGCCTGTTCACTCAAATTACTGTTGATTTGGCTGACGATTAGAATATGTCACATACACCTTGTCAGTTGATGACAACCAGGACAGGTTTTGCTAAAAGAAAAAAAATGCAAGACTGATTCATTGGATAGCTGCAATAATATAGTCTGGACTATAACCAGAGTAACCATTTTGTTTTCTTTGTCACTGAAACCAATTCCGTTTGTGTGAAATACAGTCTTTTCTAAAACTAAATAATAAATGTGTTATAATATCATCAGTACAGCCATTGCTTTGCCATAGATCAATGTAAGATTTATAGTTGTTTTTTTTTTTTTTACAACAGGTAAGAGAAAGAAAAAAAAAAGTAGAAGAATGCTAAAACATGAATTGTGAAGGTTGTTTTCTTGCCCTATTGATTTATTTCCTCATATCTTTATTTTCTTTTGACTACTTCTCACTCTCTTTTCCCCACTACACTTTCTTCTCAGCTCCCCATCCCTCAAACCTCCCCCCACACCACCACCCACACCCTATGAATCTTTTCTTCCTGAACCGCTAACCACAAAGAGCTAAAAAGATAAATAATTTTTTTTTAAAACAGAAAAAAAGGTTCTGATCGTTGTAAGATTTTATCAAGCTGACAGAGTCTCATTTTTTCATGTTTGTTTAAATGTGTATTCCGTGTAATTGGAAGAACAGAACTCATAATATTGATACATTGTAGTAACAAAATAATGAAAACACTGGAATGAAATATGAAAACGCTATGCATTATAGAGCAATTGTACAGTTGCTTCAAGAGCTAACTATCACCAATGTCTCATTTTTATATCCAAAGGAAGAAAACTGTTTGCTATATTGTTTGGATTTTATGAGAGACATTGTGTGTTATATGTATTCAAGATGAAGAGTGTGGGAGCATCCCTCTGGACACTCTTTATTGCCAGTTGTTGTATCCCCAAAGAAGGTAACCATGTGTAATGTCTGCTTTCTTTCCTCATTGCCTGTACCTTTTGATGACATTTTACAGTGATGTGTTCACACTTATTCTTAACATGTTGCATTATGATTTTATCCTTAACAGTGCCAGCTGGCTTGTTGTGAATGGCCTGCTTGAAATGCATCACTTGAAAAGGAAAATATGGATTCACACATTCATCACAATTACCACAAGTTTCTCCAGTGAACTCTCTCTTTCTCTCCTGTCTCAGAACTTGCTTACAAGGTAGTATGGAGCAGAAATAATGCAGTTTCAGTGTATGAATTCTGAGAAGTTTATCAAGCTTTTGGGACGAGATTTGTGTGAACGTTGCAGCCTACTTGCTGTGTGTTCACAGAGTGTGATGAGCAAGCCTGTGATGTAAGGGAAGCAATCCGAAATGACTTCTTTGGTTTTGGAGTTGCAACCCTTGAAGATCCAAAATACTGTGTTTCAGTGTAATATCTTTCAACAGAATTATGGTGGTGTTTTCACTGTATAAAACAATGTGAATAAGATGTGGCTTGTAGAAATAGGATAACAGGAATGGTGTGTGTGTGTGTGTGTGTGTGTGTGTGTGTGTGAGACTAATTCAATAGAGAGAAAAGAGAGACTGATTCAGCAGTGAGCTGGAGATCTAGGGCTTCTCTCATCTGTGTCTTGGAATCACACATGAGCCTGCTGCCTTCTGCACCCCTCTCCTCACACTTACCATACAGCCAGTCCACTTCTCACACTTACTATACAACAGTCCACTTCTCACTTACCATACAACCAGTCCACTTCTCACTTATCATACAACCAGTCCACTTCTCACACTTACCATACAGCCAGTCCACTTCTCACTTATCGTACAACCAGTCCACTTCTCACACTTACCATACAACCAGTCCACTCTCACACTTACTATACAACCAGTCCACTTCTCACTTACCATACAACCAGTCCACTTCTCACTTACCATACAACCAGTCCCACTTCTCATACAACCAGTCCACTTCTCACACTTACCATACAGCCAGTCCACTTCTTACACCATACAACCAGTCCACTTCTCACACTTGCCATACAGCCAGTCCACTTCTCACACTTACCATACAACCAGTCCACTTCACACTTACCATACAACCAGTCCACTTCTCACACTTACCATACAACCAGCCCACTTCTTACACCATACCAGTCCACTTCTCACACCATACAACCAGTCCACTTCTCACACTTACCATTCGGCCAGTCCACTTCTCACACTTACCACACAACCAGTCCACTTCTCACGTATCATACAACCAGTCCACTTCTCACACTTACCATACAGCCAGTCCACTTCTCACTTATCGTACAACCAGTCCACTTCTCACACTTACCATACAACCAGTCCACTTCTCACACTTACTATACAACCAGTCCACTTCTCACTTACCATACAACCAGTCCACTTCTCACTTACCATACAACCAGTCCACTTCTCACTTATCATACAACCAGTCCACTTCTCACACTTACCATACAGCCAGTCCACTTCTTACACCATACAACCAGTCCACTTCTCTCACACTTGCCATACAGCCAGTCCACTTCTCACACTTGCCATACAGCCAGTCCACTTCTCACACTTACCATACAACCAGCCCACTTACCATACAACCAGTCCACTTCTCATCTTACCCCTCTCTCCATGAGTACAGAATTACAAACCATCACCTTTTTTTTTTTTCCCAAAGTCATATCTCCATAGAATTGCTTCACAAGCAGATCAGTATCTCCCCATCCCACCCACAATTTCCCTGCACACACACACACACACTTTTTATTTAAGTAATGGTACTGTTTGCATTTTAATTTATCATAGAATGTTAGATAGCATTGCGTTCATGCTTTTTTTTTTCAAATCACTTATGTATCATTAGGCATTCACTGCACAAGTGTAGTTTTTGTTACTATTCTCCACCCAACCATACAGAAGCTTTCCAGGGTTGTCAAATCAATACAGTGAAATCGTTTTATATCCTGAGAAAGTCATATAATCAGAAAAAGATTATACCCTGGAAAAAAGGAAACAATGGGCTAAAGCAAATCATGACACGGTAGTTAACACGTCTGTGACCGACAATGTGAATACTTGTAGTTGGCCAGCAACAATCACGGATGAACTACGAGCATACTCATAGCAGTTGTTTAATAGAACTCATGTTTTCTTTAACTGTAGGCAATTCAGCTGATTCCTTTGTTATGGTTAGTACTGTTTGGAAATGTGAAGCTTGAAAACATTATTTTTTGTGTGATTTTGAAATAAAAAAGGATTGAAAACGCACAATGTTGAGAGAAGAAATTCACAGCTACCACATCTTGAGGAACCTGTCGACAGGGATTCCAATCAGTCTTTTTTCACCTCATAAAAGTGACAGAGGTAATGAGAGTGATGAAGACCATGCAGAAACTGCGTCAGTGTCATATT
This sequence comes from Conus betulinus, assembly GCA_016801955.1. Taxonomy (NCBI): domain Eukaryota; kingdom Metazoa; phylum Mollusca; class Gastropoda; order Neogastropoda; family Conidae; genus Conus; species Conus betulinus. The sequence continues at coordinate 454,554 of JADBJO010000668.1, read as the reverse complement.
TGACTTCAGTAGCCAGTAAAAACCTTTGACAAAGGGACAGACTGACCGTGATAGGGCCAGGGGTGTTCAAGGCTCATCTCAGATTCATAATCAGGCAATCAGGTTATGAATAGCCTAGCTACACTCAGCATCAATTTTTCATGAAGTACACTACACTTGGTGTTGATTACTCTGTATGTCGGGCTGCTAAATAGGTTTGTGTACAACTGCTGGTTTTCTTGAAGTTTCTTGGTGGCAGGAAGATCAGGCTGCGACAATGCCAGTCACAATGGTGTTAAACTACAGGTATCCCTATGGCAGACATGGTAGTTGTGTTACATACATCCCTATGGCAGACATGGTACTTAATTACATACATCCCTATGGCAGACATGGTAGTTCATTAGGCATCCCAGTGGCAAACATGATATTTAATTAGATATCTCTATGGCAGACATGGTAATTAATTACAGATATCCCTATGGCAGACAGGATAGTTAATTACAGACATCCTTACGGAAGATCAAAGTTATGACAGCATTAAGAGCACTAGACATTGCCCTCAGTTTCATACTCACAGATTAAACAAAAATAAATGACACAAAAAAAAATGCATTAAAAAGGCCCTATGGTCAACTACAAAGAGCAAAATGAACAGCAAGTACCCACCGTGGATAGTATGCATCATTTTCACTCTCTAATGGCCAGATTAAAAAGGAAAAAAAAAAAGCAGGCATGTCATAAATCTTAATCAGGAGAAAAAACCTAAAAGCATTTCCACAACAAAGGCAGGAAAGTGGTCCACAAAGAGAGATAAACAGGAGACAGTAAAGAAAGAGTAAAGAAAAATACATACAATAAATATAGAGTAACTTAAACCTCAGAAGAAAGTGCCATGGAATACCCATTGGGGAATCATTCATTGAAAACAAAAATTGTGAATCAGAATACGATCACCTTCTGATAAATCATGCATCTTTCTCAAACTCTTCCAACCACTATTCCCCAGTCCCTTTTACTCCTCCTCACTTGTCAGGGAGGAAGAGAAGAAAACAGAAAACAGTACAGAAGGAGAGAAATGGAACGATGCTGTTTGGTGTTATTTCACTGGTATTCCTGTTCTGATGTGTTGGTTGTCATACGTCATGTTGAACTGTGTGCGTTGTCTCCCTTCAGCCTTGTTGATTGCTGTTCACTTGGATATATATATGAATAAAATGAGCATCCTGGCAGTGAATGACATGCGTTTGCTTTTCCAGAGAGAGGGCAGGATGGAATGTTTAAACATCATGTTACTCCTGGACCATTTGGTGTCAAGTGGTGGTTGTTGAAAGGTTCTGGGCATCCAACATTTGCCATTCACAGCCTAAAACTTGACATGCCAGGTGTCGCGTGTCTCCAGGAGCCCATGCTTTTTGTGTAGGGATACACCCTTGTCCTGTGAGCATCCAAGGATCTATGTGTAGGAATAGAAACCCTTGTCCTGTGAACATTCAAGGATCTATGTGTAGGAATAGAAACCCTTGTCCTGTGAGCATCCAAGGATCTATGTGTAGGAATACACCCTTGTCCTGTGAGCATCCAAGGATCTATGTGTAGGAATACACCTTGTCCTGTGAGCATCCAAGGATCTATGTGTAGGAATACACCCTTGTCCTGTGAGCATCCAAGGATCTATGTGTAGGAATAGAAACCCTTGTCCTGTGAGCATCCAAGGATCTATGTGTAGGAATAGAAACCCTGTCCTGTGAGCATCCAAGGATCTATGTGTAGGAATAGAAACCCTTGTCCTGTGAGCATCCAAGGATCTATGTGTAGGAATAGAAACCCTGTCCTGTGAGCATCCAAGGATCTATGTGTAGGAATACACCCTTGTCCTGTGAGCATCCAAGGATCTATGTGCAGGAATAGAAACCCTTCTCCTGAGAGTATCCAAGGATCTATGTGTGGGAATATACACCTATCCTGTGAGCATCCAAGGACCTTTGTCCTGTGAACATCCAAGGATCTATGTGTAGCAATCCACCCTTGTCCTGCATTGTCTTGCATTGTCAGCATCCCAGGATCCATGCTTTTTCTGAAGGACTACGACCTTACCATATTTTGTGGAGACTGCGTAAAAACTGATTCAGTTATCAAATGAAAATCATGATTGTAGGTCACTGAATACCCAGGATGTATGGCAAAGGTTAAAGTGCACTAGTAAGCCTACTAGCTGTCTCCAACCCATGACTGACTGCTCCTGACCATTGATGGGTGTGGGACTGTCCAAAAGGTCCATTTCATTGGTGCCCAACCCCTACAGAGGGCCCTTTCCATTTCAGGGCTGTCACACAAGGGGGAAAAAACTCTGGTAGAAAAACAAACTAGTCTACATGCTAAACATCATTCAATTCATGACATGGCCCTGCATTTGTTGACATCCTCAGAGCTGGGGAAACTGGATTCTCTTGATTTATCACGCACTGTTTCAAAAATGAGTAAAACAATCAACCAAAAGATAACAAAAAGAATCAATTCAAAAGCCATAATGGCAAATGAAGACTTGGACTTCGCTGATGATGTCAGTCTCCTTTTGTGCAGACACTGGGAAGCTAGGGAGAAACCACCTGGCTACACACCATTTTTCTGCCTGGCTACACACCACTTTTCTGCCTAGCTACACACTAACCGCCCAGCTACACACCACTTTTCTGCCTAGCGACACACCACTTTTCTGCCTACCTACACACCACTTTTCTGCCTAGTTACACACTAACCGCCTAGCTACACACCACTTTTCTGCCTAGCTACACACCACTTTTCTGCCTAGCTAACACACCCACTTTTCTGCCTAGCTACACACCACTTTTCTGCCTAGCTACACACCACTTTTCTGCCTGGCCACACACACTAACCGCCTAGTTACACACCACTTTTCTGCCTAGCTACACACCACTTTTCTGCCTAGCTACAGTCAACTTTTCTGCATGGCTACACACTAACCGCCTAGCTACACACCACTTTTCTGCCTAGCTACAGTCAACTTTTCTGCATGGCTACACACTAACCGCCTAGCTACACACCACTTTTCTGCCTAGCTACAGTCACTTTTTCTGCCTGGCCACACACTAACCGCCTAGTTACACACCACTTTTCTGCCTAGCAACACACCACTTTTTCTGCCCTAGCTACACACCACTTTTCTGCCTAGCTACAGTCAACTTTTCTGCCTGGCTACACACTAACCGCCTAGTTACACACCACTTTTCTGCCTAGCTACACACCACTTTTCTGCCTAGCTACAGTCAACTTTTCTGCATGGCTACACACAACTTCTCTGCATGGCTACACAATAGCCTCTGGAATGAAACTGTGAACTGAAGTCCCATGTGCACCATCTATTTAACACACATAAACAAACTCAAGACAAGGAGAGATTGTCTGGCTCTGTAGGTCAATGCACTTTGGTCAACAAAACAAAGACGTAGACAGAAAAGAAAGCAGTGGCACTATGCTAGAGCAGCAAGCTCTGGCATGGGGTGAACAGAGCATATTTCAAATAGAGTAATCTCTTGTGACAATATAGTTTGTATCATACAAAACAATGCAACACTATAACCCAAAGTCTGAATCCTTCCTTTTTTCCTAATAGGTATTTTTGTTCATTTGTTGTTGAACTGGAAATACAAGATCCATAACTTCCAACATCTGATTTGGTAGTTTTTGAATGTACACACACTCACACATTTTATGTCCCTTTGAAAACACACACACACACACACACACACACACACACACACACACACACACACACACACACACACACACACACACAAACAAACAACTTGTATCAGCCTCACAGCTTTATTACATTCTCTATCTGGTTTGCATGTTTATACATACAGTCACCATACAATACACAGGCTTGTGGCGCAACAACAATATACACGGCACTGCAGGCCTATCCCACTGTGCCAACACTGAGAACAGTGCATTACTCTGTTGATGACTTCATTGCCAGTCATGTCACACCAATACCATAATGTTTTATCTTTACATGTCAATGGATTGGCACAAAAACAATCTTCACAAATGCCCTTCAAAGTTGCCAGTAATCTACCAGACTGCTCATCTTCCTTTTCCACATAAAATGATGCACAGCATGCAAAATATCAAGTCACAATAAAGGTAAGGTCAGTCGCCTGTTTCAATTCACAATTTTTCTTGGGACAGATGGGGGGGGGGGGGGGAGGAGACAGGCAAGTTTAGTTTTTTAATGGATGAAATTGAAGCAGTGAAACCAGCTTTGCATTTACTCAAATCTGATGAAAGTGATCTTCAAGGTAATGATGTACACCAACCAGCTACATACTCGGTGTATGACAGACCAGTACAGTACTATCCTTCTGCACAAACTGTCATAACATACATGATAATCTGGGGTACACAAATACAGATGGCATGGTGAATAGTGCAACACTATCTTCTGCACCATTACACACAGATCAAGCACAACTTGAACAACTGTGCAAATCATGATGTACAGTGACAGCATGAGGAAAACGTATCCAAGTGGTTTTGTTTCAACAAATGTTAGCAGTTAGCACATATGTCAATGTCCCAGTAATACACTTGCTTGTACAGTAACCATGCTGCCTGCAGCATGATGAAGAATACACACCATCTGTGTTTCATTCCATTGTTCACATTTCACATTTTTATACCTACTAGGCTCCCACTTTTCGACTTATAAAATGCAAATTTCACTGAACTGAAACCAAATGTAAATTTTGAGGGATATATCCATAGGGGAAAAACCTGGGATATTATTCATGTTCTGCAAGACCATATATTTACTCTCTGTAAGACTGCTTCTTTCTCTTCATGATTTTGATTTGACAACCATGTAAATCATACATAACAAGCATATGTAAGTGTGTATGTACATGACACAAGGTGCAAGAAACAGGTGTGTGGGGGTGGAGAGGAGAGGAGGAGGCCCTTCACCAGAGAACAAGCAGTGATCCACATACCACGGCCTCTGACACACATGTCCCACAATCCCTTGCTACACCCCTGCCCTTTTTCCTACATGTTCTGCTGCTGCCTCCCTCATCAACGGATTCTGCACTTTTAGTTTTCTTCTTCTTCTCTTTTTAATATACATGACACTTTGGGGAACAATCTCAAAATCAAAATCAATTCATGGATCCTGTGAGAACTAATGCAGGAAGGTGTTTAAAATACATAGGACTGATTTACAAATACGGTCAAAACTGAAAAGATCCAAATTCAAATCACCCATATCTCAAGTAGTTTTTAAGGATACTACTGGGACCAGTTAAACTATTTGTACCAAATCTTCTGCACATTATTTTCAGATAAATTGCATTTGACTGTACTTATAGCACACACACACACACACACACACACACACACACACACACATTTTCTCTACGTCACACATGTATCTTAAGGGTACATGCACATCTTTGCACGTGCATGTGTGTGTGTGTGTGTGTGTGTGTAAGACTTTCAACAATTTTCTTCTTTTGTGGAACTAAAAATAAACTTCCCCCCTCCTCCTCCATGGTCTCCAAATTAAAAGGCAAACTGAAAAAAATGATACAAAATCTCAGTTTCTCTTTCAGATTTTTTTTTTTTTCAAAGCATAGATTAGCTGCTGTCATTTCTAAGGTAAAAAATCAAAACCTTGGAGATGAAAAAAAAAAAAAAACAACAAAAAAATAACTCAAAATGAGGTTTGTGGTGCAAATCCCTGCCTTACAAGTGTCCCCCTTTTGTCACCCCTGACACACGCAGATAGTATGGATGGAGCAAACCCCTAAACTACTAGTGTCTATCTTTTGTCACGCCCCTGACACATACACAGATCATGTGGAGCAAATCCCTACACTACTAATGCCTATCTTTTGTCACCCCCTGACACATACACAGATCATGTGGAGCAAATCCCTAAACTACTAGTGTCTATCTTTTGTCACCCCCCTGACACATACACAGATTATGTGGAGCAAATCCCTTCACTACTAGTGTCTATCTTTTGTCACCCCCTCACACATATACTGATCGTATGGAGCAAATCCCTGCACTACTAGTGTCTATCTTTTGTCATCCCTGACACACATACAGACCATCCTTAGGGTAGCAGCACTCCACTGAAACTGTTCAGACCTGCTTGAATTTGAAGCAACAGAGGTGCTCAGGCACATATCACAATACACACAAAGAAACACACGAGGTTCTGTATACATAGATAAAGAAACACATTCAGACATGTATGTTAACAATTCTACAGTCCTCTTTACAAGAACCTTTCTCTCTCTCCTCATACCCATACCAAATGCATTTCCGATCAGCGGGTTCTTGGAATTGGTTTTTGGTTATGGGTAATATGCTGTGATGCAACAGCTGTTTTCTGCATACATTTCAAAATGACCGACAGTGATACCACTTTAGGAATAATGAAACTTGAACTGAAACATCAACAACTTAAACAAGGACAGTCAAATCAACGACAATTTGAAAAGCTGCTCATTCACATGACAGATTTGTGTTGGTTACCAAAGCAAAGTCAGATCAACAGACTCACACTGCCTGTATTTTGTTACACACTTCACACAACCTCTCAGATCTTGGCCTTTACACTCTGGCAGTAAATGTCAAACAGGTTTCTGTCATATCCCAAAAATGCATCAACTACAAATCTAACCCCAGTTGGAGATAAAAATGAGAAATATCCGACTTTCTCACACTTTCCTGATATGACTACAGGTACCAAAGCACGGACTGTCGATTACCAGCTGATTATAAGCACTTGGACAGCAACAGGATGAACTAGGTATGTTTCAAAGATTATCTTCAAAAACGCATACTTACCATTTTCTTCATGCAGCCCATTATTATCTAAATTGCACAAAAGTAATGACAATGTACTTGAAAAAAAAAGACAGCTATGACATCAAAACAATGACTTTCATATTTTTGAAGCTTTGAAAGCATCAATTTGAGAGTCAAAAGAAAACCAAATTATCATTCTTATCACAAAATAAGCTGTGTCAGTCAAAAAGAGTAATTACAACAGGTGTTTCCATCACCACTGTGGACAAAGCAATGTTTCAGTGCACCATATCAGACACAGTTACCGCTTTCATGAGTCATCAGGGCTCCCCACAATGTACACAATGAGCTCAATCCCCCACAACGTACACAATGAGCTCAATCCCCACACCGTACACAATGAGCTCAATCAGAAGTCATTGAACTCCCTACAGCCATGTCTCATGCCTCCACTTACCATCTGAACTCCCTACAGTTATGTTTCATGCCTCCACTTTACCATCTGAACTCCCTACAGCCATGTCTCATGCCTCCACTTACCATCTGAACTCCTACAGCCATGTCTCATGCCTCCACTTTACCATCTGAACTCCTACAGTCATATCTCATGACTCCACTTACCATCTGAACTCCCTACAGCCATGTCTCATGCCTCCACTTTACCATCTGAACTCCTACAGCCATGTCTCATGCCTCCACTTTACCATCTGAACTCCTACAGTCATATCTCATGCCTCCACTTACCATCTGAACTCCCTACAGTTATGTTTCATGCCTCCACTTTACCATCTGAACTCCCTACAGCCATGTCTCATGCCTCCACTTACCATCTGAACTCCCTACAGCCATGTCTCATGCCTCCACTTTACCATCTGAACTCCTACAGCATGTCTCATGACTCCACTTACCATCTGAACTCCTACAGTCATGTTTCATGCCTCCACTTTACCATCTGAACTCCTACAGTCATATCTCATGACTCCACTTACCATCTGAACTTCCTACAGTCATGTTTCATGCCTCCACTTTACCATCTGAACTCCCTACAGCCATGTCTTATGCCTCCACTGACCATCTGAACTCCCTACAGTCATGTTTCATGCCTCCACTGACCATCTGAATTCCCTACAGTCATGTTATGTTTCATGCCTCCACTGACCATCTGAACTCCCTACAGTCATGTTTCATGCCTCCACTGACCATCTGCAATCAAAAGGCAGAAGTGAGCTCCTTCTCCAAGATCCTGGCCAGTGTTTTTGCTTCTTTCTCCTGGATGTGAGCACTGCGAGGCAAAACAGACTGAAGCTATCCACACTGCTATAGCTTCACTTCATTACACAGCTCCCAAAGGCCACTCTCATACACTCAAAGACGGAAATTACAGAATCATTAGTGTTGAAGGATTTTTCTGAATTTTCACCTCTCTTGGTTTGTTGAAAAGAAGTTATTGAAAAGTAAACTGTCTGCATGTCTAGCCATCTAATCTTGTGCTCAACATCATTTTCTGCCAAAGTCTTCATGTTGCTGACACGATGATCCACAGTGATCACATGCTGAGTATATTCAAAGTACAGTACCAGGAAGTTCTCAAAAAGAAATGGTGCCAACACAAACTGCTTATTTTCATTCCATTTTTTTCTAGGGATATGACAGTTTCATTGCATTGCATATTCCTTGTGCAGTCTTTTCTGCTATCATTGTACAAGGAGAAATAACTCATATTAGGTTTGAAAGTGAAAGTGAATATACCCTATACAACATCAGTGAAGGGATGACACCACCCTCTTCAACAGCCAGTCAGCAAGAGCCCCGAGAGTCAAAGTACCATTTGTGTGTGAAATAGTGTTCTGGTCAAACATCAGTCTGAAAGACAAGAAAACAATAATAATGCCTGACAAGAAACTAATATTTTCACTTTTGAAAACCCTTATAGTTTTTCACAAATACACACCGCCATCTTCACAAAGAAAACCTAAATGATAAAAAAAAAAAAAACAGGCTTTTGATACTTGCAGTTTCCGTAGGTGTGACCATATGGGAAAACCAGACAACCAAGTCTAGAATAACTGCTATCGAACTTATGTCACTAAGACGGTATCTAAAATTGGACAACAGAAAAAAAAAAAACTACTTAGTTAACACACAGGTCTAATTGCGAGGAAAAAGCAAATCATGAGAAGAAACACTTTTGTCATCACTGAAGACATTCAGCACATGAGTCTGCCTTAAATAAGCAGCTATGTCAGCAGTTCTGGAAGTTAACCACACACACACACACACACACACACACACACACACACACACACACCTGCCGCTGCCGCCGCTGCCACCACCACCGCCACCACCACCACTAATCATGGTATTTCAGACCAAAAAAAATGTAAGACTGCTTGAGATATGACAGAACCAAGACTGGAAGGAACAGATGGGGAGGCGGCGGATGAGGGGGATACATAGACACGATTAAACAACTTCAGAGCAAAGCTTCTGCTGAAGAACTGGTGATGATTCTAAGAATCCAAGGCAATGACAGTACATGTTTGGTAGTTACAGGTTTATTGGCTTGTTTGTGTGTTAACTGGTGTTCTCAGTGTCTAGTATGTCCTAAAAGTGCTGTGAACTACACTGTGTGCATGAAGTCACCTCCAGTCCTCAGCTTGTACTGATCAGCGGATGCACGACCCCATGGAGGCAGGTGAATCCAACATCCCTGTGACTGTTAGTGAACAGGCCGAGATCATTTCCACTGGCAGCCATGGCTACTCTGCCTTTTAAAACCACATCAAAACTCCAACAGCTTTGACATGCACATATGCAAATACATAGACACACACAGACAAGGACACACACACAGACACACACACACAGACACACAAACACCCACAGTGTATGGGGAGAGGGGATTCCAGAAAGACGCTGGCTGATAAGTAACAACAATGTCAACAAACCTGCAAAGACAGCAAACACACACACACACACACACACACACACACACACACACTGGCTGATAAGTAACAACAACATCATCAACAGACTGGCAAATACAACACACACACACACACACACACACACACACACACACACACACACACACACACACACACACACTGATGAGTAACTACAATAACGTCAACAAACAGCACACACACACACAGATGCTGGCTGGTAAGTAACAACAACGTAAACAAACCAGCAATACAGCATACACACACACACACACACACACACACACACACACACACACACACACACACAGTTAAAAACATTCCATCTGTTGAACCTGCACTCCTCATCAGCTACTGAAACAGGTTAAGTTTGCTCATGTGTTACCCTTTTATTTATCTTGTGATCTGTAGCAAATGGTCAGCAAATGATCACACTTTCAACACTTGTGTCATTGTTCTAATGTAACCACCATCAGTTTTGTTGCATTTTGTTCTCGAACAGTTTAAATTCTTGTTGGTTTTTTTTTTTTTGTAAGAAATAAGTAAAGATGGAAATGAATGGTGTGTGGGAGACAGGAAACATCAGTGACAAAGGAAGACACACACACACAAATATGACAAAGTTCATATCTATGGCTGCTTACCATTGTGAAAAAATACTGCAATAAGACAGGCAATTTGACACTGTCCCCCTTTCAAATCAAAGCACCTTTGTGATCAACAGTTTTAAAGCAGGCACTCCTTTGCACTCTGACCATGTCATACAGACAAGGAGCTCCATCACAGAAGTCTCAACATGAAAGGTGCCCCTTAGGACATTCTATAACAATGAACAAACAGAGATTGGGAAAAAAAAAAAAAAGCACATTCAGACAGAAGTTCCGATCATACTGCCTATGACTGAAACAAACCATTACCGTCAATGCCAGAAACATCATACCACCAGTGACGAAACAAACCATTTCTGTCAATACCACAAACGTCATACTGCCAGTGACTGAAACAAACCATTACCGTCAATGCTAGAAACATCATACCGCCAGTGACTGAAACAAACATTTTCTGTCAATACCACAAACCGCCATACTGAAACAAACCAGTGACTGAAACAAACATCATTACCGCCAGTACCACCGAAAACCAGAGACATGGGTCAACGACCTATGGACCAATCAAATTCAACTTGCTCCTCCTGAAAAACAACAACAACAAACATCCAGCATGGAACAAGGACAAGCTGCTCAGCATCAACTTGTTTTCTCTTTCAGGCGTGGGAGCAGAAAATCATAGCTGTACTGAAAAGGGTAAGTGTCCAGGGGGCCGCTGTAGGCCCCCAGTGGGGAGCAGGAGCAATGCCCTGGTGGGGGGACTGGGGGGCAACGTCCCCCAGACACTAAAGAAAATTTATCTTGCCAACACTTAAGTGGCCTCTCCTTAAAACAAAGTTAATAATTAACTTCTATACAAAAAGACTCCAAATACGACAAAATGTGACTTACAGCTTTATTATCAAACTGAAAATCTTATGCCAAGTACTTGGAATACATCTCATATTCAGTAAACCATCAAAACTAAATAGGATGGAATGTATTTACTCACCACTGATGTTAATAGATAACAGAGGCAAAATTTCAATCACTTAATTTATAAGTTCAAGAATGAGGATCTTCTGGGGTTTTTTTTAAAGTCTTACATGGCTTAAATTCAGCTGAGAGTCAATGTCCACACTAGCACTGGGCAAAATCAAAAGCTGCAGTGAGCCAAGTCTTACAATAGAAATCAGTGGCTGCTGGCACTGAGGCATCTCAAGAATGAGAGTCAATGGTAAGAGTGGATGTGTGTTTTTCAGCGCATTCAATCTCTCCACATGTTTTGTCTCCTGGGAATGCACTTCAATCGACTTTTTACCATTTGACTTGGCCGACTGCACAGTGCTAATACACCAAGCAGCGCCCACTTTCATTTGTTTTCCACAGCCATTTTCTGAACAGACGATTCAATTCGTCCATCTCACCCATCCATTCACTTCTCCACTAGTTTTCTTCAGGTCATTGTCAATCTTCTGTGCCTCTGCTTCGTCGCTAATAAGCTCCATTTTTGACAAATACAAAGCACAATGATAATTATGTTTCTCGCGCACTGAAACAAGATGGCGGATTTCAAGTACGAGAGGCGCAAAAACCTGAATCGGAACATGGAACACGCACACAGAAAAAAAAAAAAAAAAAAGGAAAAAATGTGCTATATTGAATTCCGTATCAATACGGAAGGTCTCCCATCCCTGCTTTTTTTTTTGGGGGGGGGGGTTGTTGTTTTTTTTTTGTATGTACTGTTTTTTTTTCATTCTCAGTCAGTGAAACGTTTATATTTTCCTCATCAACTTTTCTGTCCACTGCTGGGGTAAAACAGGCCAGTCCACAGATGCCAGTATCATCTTGCCTCCAAACCTCATGCCTTCAATCACCACCGCCTGTCCCCAGCCTAGCAGCCTCTCCCCTTCATACTCAACCTCCTAACTACATCAAACACCACTAGAATAGTGAGCTGAATATAATGCACACAAACAGTAACAACTACACAGAAATAAAATAACTGAAACAGGCTTCTGGCTATACCATCTAGTTACCTCCCTGAAGCATTCAACAATACACTAGAGAAAACAATTTGTGTGTGTGTGTGTGTGTGTGTGTGTGTGTGTGTGTGTGTGTGTGTGCCTGTGAGCGAGCAAGACAGAGACAAACACAGAGACATAGAGAGAGAGAGAGAGAGAGAGAGAGAGTGTGAGAGTGTGTGTGTGTGTGTGTGTGTGTGTGTGTGTGTGTGTGTGTGTGTGTGTGTGTGTGCTTGACAAATTATGCAGAATCTGAGTTCTCAACACTAAGACATCAATGCTGAAAAATGCTGAGCACTGCAAACAGCGCCAAGTTCAGAACTATTTACCTTTAGCAGAAGCATGAAAGGTTGCAACAACAAGCGCCAACAGTTTCTTTAAGATAGTTGATTTCACTGATGAAATGTGGGCTACCTATGTGGTGAGGTTAGAAATGGTCATGTTGCAGTCGGTTATCTTAAAACTTTTTTGGCGCCTTCTGGTGGACACTACAAATGATGCTTACAGGAGCTGTAGGTCACAGCTCAAAACACTGTGTCTGGGCACTCAAACCTTCCAAGCTACATACACCCAATGGACATGACACTTGGCATGTCATCCTTCACTTCACCCTGTAGACATGACACTTAGCATGTCACCCTTAGCATGTCACCCTTCACAACACACACCCTGTGGTCATGACACTTGGCATGTCACCCTTCCCTACATACACCCTGTGGTCATGACACTTGGCATGTCACCCTTCCCTACATACATCCTGTGGACATGACACTTGGCCAGTAGCCTTGACCAACACACCACTGTTGACCAGGAGCAACAGGAAAATGGTGGATAGGGAAACAAATGGACCAGAAGTCAACAGATTATTCTACAGACCTCCTTGGTCTCCCTCCCCAGTATCATTTTTATCAGTGGCAGCAAATTTCAAAATGCCAAGCCAGAAGGGTAAGAACGATAACACTATGATGGTATCAGTTCACAACTAGGATTCCTGCCTCATATTGCACATTTCACAATGCAGGTCTATCATACCAAAGAAGAGAACACAGACCTCACATTGCATGTCACAGAGATGGAAAAAAACAAACAACAAAAAAAAATGCAATGCCTGACAACTGTTTTACAAATCATCACACACACATGTAAACAATCATACAATGGCCCATAAAAAGCAAAACAGGTTAAAACAAACATCTTACTCTTACCAGAAAATAGCCAACATTTTTAATACTATCTAGCCGAGAGCAGCGCACATGGCACGAATCCCTGCTGCCGCTTTCTCGCGCATGGCGCTCAGTCCCTGCCAACGCACATATTTTGCCACTTTTTAATCTATTTTTACAGTAGGTAGACAACAACAGTGACAGTGTTGTATTAGGTGTCATAGGAAAGAACAAACACTCAGATAATCGAACAAAGTAATTTTGAATCATTTACTTTCAATGTGTAGACGTAACTGTGAGTTGAAAAACATGTCTGACAAGTAAAAAAAAAATATTTGTTTACATTCTATTCCGTTCTTTTACAACACCAAATCGGAAGATGAAGGGATGGCTGCATCTTCAAACAATTCACTTTCCTCTTCTCTTTCATAGTTTTCAATCTCTCTATCACTGATTCACTCTCCCCATCACCAGATCCACTTTGTAATAAGATTTCAAACGCTTCATTGAGTGAGAAATCGCTACCACCCCTTCGTCTGACCAACATTTTTTCTGGCACAGGAAATACCTGCTGCGTGCGCGCTTAGCAGGAAGGCCCGGTGCCGCCAGTTCCTTTGTTTCAAAGCTGGTGGGGTCAGCCAAATTCATGATAGAGGACTGAAAGTAATGTCTACAACTTGCTATGACATCCCAGAGACTCTTTACAGAGTGTATTTTCCTTGGATAATCTCATGGAAAGTGTAGGAATTTTTCATTTTCCCGTCAGTCGATAGTGACTGACATGACAGAATGTACTGTCTGTCCGTCAGCCATCACTGGCTGACGCGGCTGCAAGGGAAAGAAATCCTGTCAGCCACTATTGGCTGACACGGCTGGTAGAGGTTAAACAAATGACACACACACCTCATGACACCAGGTCATGATATTATCCAGGTCAATATATATCATATATATATATATACTTAATCACCCTCTGGTATACAGCTGAATGGTTAAAGCGTTTGATGGCAGAGCTGATGGACATTCTCCTCAAGGGGTCAAACTTCTACAGCTTCAAAACCCTCCCTCGGCCAGCAGTCAACAGGTACCTGATTCAGTTCAGTTCAGGGCAGGTTCACACCACAGAAGGAGAAGGATGGGCTCTTTCTTCAATGCTGCAAAGCCCTAGACACTGCATTGGACCTTGACCTTTTCTTTTTTCTTCTTTTTTTTTTTTTTTTTACCCAATGGTTTTATACTTCCCAGCGGATAAAGGGAAGAAAACAAGAGGGAGTAGGGAGGATTGGCAGATGGACAGAAATTTCAGACACACTGTCTCTCTCATTTCCACCTTGAATAACATGAATGAAGCCCAGCTTTCTTTTGTTCCTTACTGGCGAAATTCTGGATCAAAGATGATCAAAGTCATCAGACGAGTCCAACTTCAGTCAACCATCACAGTTCCAGTCTTTAACTCTCATGGCAAAAACAACAGATTCATTGCACAGTTGTTCCCCTGAATGTTCTGAACACTTGCTCTACAAATTTAGACAAAATACATGCATGTGTTATAGACATGGATTAATCTTTTTGGCTAAGAACTATGCAAAATTTGCCTTCAAAGTAACTATGAAATTGACAAACACTTTGGCTTTCTCTTTTTTGCTTAGAACTATGCACAATTTGCCTTCAAGGTTAGTGTGAAACTGACAGACACTTCATGGATTTCTCAAATTTGATCCATGGAAACACCCATTCTTTTTCCAAATTTTTCATCACTGCAACTGAAAATAATACATGTATACTTAACAGAGTCAAAACAGACAAAATAATCTATGAAACATGGCTTAAAAAGTCTTGCACAAAAAAAAAAAAAAAAAAAAAAAAAAAAATCAGCATGTTGGAAAAAGACACACCAGTTCAGGGTGATCCTTTACGGCGGCATCAGATAATTTTGTAAGCAGAGAGGGGTTGGGGGTTTTATTCAAAAAGTTCTGAACGGGAAAGGGCTGCTGGGGGATTCCACTAAGCTTTCCAAAGCGAAACCTCCACTAACCACCTATTTCCAACATACAGAGAGAGTGTTCTTACTGTAGATTTCAGGGAACCACAATTCACTCTTCATCCCCTTTCACAAAATACTAGATATCATTTTAGGTTGAAATTTTTGTTCAGAATGACCAGGAATGAATTTCTCACCCTGGCTCTTCCCTGCACAGTGGCAGATTGTAAGCCCCGCTGAAATCAGGTGTTTACCCGAACTAGTCATGTCCCACTACAGCACATCAAGTCATAACGAAAGAAAAACAAATAATTGCTTTCAAAGCATTTCACTGGGGAGAAAAAATAGGAATTAGATTGTGGGTTGGAACATACATGCACCATTGAAAATCCAAGACATGGGCATGGCATATCCAATAAAATACACAAATCATTAGTTCATTACATTTGTGTGTCATTTCCAAACAATAACTTCACTTGAGACAATAATGGCAAGAGGGCATTAAATTTTCATGAAATCCTTAAAAGAAAAAAAAAATCTAATTTTCTCATAAGTTTGAGAGCTACTCTTGCTACCATTACCACCATAATCTTTTGGAATGAATCATCAAGTTGATTTTTCACTACAAATTAAAAAAAAAAAAAACAGCATTGAAAAAAAAACTCCCCCTTAACACTTTCAGCTGACACTAGCAAAAATTGAAATCAATCATCTATATTACATGAAACTCAACAAAAAAAAAAAAAAAAAAAAGGAATAAAGCTTTATTGTTACTCTCAGTTTATATTTTGCTTTCTCACCTTTAAACAGTTAAAGATCAAAATACTGGATACCTAGAGATCTTTTTTTCAGAGGAAAAGAATAATAATGGTCAAATATAAGCAACAATTATTCAATTCAATTCAATTCAATACTGACCAGCTGAAAACTACAACTGAACTTTTCACAGGAACAGGACCCAATGGTGCATCAACTCCCCTTCCCCCCACAAACCCCTTTCTCCTCCAATTCAAAACAACAAGGAAGAAAAAAAACACTATGTTTCCATGTCATAATTTAGAAACTGAAGAACTTTTTGGGCAAGGGCAATTTGTTGATATCACTCTTGTCGATCAGCTGAAGAATGCGGTCCCGGCAGGCATTTTTGGAGAGTAGTCACTGCAAACAGATTTTAAAAAGTCATTCAATAACTGTCGTGAAGATTCCCACAATGTTGCAGAAATGAATGTTCTGAAAATAGGTAGGTACATGACACAGAAAAAGAGCAGGACAAGAAAAAGTGGAAGAGACACAGATTGTAAGGCAGAGGCAGTGAAAGCGACAGAAACAGACATGTAACTGGACACCAAAAGAGACACTGAGATAGTCAGATAATGATGAAACCAGCAGAAATCAAACAGCTCTTCTTCAAAGGACACACACTGCATGCTATCATATTCATAAAAGTGCAATCAATATCAATGAATACACAAGCATTCACAGTAATGAGGTGTACACAGATTCTGTCGGCCACACTTGTAAACCAGCATCACTGAGGACTCATTTGAATGAAGAGAATAATGATGACGATGATGACCAAACTACCACAAGTACAGGACTGTACTCTGCACTTCCTTTGTCATGTGACCCTGGTGCAAGCCTGAAATGTATGAGACCGAAAACATCTGGATATATTTAACATGGCAATCAAGAAATCTGAGCAACACTCTCAATCAACACCATAAACATCACTGAAATATAAAAGAATGAGA
Source organism: Conus betulinus (assembly GCA_016801955.1). Taxonomy (NCBI): domain Eukaryota; kingdom Metazoa; phylum Mollusca; class Gastropoda; order Neogastropoda; family Conidae; genus Conus; species Conus betulinus. The sequence continues at coordinate 437,281 of JADBJO010000668.1, read as the reverse complement.
CGACTGAAGGTGTGATAGTGATACTGATAGTCGAACTGGATGCAAACTCTTGATCTCCAGTGATCAGCCCATTGGACTGGTATAAATTACTATGCAACATAGCACAACCTTGACATGTTTATTTTTTCATGATTCATGATCAAAGCAACTTCATGTTATTATAGGACGAAAGAAATTCAACATATAGACTACTTACCTTACAAAGCAGCATGCCATCAGCAATCTTACCTCCATACAGCTGCAGAATGCGAACCTGCTTGGTTGTCCCATATACATCCACCACAGCAAAGAGAGGCCCGTTGCGGTATGGAATGATCTCCTCTGAAGGACCCTGATCCTCTCCATTGAAGATGAAATGCATTCGAGCCACATCATTAGTCACTTTAAACATAATTCCTATCCGGCTCCCCACATCTGTAGGCAGTATACTGTCCTGGGAGATTTCTAGGCCTGTTCCTGGCCCTTCCCTGGGCCCCAGTCTGTCACGCACTGCCCTGTCCCTCAACCCTGACTGACACACTGGCTGCAACACACTGCGGTGGACCTTACCACGAGGTGTCATTATCACATCTGAAGAACCTAACGCCGATTCAAAGGAGGAAGTCTCCTCTGCATTGGTTGGGTGGTTGGAGAAGCGGCGGTTGTGGGTCTTGGTGACGGCAGCGATCCAGGACCTACCCATGTTGGCCAGGTCTGGCAGTGCGTACTGGGGCAGGTCAAAGTGCTCCTCGGGGCACAGCTGGGTGAGGCCCACACGCAGGTGGCCACTCCACCCTCGCTCTGTTTTCTCAATTTCCAGCAGAAAGATCTCTCCTGGCATCAGCGGCTTCTCACTGAACACAAGGGCATGGGCGAAACTGGTCACTCTGTAGGCCACCATGTTGTCACTGGACAGGCGAATGTTCTGCCCATGATAAGGGTGGAAACAGGTTGTGGGCTTCATCAGGACCTGCACACCATTTCATAACAGAAATAAGATTAATGATGTCGATAACTATTAAACATCATCATGAAAAATAGAAGTGATCCACCTATTTTTTTGTGAACACAGCTTTTTGTTTCAAATATTTGTGTTTTTCTTTTGCTGGTGTGTGCAATTGTGACAATCACCATGTTGACAATGTCCTTGTTTGTCAACAAAAGACTAACATTAGTAACAACATGAAGTCCAAATCATTACCTTAAAATACAAAAAAAAAAAAAGTCTAAAAGCAGCAACATTAGTACCCTGAAAAAGGGTCTGGTTTACTGTTCTCTAATCTTACTCTCAGTCTTACTCAATTACTGTCAATCAGATTTTCCTTTCTACTAAACATTATTATTAAAATCAGAGCAGTTACAGTTAAGACTAAACATACTGGAAGAAGAAACAGGCCAAGCTGTGTGTGAAAATACTGGTAACATACTGTCCTTCCAAACTATGTGTTGATGTGATAATGCAGACAGATACAGGAAAATATCAACTGGCTGAATGTCAAGATCAGATCAGAAGATGCCGCAAATATAGTCTTTGAAAGGTCAAACAAGGATGAACAGATATCAAAAGGGAGCAAAGAATCACTACGCTACAGATGTCAAGCGCAAGCCGAGTTTCAGGTCTCGCGCAGGTTGGACGTAGTGCGGGTTTCATGCTCCAATGACTTGAGTACAGAGGGGTTGGTGCGGAAATGCTCCAAGACAGAGTACGAAGCCCTTCCTGTGGATAGGGTCCAAGAGTTTTAGATACTCATGAAACAGAGCCATGCCATTTTCGTTCCTTCTTTTGCAAACACACACATCTTCCACTTAGGTTCTAATTTATTCTGTAAACAGAACAGTCTAATATATCTCCAATGCAAGGTGCAGGCACTGTTTCACTGAACCAAAAAAGAAAAAGAAGAAGTAAGTCAGCACAATCAACTGCTGAAGAAAGACACCATACACTGTTTCATCTAAAAATTCAAAAGCACATGAAACATATATTATGCACTCAAACAAATGAACATGACAGTTTATCTGTTGGACTGTGTCAGGGTCTTTTTTTTTTTTTAACACTTCAAGATAAGTGAAAAATAAAAGTAGGAATTGTTATTGGCATGTTCATACAGAACTGATATGAACTGATCAAAAATACTTTTTCAAAGTGTTTTGTGAACACAGATGCTTTAACAGAACCATATATTGGTTTGACTGATCACTTGATATGGACTAACAACTGTGGCTGCTGAACACAACTGGTGACAATTCTCTTTGTCCTGGTGTGTGGCCACAGAGAAGTCTTGGTCTGCCAGGTTTACTTGACTACCAATGCCACCTGCCCTGAGCAGATAAAACCTAAGCATACCATACCCCAGAAACAGCCTTGTTTTTTCCTTTGGCAGCATGGTTCACACTACTGAGGCAAAAATAGTTGCCTGAACCGGGAGGTGCTTTCACAGTGCTACGTACACACTATAGATAAGACAAAATATGCTGCATATACACTGGTTTGAAATAATTTCAATAGTGACTAAAGTATCAAATCCATGGCAGCAGGTAACTAGAAGCATCTTAGTCGTAAACATTACTGCTGTGTCTGATTTGGCGAAAATCATTGCAACAGGGTGCCAGTTCATTGAAAATGTTTCAGTCATTTTCAAGATCAACTGGTCCAGCATGCAGTGTCCAACACTCTGATGAATTCCTGCAAAACAAACATGTAACACATTCACTCACATTGCCACTGTGTACCTCAAGTATTGATTCCAAACAATCGGACTCATCAAAGCATTTCAATCGTCATTGTTTGGTTGTAGAGGTCTTTAACCGCGCTGACTGCGATGGGCCATGATCGTGGCTTTACCGCCCCCACTGCGATGGGCCACGATCGTGGCTCTGACGAGAACCGTTATACCACCGCCGCTAAACGCCGGGTTGATCAGTTCACGTGACCTGTTGGTATTCATTGTGCACCGGCAAGCCTTGTCAGTCACTATCTCGATGATTTTTTCGTCTGTTTTGACTGAAATAATGAGTGAATCAGCGACCGAGTCGAGCAGGAGTTGCGTGGAAGTGGCATGAGTGAAGAATCAGTTGCCGAAGGCAGTAGTAACGAAAGCGAAGCAGGTGAGTTGATAAACTTTGATTATTTTGTCTGTTGAGTGACGGAACACTTGCTGCATGCAGTTATTGGTTATTTTACATTTGTTGGTCCGCCACATGAAGGAAGGGGGGATGGAGGGGGCAGGGTACATGGTTACTTACAGGAATGATAGGCTTTGGCCTGATCAAACTAGAAGATCGTTTCTGGGTGATTATAGGTGTTTTGAAAGCACTTTAGAGATGAATAAAAATGGTGATTTGAAGAGAACAATTTATAACTTTTTTTTTTTTTTTTTTTTTTTTTAGTTTGGAAACAGTGTGGGCGTGTCACAAGTGGGCGTGTCTTCAATGAAAGCTATAGCCTTTCCCTTCCTTATATGCTAGTGATTCAGATCTTATTTTTATTATGATTTTATGCATGGCTTCATTTTTCATAGAATAAATAAGTAATGCTGTTCATATTTTTTTTTTCTTTCTGAAAATCAGACTATAAGTGGAAACTGAGTCAAGCTCTCTGTAACAACTCTTGCACCATTATGAAACAATGAAATGAACAGAAGACTTAGGATATATGTTTTCTTGTGTGATCAGGATCTGGAAGCACTACTGCAGAGGAGAGTGATGCTGAGAGAGGAGGTCAAGAAAGAGGAACTGTGCTGCTGGCCATCCTACTTGTGTGCACTCTGGCTGGGAATGTTCTGGATGCGATGTGGGACTCTGCCCCAGTGCTTTTCAGCCTTCCACAGAAGACCAAGGCCCTAACATTGTTCTGTGTCTTTCAAGGACATGTTCTTCTGTTTTTCTGTCAAGTTTCAAGTGTTTTGACATTCAAGCAGGAAAACTGTGGTGTTTCAAACAATGTGGCTGACGTTTTGGATTACCTTTTCGCCAGTGTTCTGGATTACACTGTGAAGAATATCTTCAGCTGCCATCAGGGTACTGTCTTCTAATTATTTTTTCAGATTCCTCATTATCTCTAGTTTACAAAAACATATAGTTTTACCTGTCTAGCTTCAAGACAAGCCTGCACAAACCCCATTTCCTTATATAGTGAAATTTGATTGTCCGGATGCTGAATTATAGGTACATCATTTGAGGCACAATTCATTATACATAGCTCATGTCAAGAGAATTATCATCTTTTTCCCATGTTTCCAGCACATATCTGTCTTCATTTTATCTCCAGTCTGAAGTGTTTAGGTAGTACAGAAGAGAAGAAAAACTGTGTCTCTCCTAACATTTTGACTTACTTTTCAAATAACTTTTTCGGAAATTTTGTCTGCTTATATTTTGAGGTCAGTCTCCAAGTAGGTACCACCTACAATATTTTCAGTTATTTCACTAGATTCTACAACATCTCTTGTTTCAAAAAATGTATAGGTTTGCATAGTGCAAATAATACGTATGCAGAAGCCAAATTCTCAAGTGTGGTGTGTGACGAGTTTCACGTCCTAGATTTTAACTACAATTCTTTAAAGTATAAATTGATATACAGAGCACTGTGAGGGTTAAGGCGAGAGAGTTCCTACAAATGCTTTAGTTCTTTGTTATTTCATTTCTTTTTCATAGTACTATCTTCAACAATTACTTAAATGCTGAAAGTGAAAGTAACGGGCATCAACTGCAACTGGCGACATGAAACAGTTGATTACAAACATCTCTCGTCACTACGATGATCATCATAATCCGCTATGATTATGTAAGAATCGTGTTCTCATCTCAATTCAATCATCATATGATCATGACTTGTTTTCTTTCCCCGATTCCCAGAATTGTCTTTCTTGTCTTGCACAGACGGTAGCAGGACACTCAGTTTGCAGTAGCACTTTGTTAAACTGTGCACAGTGGTTTGTGTGTGCTTGTATTAAACATTTTACCTGATTTTACCAGATCTGGTTTGTTGTAGCACTATCAAAACAAATGATCTCCTTTCACCCTTGTTCCACAAACACACTCATGTTGGCTGGCGAATGATTCTTTCATCGTATTTCCGGTTGTTAGAAAAGTTCCTTTCCATTGACAGCCTATACAAACAGCACCTGCATCATTAAACCTAGGTTATCTTTCTTTGTTACTGTTCGTCCATGTGTTCGATTGACTATATTATTCGATATCGAAAAGGCTATGCCAGTCTTGAATTCATGTTAATTTGTTTTTTGTTTCAAAGTGAGGTGACTGAAGGCTGAAATTCAAACAAATTAAACAAAATTGTTAGTGATTCCGCAAGACAATATGGACAAACAGATTAAGAGACAAAATATGACGCGTTTCGTCTTATGTCTTCTTTAGGTTAAAACACACACACACACACACACACACACACACACACACACACACACACACACATTCAGGACAATGAAAATGAATAAAGATTTTTTTTTTTGGCCTGGCGCAAGGTGTGGGTTGAGCCTCCCTTATTATAAAGTGGGTCGGGGCAGCCCAACAGCGCGTGTAGCCAGGGCAGCTCCACCACATCGTCTGCTGGGTCATGAAGGCCATGAAGGCTAGTAGGATTCTCTCTCTCTCTCTCTCTCTCTCTCTCTCTCTCTCTCTCTTGTTTTTTGTGTTTTTGTTTGTTTTTTACTGGCACCTCTGTACCATTCACAAGCAGACCCCAGTAAAGTAGCAGAATCATCAACCAGTTGATGGCGGCCACTCAACGGAAGAAAAAGAAGAACGAGCGATCGCTTATCTTCTCATATTCGGTGCAAGACGGGTTAACACCCATGGGAAATAGCTGAGAGAGAGAGAGAGAGAGAGAGAGAGAGAGATTCGTTCTGTTACGTGCAAGCTCATCAGCGTGACCCTCCATTTTTATTTCTATTGTCTAATAGACTTTTTACTTCCAATCCCGTGTGCCATACCAATGGTTTTGCAACACGAAAAGCCCACAAGTCACATTTTTGCAGTCTGACATATGATCTGGATCTAACTTAAATTACTGACCCCAAACTCCAGGACGAAATTGTCTTTTTCACTTTGACTTTTCTTTCACAGAAACAGAGCGATTTCTGTCTATATACATGACAGTATTATTACTTGTCTTTTGTCGTAATCCCCAAACTCTGGTCTCGCATGTTAAACAGTGTTATTGTACTTCAGTTCTCCAAATACAATATTTCCGTCCTGTACAAAGCAAAAATAGATAATTACATTTAAACTAGCTGGCATATGGCACATGAATCAATTACATTGATTTAAAAGCAAAGCAAAGGCAATGAAATAAATTTTAGATTCAGTTACTATAGTCTTGTAAACAAAAATGGCTTTACTTTCTCTTTCAGTCTACTGGTGTACGACGCCTTGGCAGAACGTGTTGCTCCTTCAAGGGTAGCGGCTGCACCATAATCTGTTGCCAATAACTTGATGAGTGGCCTGCTTTTCTTCATGGCTTCGCAAATGGGCTAGCAGTCACGGGGTGATGCTCATGTCCATGTGTGTACTTTTTGATTGAGAGGTCAAGTGGAGGATAGGGAGAGATCAGTGGTGGTGATACATTTAGATGTTGTGAGAGCATGTGATCGCAGCATGCATTTTGTGTAAATGCTGGTTGTTCTTGTTTCTTTGTTTTGTAGTTGAACGTGTTTGCTTGTTTAAGCACACAGGCTGTCTATCCTCTGTTAGAGACCATGTGCTCTCATTTATGCGACAAAATGTCTGTCTGGGTAGAGGCAACTCAAGTGCTGCCTGCTGGCGCTAATTAGTCCTTTCCGTGTGGTTGTCCTTGCACATTTCATAGCGGATGCGTGTTTTGTGTATACGTGCATACTCATAATCAAACTGCCCTTCCCTTCCAGAAGCTGATGTTGAGATTTTACGAATGCAAAAGATGTTCTGCTGTGTTCACACACGGAACCATGCTGATGATCACATCAAAAGGAGTTCGACGAGTTCACGGAGTTGCTAGGGGACTATCGTTAGTAGGACATGGCGGCACTATCACTACCCCTTTCCCCACTCCACTTGGGGAAGGGGGATGCCCTCTCATGCTGGTTCCATGACTAAGCATTCATTGTTAGTATTTTTCATCTTTATTGTTAATACCAGTGTTATCATTAATATTACCGTCGTTACCATTATCATCAGCATCATCATCACCACTAACACTGGTGCTACTACAACCATGCTGTACGAAAATCTTTTAACGACTCGCCTTTCTCCCATACGACAACTGCCATTATCACATCACTAAAGTGGTAGTAATCTTCTCTTTATTAAGTTTTTTCAATATTTTCATCATCATCATTACCATTATTATTGTTGCTATCAGTATTACTTTTGTCATCGTTACGATTTGAACTCGCATTGCTCCCTTCCCAAAGGCTTCGGTTTCATTCAACACTCACCTTGTGCCGAATTTGACAAGATAAATGGTAACTCATTCTTCATTTTCGTTGTCCTGAGTGTTGTTTATCTTGTCCGAAGAAGATCAAAGAGATCGAAACGGGTCGTGTTTTGTCTTGTAATTCGTTTGTTAATGTTATCTGGTGAGCTATTTCAAAGAGCTTTCAAGATTTGTTTACATTTCTGCCTGCAGTCACTCATTTTGCAGCTAAGCATTTATTCTCATCAGCAGGGGACATAGTAAGCAGTGACATGCATATGTTCAATCAGTAAAGGGCACCACTGAAGACTACTGAAGTGACTCGGCAGCAGCTCAGTGGGTGCCTCATGGCCACATGATATTGATTGCTCTATTGACAGGCCAAACATGGATGTAGCTTTGCACATGGCAGCAGGAATTGGTGGTGTGGGAATAATGCCAGTAAAGGGCATGAAGATGAGATGGAAAAATAAAAAGGGAAGGAGTGGTTCTCTCAGAGTAAAAACATACTAAAACTTCGTCAAGAAGGCTGGTTTGTCCAATAACCCCGTCTGAATTCAGCTGTGGCGAGGATTCAACCATTTCATAAGTCGATAATTGAGTACATGCAAAACATTAACTTACAGGAAGCCAAGAGAAACACCAACTGCTCGACACTAATGGCGTCTGGGTAGAAGGAATTGGGATGCCTCTCTGAAAGATAAGATCCTGCCAAAACAAAAGGCCCAGCCTGGCATCCCTGAAATAATTGTCTATCCAGTTTTAAGGAATGAGAACACAACCATCCTGTAATGTGAAAGATACAGGAACACAATATATTGTAGTGAGCTCCACACTGGCGCCTGGAGCAATAATGTTCTGTGTCCCCAGAGGCACAGTTTCTGGACGATGCAGTGTTGGGAGACACAATTATTGGAACTTGTAGAAGAACTCAGGGAGAATGGGTTGTGCAAAATCTTTTGAAAGGCAACACATTAGCCACCTGTTTCAAAACTCTGTATCTAGGGTCGCATCAGTAGAATGAACCAGTGGATCCCACTTTTTCTTACCAACAGATGCCAGACAGTTATTCTTCAGGAGATCCGGTCTATGTAGACCTACGCGTCAAATCTGTTACTTTTCATTGTGTTGTCTCTTGTATTCAAGTATCTTCCCGTTCTTTCGTTTTGGATCCTTAGGCATTTCCTTGGACATGTTCCTTTATTTGATTAGTCGAGACTTTCTAACCGTTCGTTACATTCATCATCTTCACCGCGAAGAATGGAGTGTGAGACGATTCCTAAAGATCGTCAAGGTGGCAGATTGAGAATATGGGCAGTGCAGCCTACCTTCTCGTCGTTGAGTCGTGGTGGATTTGTCTCGCTGCGAGGTGGCTCTTGTTGTTGTGGGGCGTCTTGGGATGGGGTAGTACCTCCCAGCGATTTTAGTGAGTCTGAACTGCATGGAGTTTTGGCTCTGGCTCCATGATCATCAAGACCAGTATATCATCGGCGGCTCGACAGGCAGGGTAAGTGGGCTCACTTGTATGCAGAGGAGCGAGAACTTTGAATAGATATGAAGCAGTGTTCATTATCAGTCATCCTGTTCTTCCTGAGCCGGCCTCACAGTACAAGACTCAGTGCCGCCACTTGAGCATGACAGGTCTCCCGGTCAAAGTGCCCTGAAAGCCCTGGCTGGGTCAAAGCGCTAAATATCGACGAGGACACAGAAATATTCGAATATATAGTCTTCCGCCGACAGCATCACACGAAAACAACTTCGGGCATCGACCTGAGACCCCAGGAAATCCGTCCAGGAATCTCCAAGGGACGTACGATCCCAGTCTGCAAAAGGTCCACCTTCCTGACACAACGCCAGGCAGCTGCCACAGTGCTATGATGTAACAGTGCTATGATGTAACAGTGCTATGATGTAATAGCTCAAGAAGCGTCTACGTTGAGTGGCCGCCATAATTGGTTGTTGATTCTGCCACTATTTCAGGGTCTGCTTGTGGATGGAACAGAGCTGGAAAAAAAAGCACAAAAAAATATAAACAAACAAACTAAACTAAAAAAAAAACAAAATTAATGTCCGTAAGAGCCTATGGCCGATAACGCGTTAATTCCATTTCGCCTAGGCGACGAAAATCGACTGTGGTAAATAAACATATATAAATAAATAGTTCTGTTCAAAACACGGGATCGGATGTTTTCCAAAGCTATCAGAGACGGAACTAATATGCATAATTCAATATCACCCTTTTCGCTCCATCTCTCCTGTTCCTGTCCTTCAAAACCCCGTCCCTGTTACGTCATTTTCATTCTCAGTGACTTGTTCATCTGCTCTTGTTATATTTTCCTTATGTATGTTTATCCCGCTGTTTGCTTCTTTGTTCTTGTCCAGTCTGAAAAAGACCTATAGGTTGAGACTCGTAGCGCTTCAGTGTTTGAAGCTTTCATCTAGCGGCTCAGTGCTTTAACATTTATTTCAACTTTTTGTAGAAGTTTGTTCGGTAGTCGTTCGTTTTATTTATTCATTTTTGTTTGTTTGTTTGTCTGTTCAAGCGCTTTGAAACTTGTGTGGTTGTTGATGAAAATTTTAAGATGTAAATTGTGTAATAATTTTTATATAAATACCTTTTTGTTGAAGAGTATTTTTCTCACATTTTCATCACCTTACTATTCATCCATTTATATTTTTTACATATGAATTTTAAAACGAAATTGTTAGTGAGTCCCTAACAACAGGGACATATGTATACAAATTGCAAGACAAATGATGATACGTTTCGACCTCTCAGGTCTTCTTCAGGCTAGATAAACAACATTCAGGACAATGAAAACGAAGAAACGAACGATCAAATGCGTCGTTTTTTGTCGTGCAGTATGTTTGCCCCTGTCGTTTGGTGGACATTTTTTTTTAATTGTTTTGATTTCCGCCTGCAGTCACCTCACTTTGAAACAAACTTTCTATATATAGTTTCATCGGCCTCCATTTCTGATATATTTCTGATTCAGTTGGCTCTTGAGATGTACCATGTGCCAAAGAACATCCGCGACATGCTCAAGGCTTCTCAATGCAGTTCTCTACCAAGGAGTACACAACAAATTGGATCAACTTGGAAGTGGGCATTGCAATGGGCTGCGCAATTTCCCCAATACTGTTCGTGTTGGCAATGGAAGTCATCTTGAAAGCAGCAACAAGCAACGCAAGACAAACAGACCTTGGCGATGGTTACAAGATGCCCCCTCTCAAGGCCTTCATGGATGACACTACAGTGATTTCTAGTTGCCTCATCCAGAATGAAGTTCAAGCCAAAGAAATCATGGAGTCTCTCACTGAGGAAAGGAAAAGTGGCCGAATCTGTGGTCTTCAGTGTTGCCAACCAGGCCATTCCAACAGTCACAGAAGAGCCAGTCAAGAGCCTTGGAAGATGGTATGATGATACGCTGAAAGACACACAAAGAGCAAAAGAAACCAAACAGATGTCGGAAGAAGGCTTGGAGACCATTGACCAGTGTGGGTTCCCTGGCAAATACAAGGTCTGGTGTCTGCAGTTCATGCTGATACCAAAGCTCCTATGGCCTCTGATGATACACGACATCTGCACCAGCATAATGGAGGCAATGGAATCCCAAATCAACAAGTTCACAAGGAAATGGCTTGGTGTCCCACCCTGTCTGACTGACATAGCGCAGTACTGTCGCCAAGCAAAGCTGAAACTACCACTGAAATCCATCCTGGAGGAATACAAAGCAGGGAAGATCAGACTTCAAAGCATGCTGGAGGACTCAGGAGACAAGGTGGTAGAAGCAATCAAGCCCCAGCTGAAGACAGGCAGAAAATGGAAAGTTCAAGAGGCGATGGATTCTGCAAAAGAAAGTCTCAAGATCGGAGAATAAACAGGACACATACAGACCGACAGACAAGGACTGCGGGTGACCAAAACTGAATGGTGGTCAAAAAGAAAAAGCCGAAAGAGACATGGTGATTCAGGAGATGAGAAAAGAAAGAGACAAAAAAAAAAAAAAAAAAAAAAAAAGACTCCAAAAAGCAGTCCAGCAGAGCCAGCAAGAGCAATGGACAACGTGGGAGAATGCACTCCAAAGAAGTCTCACTTGGAATGACATTTGGCACATGGCCCCTCTCAGGATCAGCTTCATTCTCAGATCTGCATATGACCTTCTGTCGTCAAATGCAAACCTGGTGAAGTGGGGGAAAAAAACAGACGATCCTTCATGCCACCTCTGCCATGAAAAACAAAACAGTGGAGCATGTCCTAAGCTCATGTAAAGTAGCCCTGGCTCAAGGAAGGTTCACATGGAGGTACAACCAAGTGCTCAAAGAGATTGTACAAGTAGTATGGGCTAGTACCAACACCACAAAAGGGAAAATCAGGACTCCAAAGCACCCGCAACATTCTTCACGGCAGGAGGCAACGAATCATGGCCAAAAAACAACAGTGCCACTCGGAACATGCTGGCAGAGTCTGCTGGACGGGGCAGATGACTGGGAGTGCACTGCAGACCTCCCAGAATGGAAGAGTCACCCAGAGATCATTAGCAAGAGTGGCATGAAACCAGACATAGTAGTCCACTCTCAGTCAACCAAGCAGCTGATGATGATCGAGCTCACGGTGCCATATGAGAACAGAATGGAGGCAGCTCAAATCTACAAGACTGAAAAGTATGCTGATCTGGCAAACAGCCTGAGAGGAGGTAAGTGTAGTGGTGTGCCGCACACTCGATAAGGCGAAGGCAGTGCATGGTTCCAAAGATATGGACTTTCTTTGCTAGATACACGTGGATACAGAGGCAGTCGCCGCCATCATGCCGAGCCGAAGCTGGTATACCGTTCCGGTACAGCCCATGCTGAAAACAGCATCCACTACAAGAAGGCTATCAGGTCAAAGTCCTCACTGCAGAAATTGGAGCTAAGGGGTTTGTAGGAACGTCTGCATACAGCCTCATGTAACAGCTCTCAGTTGCAGGGAGGGAAAAAAACCAGAGCCCTGAAAGCAATGGCAGAAGCAGCAGAGAGGTGTTCAAGCTGGATCTGGTCAGGGAGGAACAAAAGTTAACTTCATAAGGCTTAACTTTCCTACAAATATTCAGATTCAGATTCAGAAAACTTTATTATCTCTCGTTACAAGAGAAATTACATTTGTGACCGCTGCCCTAAAAGTTAAGACATACATATTTATAGTTACAAACGTGACACTGAAATTAAAATTACTTACAAACAATAAAACATGCGTGTAACACCAAAATGGGAATTTCAATCTTTCTCCTTTTGGTAGTGCAAATAAAGTACACACTCAGCCACTCTTGATTATATATACATAAATGTGTGCACGTATGAGAGAGAGAGAGAGAGAGAGAGAGAGAGAGAGAGAGAGAGAGAGAGAGAGAGAGAGAGAGAGAGGAGAGATGATTTATCATTAAAAATCATTAGATGAGACATATTCCCAGACATTTCTATTCCTCACTGTTCCAGAACATGCACACATAAAACAGAAACACACACACACTCCAGCATCTATACTTTCCCGCTTGCTCACGGACATACACACCCGCGCACATGCTTGTGTCACAGGTGATCCATCGCCTCTTAGGCGTCAGGTGTCCCTGGCTTAGTGGTTAGTGCGCGTGTCATTAAGTGGAAAATGAGCATGTGCAGAGGGTCATGGGTTCGAATCCCAGCCATGGCTCGTCCCAAGATGGGAAAAAAGGGGGGCAGAGGGACATCCGAAGTCATGAACCGGGTGTGGCCCAACCCCCCTAGAGTGTCAGGAGATAAGGGCCGAAACACTTGCTTGAAGGGGGCTTCTCTTCTGAGGACTCTCTGCTGCCACGCTCTCCACGAATTTCTTTCTACCGATTTACAGTTTTTATCTGTAGTTCTTGCCAAAACTTATTCAACGTCTGTGTTTTCTCAGACCTTCCAATCAAACAAAATGTGATCAAAGTGATTTTGTGCATATATGTCGTGTTCATACGATACTCTGTGGAGAATGCGGAATTGGAAGGGTGACGGTGGTGTGTGTGTGTGTGTGTGTGTTACAGAGGGACGTGGGTTGGGGGCAGAGGGAAATCAGACCCTGCAGTTGCTTCTGAAAAGACTGACTTAGCTAAAATGTTTAAAGAATTCCAGTGCATTACCATGAGATCTGTTTCCATTCGTATATTTTGATAGAGCCAACAGAATTAGGCCTATGATTGAAAAGGAAGTCCACCCCCACCCCCACCCCCTTAATCTCATTGGTGATCAGAAAACTTTGGGACCAATGAAAACCAACCTTTTATATTAAACAGGAAGCAGAATGTGGCGCTTGTACAAGCGAGCGAAACTTGTGATAATTTTGCTGACATCGATCTGAATTTCACGTCTTCTCCAAGCAGTCATGTTTGTCGCTAAAGCAATTTCTGTTGATCATAAAGATCTAATTCATGATGTCTCATATGACTTTCATGGTCGCCGCATGGCAACATGTTCAAGTGACCAAACCGTAAAGGTTAGTTTCAGTTTATAATGTCAAAAGTGCCTCATGGCTCGTCGGCAAACACTCTAGAGTGTGTATTGTATTGGTATCTAGAAATTTCCGTTTTGCAAGTGAAGTAAAAAAAAAAACTGCTTGAGCTTTATTTCAACAAGCAAAATGTCTTTGTTTGCATTGCTCAGAAGGCAGCAAAGACCTTTCCTTCACTAAAACACCAAAGGAACCCCCCCCCCCCCCCTCCCACTCCAGCTGAGAGTCCGAAGGGCCCCATGAATTATATCTAAGGGGGGAGGGGGAGTAGGTGGGGGCTGATCAGTTTGGCAGGTGATGTGTTAGTTCTTTTACATACTTTCAATATATCCTCAACACTTTAAAAGTTTTTTGTTGAAGTTGCGACACAAACTTTGCAGCTCTTTTTTTTTTTCCTTTTTTTTTTTTTTTTTTTTTGTAATCCTTGAGATGGGGTTTTTGGTTGAGAATGAAAGTCCCTAAATATATGGGGCATGCCTTTGCTAGGTGACCAGTTCTTTAGTTCTCTTGGACCAGTTCAAGACTTCAGATTATCCTAAGGAAGCCTGTATAGAGTTAAAATTGCCTGGGGGTCAGAGTTAGTTGATATGATTCCACTGGAAGTGATGCTCAGATGTAGCAGAGAAAATGGCCATGAAGGATGTTGTCATTGCTGAGATGTGGCCAGTATCTGCTTGTTGTGGTAGTGGGTGCAGCTTTATGGTCAAGGCAAAGTGGCGTGCCCTTCTGCTTTTCCCAATCCTTTTGTTTCTGGGGGGTTACCATGGAGTGCCCCATCATGCAAAGATTAGTGTGTGTGTGTGTTCATTTGCAAATTGTTGTGTGTATATGCCTTTTGTATATATATATATGTATGGAGGGTGAGAGAGATGCGGTACAGAATTTTGACTATTAATGAAATGTGTAGAAGAGAGTAATATGACTTTGGGGGAAAAAAAAAAAAAATGTTTTAGAGAAGAATATATTATGTTCTTCTCATTAAAAAAATTTTTTTTGTTGTTGTTTTTCTTTTAAATGAGAAGAATATAATATATTATTCTCATTTAAAATTTTTTTCCCCTCTGAAGTCATTGTACGCTTTTCTACACATTCCATTAAAAGTCAAAGTTCTGTACCACATCTCTCTCACCCTCCATACAGAAAGGGCATATAGGTGTACATTACATATATATGTGGAAGGGGAAGGGCGAGTATATGTACACACATGCTTGAATCATATACATGTATGCACACACACACACACACACACACACACACACACACACACACACACACACACAGTGTGACACACACATACACACACACTGGCAGTCCTAGACACCTGTTAAAGGTAGTTAACATGTGTCCAGGATGTTGAAGGGAGTGTCGTTTTCATGAAGTGTCTTGCCAGGGTAGTTGTTAGTAAAAATAGTTTTGAATGGAACATTAGAATGCAGCAATTTTCTGATTCCCTAACTAAAGTGAATTGTTTTTAATAAGATATCGACTGTTTTGAAGTAACAAAAAGGTGTAGTTTGAATGCACATGATCACATATCTGTTTTATAATGTGTGATCACACATCTTCTTGAATGCCTTAGTTAATGTCTGTCTGTGTGTTAACTTAGAACAGACATGTATACAATTTGTATATTCTTCAAATTGTTTGCTTCGCTTCCTCTCCCTGTCTGTCACCTGCTCTGCCTCTTACTGATCAACTGAAACTAGTTTCAGTTTACCATGGATGTTAATAAGCAGTCAGAATTTCACAATTTATTTGTTTTCAGGTTTGGGAAAAGAAGATGATGGAACATGGTATTGTACTGCGTCTTGGAAGGTAAGTCATTCTGTAGAGATTGATAGAAGATTAAAAGAGTGTTTATGTTTTACTCATTTTACTGTCATCATCATTATTATCCAGACTGCCCAGATCCCCAATCCCTTATGGTGTTCTTTGTATGATAGCGACATCAACCGTACATTTTGAGAGAAAAATCCTAAACAGCAGCAGAGGACAGGTAGTTTTCATGCAGTTCAAGAAAGAAGGTAAAAAGTCAATTTATCAAGTGGTTTGTCAGTAAATCTGTGCTAGCTCGCTAGAACCTGTCCCTGCAGTCAGCGGCGGCAAGCTTGCCTGATTCAGACATACGTCTCACCATGACTCCCTTTGCCAGACAGTGGTACAGGTGACTGCAGGTCATGGGATAGTATGGAGAAGGTTGGGGCTGGCTGTGTCGTTTCCAGCCTGTAATGCATGAATGGGGACACAGACCTACAGATATCCATGTCTGGCTGCCATATGACCTGTTGCATGGTATGGCTGCGACTCAACAATACGAATAGTTTCTTTGCATATGTTATGTTTCTGTTATCGCATATGAACAGACGAACTGAGGTTGTTTTTAGTATATAGTCATTACTAAACTGGCAGTGGATCAGAAAGCAAATGTGAAATAATGTTAGTCTATTTTTTCCCTTTTATTTTTTTGTTTATTTAATGTAATACATGCTTAGGACTCTTTAAACTAAAAAGTAAATGTATGCATTTTGATGTTAAAAAAGGCTAAACAAAGAATGAAACAGCTCACTTTGGATCAGCAGCTGTTGTAATTTCCCGGCTGTAATCTTTTCTTTTTTTTTTAAAATTTAATTTGATTTATTTGTTTATAAACTCTTACCTCTTGGATTTTTCTGCAACTTAAAGCCAGTCTTTGAGGTGTGACTAATTTTCTTTCACCAGCCTGTAATTTCAAATTCAAGTGGGTGAGGTTGGTCATGAACACTGAATTGAAAGTAGGCACCTGACAGAGATTTTCAGCTTCACCAAGTTGGCTTCAGTAGTATCAACCTCCATGACTGAAAAAGAAAAGAACTGATTTTTGTTTCCATGCTGAAGTAAAAGTTAATCACTTTAAAAATTTGTCACTGGTTGTATTTCTGAAATATACTGTTATTTTTAGAATTCTTGTTTTGGTATTGCTGCTTTCACTGCTTAACAAAAACTTTGTTGTCCATCCTTAATGCAGAACAGCTTGTTTTCCTTGTAAGAAATTTTTCTGGTCAAATACACTTTCGCTTTTGCATTGACCTGTGTGTCAAATGGTCAAATTTGAGAGAGGGAAGGGAGTTGGCACGTATACTTTTAGAATAATTTGCTTGTTCATTTGTTCTGCTTGTGATCTTTTCCTTGAGGTTAATTTGCTGTGAGTGAATATCATAAGATCAAATCATGAACAGCTTTGTTATATACATTGATGTCATTTGTTTATCTGCTGCAGCATGTATTCATGTCTTTGTTTTGTTGTTGTTGTTGACATGTTAAAGATGTTCAAACTGTATTGTATCTGAGTTAATTGTAACATTAGAAAACAATCCTGCTGCAGTACATGTGCATTTGGTTTTGGATGTGAGAAAGATGTTAAGTTTTTACTCTATCTGAGTTTACTGTAACATGTGAAAGATGTTAAGTTTTTACTCTATCTGAGTTAACTGCAACATGAAATAAAAACCCAACCAACCAACAATGTGTTAAAGACACACAGTGGCTCGGTGTGGCGGGTGACATGGGCACACCCAGAGTTTGGCCAGGTGTTGGCCACCTGCTCCTTTGATCGTACGGCAGCAGTTTGGGAGAAGGAGGCAGGCCAAAACCATTGGCTGAAACGCACCAGTCTTGTCGACAGCCGCACTTCTGTCACAGACGTCAAGTTCGCTCCTAAGCACATGGGGTTGCAGCTGGTGAGTTGGGTCTGTGTTTGTGGTTGATGGATTGGAAATGGCTGTTCAAATTCTTTGGTTACATTATTGAGTTAAGTCAGTCAGGAATGTTTGGCACAATATTAAGATTGTAATGATGGAGCTGCTTTCCTTGTGGCCTCATTTGTATAATTTCATGTTTCCTTCATGTTAAGTATTTCTCTGGTTTGTTCCTTGTTTTCTTTTGTCTGAAGTCTTCATTTCTTTTAATTAAGTCAAAAGTTTATCTGTTTTATCTCGTTAAATGGTTGATGTAGTCTTTAAAAGTAAAAAAAAAAGTAGTAATTTCTTTCTTTTTTTTTTTCCTGTTCTTTTCTGTTTTAGAGTTAGATACATTGGTTTCCTGAATCTTTTTTCAGTTTCATATGCATGAACATGAACACCTTCCAGAGAAGTATCAAAATCTTATCATGTCCAGGATATTTGTCCTCTGTAATATACAAGCTTCCACTGAATTCATGGAAAACTAAATTTTCCCAAAATGTAGCATGTGATTGTTCAAATTTTCTATCAGTGGACTATATTATTTTCCATTGTTCAGTATTAGCTACATTGTATAAAGAATCGAACGCTACATTGTATAAAGAATTGAACGTAGATATGACTGTACGTGATTCTATCAAAACAACAACCCACAAACCAGAAATTGTGCAAATAGCAAAGTGCTTTCCATGCATCAAATTAACTCACTCCATACCAGAGTTTTCCCCTTGCTAATCTCTGAAAACCTGGGGTTTGTATGGGATAGGAAAAAAAAATTCTCACAATTATAGATGAGCAGACAGACACTTGAAATTTGGTGAGTGGATACAATGCATATTGGTCTATATGTGAACAAAAAATAAAGTAATTTACTTTCCCTCTTGTTGGTGAACATGGGCTTCATTTTTTTTTTTTTTTTTTCAGCACTTTTGCACCCTTCAGAAACACATGTAGTAAGCGTTCCTTAGCAGCTCAGAAATGTTCTACATCACATTCTAGCACAGCTGGAGTCACTGAAGACAGAAGATATAGTACTGGATCAAAAACAGGTGATGGAGGATGTGAAAATACAAAAAAAATGTGTCTTTACAGGATGAAAAAACAACAAAAAAAACAGTTCACTGTGCACAAAACACTGGTGATGAATCACTGTCAGTATTCTTTTCTGGCGTGAAAAAGCTCATGGCAAGTGACATTGCATCCTGGGCACAGCTTCACACACAGTGGCAAGCCATGGACTGCAAGATGCTTGTTGTAGAGAATAGACCCTAAAATAGAGTCAAGGTCACAAGATGAAAAAAACAGCTTCTTCCACCACTTCATGGTCTTCCTATTCAGGGGCATGTAGTAGGCCATGAGCTGATCACTCATGTCTGTTCCTGCCATATAGTCCTGTACTGCTGCTGGTTTCTGTCTCTCAGGGTGGTGCGTGTTTGTGAAGCTCATCATGGTGGTTGACAGCATCACTGTCGTCAGCATAGTCAGGATTTTTGTCCTGCCATCTCGGCACAGCAACATGACCTGCAAACATACACACAAAATGATCATATGAGCTTTTCTTTTCTTTTTAATGTATCTGTGTATCCCATTGTTTGTAATAAACATTCATGTGTATGGATGCATAGTTTGGTGCTTTTACAAGCTATGAAGTAGAACCAACCTGGATTTTTTTTTTTATATATAATACCAGCACCATTATAAATTAATTACCTAAATTTCTTTAGAGTTAACAGTATATTCTGTAAATGCACAAATTATGGATTTGTACACAATAAATATCAGAATATGCCTGGAAACACAAACATACCCATGCACAGAGTTTCAAAACATGAACATGTGCAGCTGTTCTCTCTCAAATACACACACACACACACACACACACACACACACACACACACACACACACACACACACACACACACACACACACACACACACACACACACACACACACACACACACACACACACAGAATAATGCACATATATTCAGTACATATAATCACTCATTCCCTTTGTTTATATTGCTTCACCCCCCCCCCCCCCCCCCCCCCTGCCCTCCCCCCTCTCTCCCCCTAGTCTATTGATACATGAATGGACCACTGCAAAAAAATGCACTCACTTAGTGTGTAAAACATACATGACACATTTACATATAGCACAGTAATTATTTATGTTGTAATAGTTTCTTTACGCACCTCTTTGGAATGCATGGACAACTTAGAACTGCAAAGGCTGAGTGTTTGATTGGCAGTCGTTCAATAAACCTTGTGTGCCTGTGAACGGATGATTGAGAGGAAATCAGTAAGGAGTTTTCAGTCCAATCGTCAGTGAAAACGGCCCTAAAATTGTTGACTTCTTCTCCCATTTCAGCGTCGGTCAGTATCTGAATCAAACACCTGTGTGTTGAGGTCCATGTGTGCTGGCTCAGTTTCGTCTGCTTCTTCGCCACTATCAGTGCCCACTTCAGTGTCGGAATCCACGTCTGTCTCCCCACTGTAGGGGTTGAAATCCTCATCAGAAGAATCACTGATCGTCTTCTTCGACATCTGACCCTTCAGTCCAGAACATTTCCAGTGCGTCTTCAATGCTAACTAACAATTCACCAGCCCTACTGTGTTGAACGCTTCTTTGCGACGCCATCTTTTCACTCACGCAGCAGAGCTGACCGACGGTACCCTTTGTTCTTGTCGGCTAGCGAGCGAGCCACCTACACACACAGTGCAAATGAATGAAAAGTTGGTAGGGGATAAAAAGGAATTATCTCCTTCTTGAGTTTCGTAGCCGATAGGTCAAGCGGACAGTGCGAATTTTCAAAAATCCAAATCCGCATATGCGGACATTGGTAGCGAATGCTTCGTCATACGATATCCGCAAATGCGGACATTGGTAGCGAGTGAGTTAATAGATTTTTGTAAACGCTTCCTTTCCCCTTGCTCCTTTTTTTTTTTTTTTTTTTTTTTTAAAATACTTGAAATTAAAGAACTCACTCACTCATTCAGTTTCATATTTTATCAAGGAGGTGTTAGTGCATGTGAACAAGTCCATATAAAGACTTCAACATAAGTTAAGGACCACACCGCACAATGCCTTAGGTGCTTTCAAAATCAAATATCAAATAAAGGTTAGTAATTGCCAAGGTTTCTGAACGCGACAGTCGTCAGGCCTTCTCAGTAAATACTGCCAAGCATGCAACAGCTGCACTGACTCCCCTTGAGCGTGCAGAAAAGTGCTCTTGTTTGGCAAAACAAGCTGTTTTCAGCAATCCATGCACACTGACTCGAACTGTCTACAGGTGAAAATCCTGATGCACATGACAGCATGAAGGTATGGGAGTGCGTTGTGCTCACCACGATGGCCATAAAAACCGTCGAATACCCGTTCTGAAGCACAACATCAACATGCCAGCGAGACGAAAGTTGAGAAATTTCGATCGTGCCCGAGCTATCGCCTGGCTGCAGGACAGAGTAGGTGCCTGAGAGGTGGCCAGAAGGCTGCAAGTGTCACACTCGGTCATCATCCATATGAGACAGCACCATCAAACCACAGGCACCGTCCAGGAACGGCCACGCCCAGGGTGTCCCAAGAAAACCACACAACGTGAGGACCGGTACCTCTGCAGACAGGCCCTTCGGGAGAGGACAACCACTGCCAATGCCTTGTCAGCAACTGCGTGCTTCCCACCAACACAGCAGTAAGCGGGCAAACCACTCAGCGTCGCCTACATGCCACTGCCTTGTGTTCCAGGCATCCGGTGAAGAAGCCCATGCTGACTGCAGGTCACAGGGCACGCCGACTTGCTTGGTGCCAGGACCATTTGAGGTGGACTCATGATATTGGGGCATGTCCTGTTCACCGACGAATCGCGCTTCATGGTGAGCCCCAAAGATGGCCACATCATCAGGGTGTGACGGCGCCCACAGAAGCAGCTGCAAGATGATGCTATCCAGGAGGTGGCTGCTTTTGGAGATGGATCCATTATGGTGTAGGGAGGCATCAGCTGACACTACAGGACCTCTCTCTACCATGTGGAGGGGCATGCTCAATGGGCAGCGCTGCCTGCAGATCTTAAGCCTCTGGTCACAGCGACCCTCCAGCAGAACGGACCCCAAGCTGTCCTCCAGGATGACAACGCCACACCACACCGCTGCAGGGCTGTCAACACTTTCATTCAGGAAGCTGGGATCACCAGGATGGCATGGCCTGCGAACAGTCCAGATCTCAATCCAATCGAGAACATCTGGGGAGAACTTGGCCGGCGAGTCCATGCAAACCACCCACGTCCAGCTGTTTGGGAACAGCTGCTGCACGTCCTGCGACAGGAGTGGGAAAACATTCCCCAGGCCATCATCACAAACACCATCAACTCCATGAGGCAGCGCTGTCTCAATTGTGTTGCTGCGCGGGGTGGACACATCCGTTTTTTAACAGATTAAAGAAACATGTTTGTGGATTTTCTTTTCCCAGGGTGGGTCTCTTTACATTGCTTTATCATTGCAAAAACATTATGCAATCCAAATGAAATTGCTTTAATTTGATTCACAAGGGTTGCAATTAAATATCTGTACACATGAAACATTTTTGGTTTCGCGCGTGTTGCATTTGTCAGATTGCAAGTGGTCCTTAACTTATTTGAAGTCTGTATATGCTACACCACATCCGCTAAGTTTTGAGACCACATTGCACATGATTTAAAGCTGATGGATAAATGAATTAATGACTAAGATGAGAGAGTTTAAGAAGAGGGTCTCTTGGCTATAACTTAATAGATGTCTGACCTGTGTATTAGCCCAACTTGCTGGTCAGACCTTAAGCACCGATCTAACATTGGTTGTGCCATCATTAATTCAGTTCACAACACATACAATGTTTGTTTTTCTTCCCTGAATACTAATGTCCAGTGATGAGTTATCATTCTGTCCATTCAGTCTGTGTTTGAATCTTAGATCAGTTTGTTTTCTCTAAAGACAGTGAGCCCTTGGATGTGTAACTTCACTGTTTTTGTTTCTTTATATCATACAGTGTTTCAGCTAACTCTGTGTGTGTGTGTGTGTGTGTGTGTGTGTGTGTGTGTGTGTGTGTGTGTGTGTATGTGTGTGTGTGTGTGTGTATGTGTGTGTGTGTGCATGTGTGTGTGTGTGTGTGTGTGTGTGTGTGTGTGTGTGTGTGTGTGTAGGCCACAGCATCAGCAGACGGGATAATCCGCATTTACGAAGCTGTTGACGTGATGAATCTCAGCAACTGGTCCTTGCAACATGAATTCAACTGCCGCATCAGCTGCAGCTGCCTGACATGGAACACTTCCAGGTCAGTGCACTGTGTGAAGACAGGACCTGGCAACAGACTGTCAGGTCACAGGCTTTCATAACATCCAGGTCAGAGCACTGTGAAGACAGGACCCGGCAACAGACTAGGTAGATCCCACCTGGCAACAGACTGTCAGGTCACAGGCTTTCATAACATCCAGGTCAGAGCACTGTGAAGACAGGACCTGGCAACAGACTGGGCAGGTCACAGGCTTTCATAACATCCAGGTCAGTGCACTGTGTGAAGACAGGACCCAGCACTGACTGGGCAGATCACAGGCTTTCATAACATCCAGGTCAGAGCACTGTGAAGACAGGACCCAGCAACAGACTGTGCAGGTCACAGGCTTTCACAGTCTCTGCACTCAAAGGCCTTTTATGTAGTCTGTTGATCCAGACCTACACTCAATGCTCCACTTTATCCAAAAGTCTGTCTCATCAATGTTATTGGATGGACTTGCAGTCAAGGGACTTTTATATCTGTATTTTTAGTTTTTTGCATGAGAGACCAACATTGACAGTATCAGAAAATGAGGATAAGATTATAACTTCTGATTTGCTTGTATCTCCTCATTCACCATCGTCCTTAAGTTACAGTGTGCCTCTTGTCCACCTGTCAGGTGTGATTACTCATTGTTTCCTTAATTACCATCATCCCTAAGTTACCACTGTGCCAACCTCACCTGTCATGTATGATTATTCGTTGTGTTTCCCTATGGATATAAGTTACCAGTGTGCCTCTATCCATATCTCAGGTGTGATTATTCGTTGTGTTACCCTATGGATTATTGGGAAGGTGAAGCATGCAGACAGTGTGTGATTATTCGTTGTGTTACCCTGGATTATTGGGAAGGTGGAGCATGCAGACAGAGTGTAATTATTCGTTGTGTTACCCTATGAATTATTGGGAAGGTGAAGCATGCAGACAGAGTGTGATTATTCGTTGTGTTACCCTATGGATTATTGGGAAGGTGGAGCATGCAGACAAAGTGTGATTATTTGTTGTGTTACCCTATGGATTATTGGGAAGGTGGAGCATGCAGACAAAGTGTGATTGTTCATTGTGTTACCCTATGGATTATTGGGAAGGTGGAGCATGCAGACAAAGTGTGATTGTTCATTGTGTTACCCTATGGATTATTGGGAAGGTGGAGCATGCAGACAAAGTGTGATTATTCATTGTGTTACCCTATGGATTATTGGGAAGGTGGAGCATGCAGACAAAGTGTGATTATTCGTTGTGTTACCCTATGGATTATTGGGAAGGTGGAGCATGCAGACAAAGTGTGATTGTTCATTGTGTTACCCTATGGATTATTGGGAAGGTGGAGCATGCAGACAAAGTGTGATTGTTCATTGTGTTACCCTAAGGATTATTGGGAAGGTGGAGCATGCTGACAGAGTATTTTGCACTGTCTGCTGGAGTGTTCAGGCACCATTAGCAGTGTTCCTCCAAAGAAACCAAGAAGTGTTGAAATCCTTTTTTTTGCCTCATATTTAGAGCAGTTGGCACAAGCAATAAGTGACAGTTATAGAGCACTGTCAGTACTTCTTTCTGGGGGATGTCTCCGTGTTTATTCTGTGTTCTCTGTGTTGTTATTTCTGCTTGGTGATTTGGTGTTGCAAGCAGCATTTGTTTGGAGTTGTGGGCCTGTAGTTGTTTCATTGTGGAAGTAAGCAAGAATTAGCCAGTGTGTTTATTACATATGGCATTTCTTTTATAGTTTTTGTTCAAGTTTGTGTATGATTCAGGTGGTCGAACTTGTCTTTTATAGTGTGTAAGTGTGAAAATTTCTTCCAGGTCACATGTGGATTCAGCAGTGGATATCTTACACTCATACATGAACACATAAAAACAACACTCTCTCACACACACGCGCGCGCACACACACACACACATACACACACACACACACACACACACACACACACACACACACACACAGAGAAAACGTCTGTTGTTCTTACATGTTGGCAACAGAGTGTTTTTTCTGACTTCTTTCCCTATGAAAAGAAAACACGTAAATTACAATACTGGTGCAAATTTGAGGTGATATTGAAGAAATCTTAGTATATCCGACTCCTTCATTATGGTAAAAGAATACACCAGATCACACTATCATACCTTTAATTTCAAAATTTTCCAGTAGAGAGATGAGGGGGCACGCAAACACACACACATGCACACATGCACGTACGCATGCGCACACACATGCACGCAAGCACGCACGCACCCACGCACGCACGCACGCACGCACACACACACACACACACACACACACACACACACACACACACACACACACACACACACACACACACACACACACACACACAAAACACACACACACACACACACAACACTACAAAAACATCGATTTAAATACGGGCATACACACACACACACACACACACACCACACACACACACACACACACACACACACACATCGATTTTAATACAGGCACGCACACACACACACACACACACACACACACACACACACACACACACACACACACACACACACACACACACACACACACACAAGATGTATAGGTACATGCCATATGTAAGTAGTATGGGATTCCAGGATAGGGAAGGTGATAACTCTGAGTGTGTTATTTTTCTTTATGAAAATAAGTGCATCGTAGGTGCAGGTATCCTGAATCACTTTGTGATGCGGAAGCTGCCACTACAACGTGTTCAAAATTCAGCAGCACACCTTGTTTTCAAGGTGCCAAAACAGCATCATACTTTGGATCTCTTGAAATTACACTGGCTCAAAATTGAGCACAGAATTCAGTATAAGTTGGCGTGTCTATGTTATAAGGTTATCACAGGTGAAGTGCCTAACTATCTCTCTGATCGCTTCGAAATATATATTCCTACACATCCCCTCCCTTCTCCCTCTGATGACCGAATTTTTCAAATTCCTTCATATAACCGAAAGCAGCACGGTTCTAGAGCATCTCATTTTCTGTGGCAGTACTCTGGAATTCACTGCCTTTCCTTCTACGTTATGCCCCCTCCTTCCCGACTTTCAAGTCTGCACTTAAAACGTATCTGTTCAAATGCCAGTTGCAGAATGCCCCCTGAAATAATGCTAACTTACAACATGTCACTTGCACACTTTGCTCGTGTAAAAATGAGCTGTTCACTGTGTTATATAATGTGTTTACGTGTGCAACATTATGTTCCAGTGTGTGTGTGTGTGTGTGTGTGTGTGTGTGTGTGTGTGTGTGTGTGTGTGTGTGTGTGTGTGTGTGTGTGTGTGCATGTGTGTGTGTGTGTGTGTGTGTGTGTGTGTGTGTGTGTGTGTGTGTGTGTGACTCGTGAATGCAGAATTGTGTGTGTGTGTGTGCGCGTGCATGCGTGTGTGTGTATGTCCTGCTTATATTTGTTAGATGTTGAATAGTTAAAACTTGTAAAGCGCCCTCCAGCCTATGTTTAGGATTGTTGCTATAGAAATTGTCCTCATTATTATTATGTGAGCCCTGTCCTGTCAGGTCCATGTTCATGAAGATCATGGAGGCTTGGGAGCGGTGCTGGTAGATGGACTGGACCCTGAGGCTGGCTAGAGAGAAGGCCAAGTAGCAGGAAATGACCTGGTCACATCGACGTGTGGCAGGCCTTTCCTGGCCTTCAGGGTGGCTGCCTTGTGTCTGCAGGGAGTCGCCTTCATCCAAATCAGTCCACTGTCACCCTGTGGCATCTGCTGTCTCCCAGCTCTGGCTCTAGTCGATGGCAGTGGTACTGAGGAGAACACTCGTACACTTGGTCACCACTTTACAAATGGCATCAGTATTCTTCCCGCACATTCTGGAACCCCACTAATGCGCACATTATTTCTCTTCCAGTGCTGCTGTAAAGAGTCAGTGTGTCAGTATCTCCTTGTCTTGTTCTTTGAGCTTATCTGTGAGATTTAAGATTTCCTGATTTCTTATTGATCACTGCGCCTTAAGACTTGAAATCTTCCTTTGCTTGTCTCTAGCCTGTGCTGTTAAAGCTTTTAATTCAGTTAAAAGGTCTGTAATTCTGGGATTGCACTGTGCTGGTCTGATTTCTTTGACTGATGGCTCTGAAGTGGCCATGTTTTCGGCAGGACATTCAAGAGTTGTACCATGGAGTGGTTTATTTAGTTTGCTTCATGGCTGTGGGGTTGGCTGGTTTGTAACAGAACAGATACCACATGTTTATAACAGAACAGTTATCTCGGGGTTGTAATAGAGCAGATACTTCAGGTTTGTAACAGATCAGATGCCTCAGGTTTGTACAGATCAGATGCCTCAAGTTTGTAGCAGAGCAGATACCTCAGCTTTGTAGCAGAGCAGATACCTCAGGTTGGTAATAGAGCAGATACCTCAGGCTTGTAATAGAGCAGATACCTCAGGTTTGTAATAGAGCAGATACCTCAGGTTTGTAATAGAGCAGATACCTCAGGTTTGTTATAGAGCAGATACCACAGATTTGTAATAGAGCAGAAACCTCAGGTTTGTAATAGAGCAGATACCCCAGGCTTGTAATAGAGCAGATACCTCAGGTTTGTAATAGAGCAGATACCTCAGGTTTGTAATAGAGCAGATACCCCAGGCTTGTAATAGAGCAGATACCTCAGGCTTGTAATAGAGCAGATACCTCAGGTTTGTAATAGAGCAAATACCTCAGCTTGTAATAGAGCAGATACTTCAGGCTTGTAATAGAGCAGATACCTCTGCTTGTAATAGAGCAGATACCTCAGGCTTGTAATAGAGCAGATACCTCAGGTTTGTTATAGAGCAGATACCTCAGGTTTGTAATAGACCAGATACCTCAGGTTTGTAATAGAGCAGACACTTCAGGTTTGTAATAGATCAGATACCTCAGGTTTGTACAGATCAGATGCCACAGGTCTGTACAGATCAGATACCTCAGGTTTGTAGCAGAGCACATACCTCATGTTTGTAATAGAGCAGATACCTCAGGTTTGTACAGATCGGATACCTCAGGTTTGTAGCAGAACAGAGACCTCAGGTTTGTAATAGAGCAGATACCTCAGGTTTGTAGCAGAACAGATACCTCAGATTTGTAATAGAGCAGACATCTCAGGGTTGTAATAAAGCAGAGATACCTCAAGTTTGCAATAGAGCAGATACTTCAGGGTTGTAATAGAGCAGATACCTCAGGTTTGTGATAGAGCAGATACCTCTGGTTTGTTATAAGCAGATACCACAGGTTTGTAATAGAACAGACACTGACACTGGGTGGTTTGTTTTCAGGGTCCATCCACCCATGATTGCTGTGGGCAGTGATGATGCTAATCCTGCAGGGGGTGCCAAGGTTGGAATATACGAGTACAGTGAGGTTCAGAGGTAACAGCAACATTACTAGTCTCCATACTGTATGTACTCTTTTCTTCTCTGAGATACAACATTTAAGATGGAAACCATCCAGCTTTTAACCTTAGCTTTTCTTGTTGTTTACCTCTCTGAGGACTGCATTGCCCACTCTGCAACTGTGTGGAACACAGCTGTTTTATCCTAAAAGTGTGGAACACAGCTGTTTTCTCCTAACAGTGTGGAACACAGCTGTTTTCTCCTAAC
Organism: Conus betulinus; assembly: GCA_016801955.1. Classification (NCBI taxonomy): domain Eukaryota; kingdom Metazoa; phylum Mollusca; class Gastropoda; order Neogastropoda; family Conidae; genus Conus; species Conus betulinus. The sequence goes on along the minus strand of JADBJO010000668.1, from coordinate 408,786 downwards.
AGTGTGGAACAGCTGTTTTCTCCTAACAGTGTGGAACAGTGTGTTTTCTCCTAACAGTGTGGAACAGCTGTTTTCTCCTAACAGTGTGGAACAGCTGCTTTCTCCTAACAGTGTGGAACACAGCCTGTTTTCTCCTACAGTGTGGGAACAGCTTCTTTTCTCCTAACAGTGTGGAACAGCTGTTTCTCCTTATTTTCTCCTAACAGTGTGGAACACAGCTGTTTTCTCCTAACAGTGTGGAACACAGCTGTTTTCTCCTAACAGTGTGGAACAGCTGTTTTCTTAACAGTGTGAGTGCGGAACAGCACAGCTGTTTTCTCCTAACAGTGTGGAACACAGCTGTTTTCTCCTAACAGTGTGGAACAGCTGTTTTCTCCTAACAGTGTGGAACAGTGTGTGTGGAAACACAGCTGTTTTCTCCTAACAGTGTGGAACAGCTGTTTTCTCCTAACAGTGGAACACACAGCTGTTTTTCTCCTAACAGTGTGTGGTTCTCCTAACAGTGTGGAACACAGCTGTTTTCTCCTAACAGTGCGGAACACAGCTGTTTTCTCCTAACAGTGTGGAACACAGCTGTTTTCTCCTAACAGTGTGGAACACAGCTGTTTTCTCCTAGCAGTGTGGAACACAGCTGTTTTTAACTCCTAACAGTGTGGAACACAGCTGTTTTTTTGTTTTATCTCCTAACAGTATGGAAACAGCTGTTTCTCCTAACTAACTGTGGAAAACAGCCGTTTTTCCTAACAGTGTGGAACACAGCTGTTTTCTCCAAACAGTATGGAACACAGCTGTTTTATCCTAACAGTGTGGAACACAGCAAACAGTATTTTTCTCCTAACAGTGTGGAACAGCTGTTTTCTCCTAACAGTGTGGAACACAGCTGTTTTTGGAACCAAATTGTGTGGAACACAACCATTTTTTTCTCCTAACAATGTGGAACACAGCTGTTTTCTCCTAACAGTGTGGAACACAGCTGCTTTCTCCAAACAGTGTGGAACAGCTGTTTTTTTCCTAACAGTGTGGAACACAGCTGTTTTCTCCTAACAGTGTGGAACAGCAGCTTTATCTCCTAACAGTGTGGAACACAGCTGTTTTCTCCTAACAGTGTGGATCACAGTCGTTTTCTCCTAACAGTGTGGAACACAGCTGTTTTCCTCCAGTGTGGAACAGTGTTCTCCTAACAGTGTGGAACAGCTGCTTTTTCTCCTAACAGTGTGGAACAGCTGTTTCTCCTAACAGTGTGGAACAGCTGTTTTCTCCTACACAGTGTGGAACAGCTGTTTTCTCCTAAACAGTGTGGAACAGCTGTTTTCTCCTAACAGTGTGGACTACAGCTGTTTTCTCCTAACAGTGTGGAACAGTGTGGCTGTTTTTCCTAACAGTGTGGAACAGCTGTTTTTTCCTAACAGTGTGGAACACAGCTGTTTTCTCTCCTAACAGTGTGGAACAGCAGCCGTTTTCTCCTAACAGTGTGGAACACAGCTGTTTTCTCCTCCTAACAGTGTGGAACACAGCTGTTTCTCCTAACAGTGTGGAACACAGCCGTTTTCTCCTAACAGTGTGGAACAGTGTGCTGTTTTATCCTAACAGTGTGGACTACAGCTGTTTTCTCCTAACAGTGTGGACTACAGCTGTGTTACCCTACAGTGTGGACTATAGCTGTGTTACCCTAACAGTGTGGACTATAGCTGTGTTACCCTAATTGTGGACTATAGCTGTATTACCCTGACAGTGTAGAACACAGCTGTTTTATCCTAACAGTGTGGAAGATGGTTGTGTTACCCTAACAGTGTGGAAGATGGTTGCATTACCCTACAGTGTGGAACACAGTTGTGTTACCCTAACAGTGTGGAACACAGCTGTGTTACCCTAACAGTGTGGAACACATTTGTCTTACCCTAATAGTGTGGAACAGGAACACAGCTGTATTACCCTAACAGTGTGGAAAAACAGCTGTGTTACCCCTAACAGTGTTGAACACAGTTGTGTTACCCTAACAGTGTGGAACACAGCTGTGTTACCTTAACAGTGTGGAACACAGCTGTGTTACCCTAACAGTGTGGAAAACAGCTGTGTTATCCTAACAGTGTGGAAACACAGTTGTGTTACACCTAACAGTGTGGAACACAGCTGTGTTACCCTAACAGTGTGGAACACAGTTGTGTTACCCTAACAGTGTGGAACACAGCTGTGTTATCATAACCGTGTGGAACACAGCTGTGTTACCCTAACAGTGTGGAACACAGCTATTACCCTAACAGTGTAGACCACAGCTGTTTTATCCTAACAGTGAGGACCACAGCCATTTTATCCTAACAGTGTAGAACACAGCTGTATTACCCTAATAGTGTTCAGATGTTGGAGATTGAGTCACTTCTGAAATGGCGGTTTGTGTTTCAGCAGGGGCGCATTACTGCATGCAGAGCAGTCCATATACATTGTATTACATCATGTAGGTCATTAGTGCATTGTGCACAGGGGTCAGTAAGCTAAGTAAAGGACTTTGAAGGAAGGAAGAAGTGATGGTGGTCACTGATGGATCAGACTAGGTAGAGATGTGACCTACACATGAACCTGTGACATTGGCAGGCCATGAGTGTTGATGAAGTCAGTCAGCTATAACTCCATAACGGAGTTCACATAATGGAACCATTGGTAGAGATCTGACTGACACATTAACTGTGACATTGGCAGACCATGAGTGTTGATGAAGTCAGTCAGTTATAACTCCATAACAGAGTTCACATGATGGAACCATTGGTAGAGATCTGACTGACACATTAACTGTGACATTGGCAGACCATGAATGTTGATGAAGTCAGTTATAACTCCATAACAGAGTTCAAATGATAGAACCAGTGGTAGAGATCTGACTGACACATTAACTGTGACATTGGCAGGCCATGAGTGTTGATGAAGTCAGTTATAACTCCATAACAGAGTTCACATGATGGAACCATTGGTAGAGATCTGACTGACACATTAACTGTGACATTGGCAGACCATGAATGTTGATGAAGTTAGTTTATAACTCCATAACAGAGTTCAAATGATAGAACCAGTGGTAGAGATCTGACTGACACATTAACTGTGACATTGGTAGACCATGATGTGATGAAGTCAAGTCAGTTATAACTCCATAACAGAGTTCACATGATAGAACCATTCACAGTGAAATGAATTAGTATCAACACTGTGGATGAATGGTTTCACTCTGTATCTCTTAGAAATGCTAAATAGAGGTGTTTCACATGCGTAGGCATTCACACACGCACGCACGCACGCATGCACGCACACACACACACACACACACACACACACACACACACACACACACACACACACACACACACACACACACACACACACACACACACACAAACAGATGCACACACTCGCACACACACCTGTGCCTAGTGGATTATGTGGGATTTTTTCATGTGCTGTAACTGTCAAGTTTTCGGACTCCTTAAAAGTAAACTGTGCTTCTGTATATTTACCTAAGGGTCCAGATGAAGCTAATACTGAATGGATGAAAAATATCAAGAATGAAAATGGTAATGGTTAGTAGTAGGGGGGATTTTGATTCTCATTCATTCTCCTTTCTGGGAAAAAAGAGTGCACACAGGTGAGTAGTAATAGGTTTGTGGAAAAGTTGTAGACTCAACTTTATGTTTACTCATTGATTGGTTCTTATACCAGAGTTCCTGATGTATCTACACACAGACCTACTGCTATTGATTTAGCTTTGGTCTCACCTAGAATGGCTTTGTCGTGTGTGCATGGGAAACTTATACTGAAACACTTTGGAGTGATCACATACCAATCATCATTACAATTAATCAGTCCCATAATTTTGAAGACACAAAACCTGATGATACAATCCCAAGATTTGATTATGAAAATGCCAAATGGTCTCAGTTTTACAATGCACTTAAAGATCTAGAACTAGATATAAGCTTGTCTCCAGATGATGATATCGATACAATGTATGACACGTTTTTGTACTTCTGTTCTAAAAGTGTCTGGTTTATATATTCTTAAATTGAAGAATCAGGGATATAAAGGGGGTAAACATCTTGGTAATGTTTGGTGGACTGAAGATTGCGATAAGGCAGTTAATGAGAAAAAAACAGTTATTCAAGGAATACGTGCACACTAAGAAAAGTGAAGATAAGAAAATGGTAGATGAAAGGAAATGAAACATTCAAATATACATAGTAATAGAGTTACGGAACAAGCCAAAAAGGATGATTGGGATAATTTTTGCAAAAGAAACACATTCGATCATAAAGATAGTAGAATGGTATGGAAAGAGTTAAAAACGCTAAAAAATTAAATCAAACTCCCAGAATATCCTATCATTCTTGATAATAGCAAGTTACCATCATCCGCAGACAAAGCAGAAACGTTTGTCGACCAGTTTGCTAAAGTAAGCGGGTTAGATGGGTTGTCTGAAAACCAAAGAAAATTTAGAGAGGATAAAGAATTTACCCATGTCTTTAATGATGTATCTAATAATGACACAAGCGACGTCAATGCCCCAATTACATTACAAGAGGTGAAAGATGCCATAGATTCTCTCCCAAACAAAAAAAACAGCTATTGGGATTGACGCTGTTTCTAATGAATGATTTAAACATTTTCCAGACAAATGGATAAGCATATTACTTAGTATATTTAAAAAATGCTGGAGCTCAGGCCATTTGCCACAAATATGGAAAGAATCAGTAATAGTACCGATTCACAAGGAAGGTAAACTGAAAGAAAGTATAGATAGATACAGACCTATTTCATTAACTTCTCATGTCTGTAAACTTTATGAAACAATTGTTTTAAATAGACTAAACTACTTTTGTGAAAAGAACAAAGTTTTCCCAACAAACCAAGCAGGTTTTCGAAAAGGTAGAAGAAGTGCTATTGAACACTTGGTCAAACTTACCACTCAAACATCATCAGTTTTCCAGGAGAAAATGTTTACTAGCAACCTCTTTTGATATCACTAAAGCTTATGATCAAGTATGGCAGTCCCGTTTGCTTTATAAACTTAAAGAGATTGGACTGTCAGGAAACATTTATGATTTTCTTAAAGACTTCTTAGAAAATAGATATGTTAGAATGAAAGCAGGGAACTCCTATTCCACAAGAAGAAAATTACACATGGGCATTCCTCAGGGGTCTGTTATTGCACCTTTACTTTTTAGTATTCTGATACTATGTACAATTTACCCACAAAAATCACTAAAAATATAGAATTAGTCCAATATGCAGATGACATATGCATATGGATGAAAGTGACATTGAAAAAATGTACATCTGTCAGATCGCAAAACTATATCAAAAAGTTATATCAAAAAGAATTAAATACCTTTTCTACTTACATGACTGAAAATGGTTTGCAAATATCAACTGAAAAAAAACACTCATGATGTTATTTAATACTGGATTTGTTCCAGTTAATATGCCTTTATTTCAAGTCAACAGCATACCCATCAAATATACAAAAATAGTTGAATCCTTGGAGTAAATTTAACATCAAAGTTGTTATGGAATTTTCATATAGAGCATATTCTAACAAAAGCTCGAAAAACTTTAAATCTATTAAAGATTATTAGCAAGCATGCTTGGGCTCAGGACACAGTTACTCTTTTGCACCTTTCTGCTGCACTGGTTAGATCAAAATTAACGATGCACAGAGGTGTTCTTCAGTGCACCCAAATATTTACTGAAAAAACTTCAAAGTATTCATTCCAAAGCATATAAGATAGCTATGGGACTACCAGTCCACGCCTCTTGTACTAAAGTATACAGTGCTGCTGGGATATTACCATTGGAAGAGTATAGGAATCTTGCATGCACCAAATTTGTTATAAGAAGTTCTACTATAGACAACAACATATGCCCTGAAATAAATATTAAATCGGACACTGATTTCCCAAAAAGGCTAAAAATTTATATCATCTCAAACGACTCTGAGAACATATACTTCCTCGATTTTAGAATCCTCAGATATCAAACTAACATCTATTGCAAAAAGATCTATTGTGTCTCCAATCCCTCCCTGGAAACTAATAAGAGCACATTTTGATATTGAGCATACAGATTTAACAAAGGCTGAAAATACTAATTTGTTATTATCCAATTTCAAAATGCATTTTCACGATCACTATTTCAACCATTTTAAGATATACACAGATGGATCATTAATCAATGAACATGCAGGTGCTGCATACATTATCCCAGGCCTTAACAAAGAAAAGTCTTATTATCTTGGAAAAAAAAATCTATATTCACTGCTGAGTTAACTATAATTATGGCTTTTAAGTTTGTTGTTGATTACCCTCAAAATTGATCTAAAGTTGTTTTTGTGTGTAGATTCCAAGTCAGTTCTTACAGCAATGAAGCATTTTAAATTAAAAGTTGATCACTGAAATAAACAATTTAGCACATTTCCTCTCAGTCAGAGACACTGAAATAACGTTTCTTTGGGTGCCTTCCCACTGTGGGTTATATTATAATGAAAAGGTTGATTTTCTAGCAAAGAGAGGAGCAAAAGAGAGGAGCATCAGATTCAGATTTTCTAAACTTCTCTATGTCAGTGCAAGAGTGCTATTCTTTGGCGGAAAAAAATATGGTTTTCGAAATTTTCATTTGATAGAAAGAGAAACTGGGTGTTTTGGTTTACACAATGAAATGAAAAATATTCATGAAAAGTTAAGTAAGTACGATCAAAACATATATCATAGACGACAGATAAGTTCTCTGATCTGTAGATGGAAACTGGACTGTTTTAAAACAAAGTATGTCAAAAATGTACATTGCATATGTGGTCATAGCATATCAACTGATCACATTCTTTTGTGTAACTTAACTCAATGAAGAAATTCATTCAAATACGCCTGTACAGCCTGTTCAAAAATGTTTCCCTGTCAACAAGTGAAACATATCTTTTCATTTTGCACCTAGCTAAAAGTCCAGTTGGCAAATATTTACAACAGATAAGTCAGTGGTGAGATGAGACAGAAGAGTTATATGTTTGATGTTTTTTTTTTTTTGTCTTTGATTAAGTGGATTGTCTATTTTTGTGTTATAGCTGCAGATAAGTTAATTTTTTTACTTGTGTTAACGTTTTTTCCTGGCCCCAATTTTTTTTGTGTTGTTGTCTAATATCATGTAATGTGGAAAGACGTAAAACAAAACACTGGCACACATGCAAACATGCATGCAAGCACTTGCACACAAAGACACACACACTCACACATACATACACACACACACACACACACACACACACACACACACACACACACACACACACACACACATCTCTCTCTCTCTCTCTCTCTCTCTCTCTCTCTCTCTCTCTCTCTCTCTCTTTTCTCACATAATGCTGAAAGATGTTTCATACCATACTTTTCCAACAGTTGAAAATAATGCTGACGACAGTCAGTGCAGAGAAGAAAATGTAAATATTGAAACTGCTGAAAGACACATGGGAATGCACAGCTGTGGCATACATATTGTATATTGGCGCAGTTTAAACCAGTAACAGAATGATTTCAAACAAAGCATTGGATTGATCTTTCAAATCTTGCAGTTTTAGATTCTGTCATGCATGTAGAGGTGCTGACATGTGATCAGGTTAAATGTCATGATTATGTGAAATCTGTTCACGCAGAAAGTGGAACAAGGTGGAGTCTCTATCCACAGTGACAGATTCGGTGTACGACATCAGCTTTTCACCCAACCTGGGACGATCCTACCATCTCCTGGCCATTGCATCAAAAGATCTGTACATTGTCTCCATTAAACCACTGAGGTACCAGACTTCTATTCAGCTGTAGCTGCATGGAAGTGTTTCAAAACGCTGTTGTCTGTAATTGTCATGAGTTTTGTTTAATACTAATCATTTTGGCACAGTGGTCAGCATTGCTGCCTTGTGGGCTTAGAGGTCATAGGTTTGAGTCCTCTAGGAGTTAGTTATTTTGTGAGATTTCACTCTCTCACCACCTACAGAGAGTTTTTGTCTGTTATGGCCATAAATGTGTTGACTGGAACCACACAGTTGAGTTTCATCCATCAAAGTGGATGCTGCTTTGAGAATGTTGTTGCCATTTCCTGATCAACAGTCTAGTGGTTTGTACCTCCCGGGACTACTTTGTGTTGGGATATATTCTGAAAAGAAGTGCAGAGCACAGCCCTATCGTATAGTCTCATTTCAGAATGAAACTGCACTGCATTGCATTATCTTTTTCATTCTCATATTCACTCTCATTGATCATGGTAAAAGAAAAAAGAATTCTGTGGCTGTTCATGCCCTGCTCCTGTGGAGTCTTCAGTATGGGTTTGCTGTCTACATCTGTACCTAAGTGGCCACAACTGACAAACTCATGGTTACTGTCTGTGGACTGACATGGTGGCAGCCTCCTGACTTAGCCGTCATTGTCGTTAACCAAGGGCTTTGCTTCTCTGTAGGTTGAACCAGAAAAGTGATCATTTACCACCACCACACCACAGTGACTGGCCAGTACTTCTGTGTAGGTTGAACCAGAAAAGTGGTCGCTTACCACCATCACAGTGACTAACCAGTACTTCTGTGTAGGTTGAACCAGAAAAGTGATCATTTACCACCACAGTGACTGGCCAGTACTTCTGTGTAGGTTGAACCAGAAAAGTGATCATTTACCACCACCACACAGTGACTGGCCAGTACTTCTGTGTAGGTTGAACCAGAAAAGTGATCATTTACCACCACAGTGACTGGCCAGTACTTCTGTGTAGGTTGAACCAGAAAAGTGATCATTTACCACCACAGTGACTGGCCAGTACTTCTGTGTAGGTTGAACCAGAAAAGTGATCATTTACCACCACAGTGACTGGCCAGTACTTCTGTGTAGGTTGAACCAGAAAAGTGGTCGTTTACCACCATCACAGTGACTGACCAGTACTTCTGTGTAGGTTGAACCAGAAAAGTGATCATTACCACCATCACAGTGACTGACCAGTACTTCTGTGTAGGTTGAACCAGAAAAGTGATCATTTACCACCATCACAGTGACTGACCAGTACTTCTGTGTAGGTTGAACCAGAAAGTGGTCATTTACCACCACAGTGACTGGCCAGCAGAGCAGTGTTTCCTTCCATGGGTTGCCTGGTGGCTGTCTGACTGTGACTGCTTGTAGACTGTGTTGGTGAGGCTGACTGCTTGACTGTGACTCCCTGTAGGCTGTGTTGGTGAGCTGACTGACTGTGTTTGACTGTGACTCCCTGTAGGCTGTGTTAGTAAACTGACTGTGACTCCCTGTAGGCTGTGGTAGTCAGCTGACTGTGACTCCCTGTAGGCTGTGCTAGTCAGCTGACTGTGACTCCCTGTAGGCTGTGTTGGTGAGGCTGACTGTGACTCCTTGTAGGCTGTGTGTGAGTGAGAGAGACTGTGTCCCTGTACGCTGTGTTGGTGGTGAGGCTGACTGTGACTCCCTGTAGGCTGCTGTGTGGTAGTGAGGCTGACTGTGACTTCATGTGTAGGCTGTGTTGGTGAGGAGGCTGACTGTGACTCCCTGTAGGCTGTGTTGGTGAGGCTGACTGTGACTCCCTGTAGGCTGTGTTGTAGTGAGGCTGACTGTGACTCCCTGTAGGCTGTGGTAGTGTGAAGCTGACTGTGACTCCATGTAGGCTGTGTTGGTGAGGCTGACTGTTTGACTGGGACTCCCTGTAGGCTGTGTTGTGTGAGTGAGGCTGACTGTGACTCCCAGTAGGCTGTGTGGTGAGGCTGACTGTGACTCTGTGACTCCAGTAGGCTGTGTTGGTGAGGCTGACTGTGACTCCCAGTAGGCTGTGTTGTGAGGCTGACTGTGACTCCCAGTAGGCTGTGTTGGTGAGGCTGACTGTGAATCTCTGTAGGCTGTGTAAGTGAGGAGACTGTGACTCCCTATAGGCTGTGGTGGTGAGGCTGACTGTGACTCCCTGTAGGCTGTGTTGGTGAGGCTGACTGTTTGACTGGGACTCCATGTAGGCTGTGGTAGTAAGCTGACTGTGACTCCTGTAGGCTGTGGTAGTAAGCTGACTGTGACTCCCTGTAGGCTGCGGTAGTTAGCTGACTGTAACTGTGACTCCCAGTTGGCTGTGTTGGTGAGACTGACTGTGACTCCCAGTTGGCTGTGTTGGTGAGCTGGCTGTGACTCCCTGTAGGCTGTGTTGGTGAGGCTGACTGTGACTCCCTGTAGGCTGTGTTGGTGAGGAGACTGACTGACTCCCTGTTGGCTATGTTGGTGAGCTGACTGACTGTGACTCTTTGTAGGCTTGTGTTGGTGACTCCCTAGCAGCTGTGTTAGTGACTGCCTGTAGGCTGTGTTGGTGACCCCCTATAGGCTGTTTGGTGACTTCATGTAGGCTGAGTTGGTGACTGTAGGCTGCATTGGTGACTCCCTGTAAGCTGTGTTGGTGATTTCCTGTAGGCTGTGTTGGTGACTCCCTGTAGGTTGTGTTGTAGGTGAGCTGACTGTGACTCCTATGTTGGTGACTGTGTTGGTGAGCTGGCTGACTGTTACTCCCTGTAGGCTGTGTTGGTGACTCCCTGTAGGCTGTGTTGGTGACTCTCAGTAGGCTGTGTTGGTGACTCCCTGTAGCTGTTTTGGTGACTCCCTGTAGGCTGTATTGGTGACTCCCTGCGGGCTGTGTTGGTGACTCCCTGCAGGCTGTGTTGGTGACTTCCTGTAGGCTATGTTGGTGACTCTCAGTAGGCTGTGTTGGTGACTCCCAGTAGGCTGTGTTGGTGACTCTCTGTAGACTGTGTTAGTAGTGACTCCCTGTTGGCTGTGTTAGTGAGAACTGACTGTGACTCCTGTAGGCTGTGTTGGTGACTCCATGTAGGCTGTGTTGGTGACTCCCTGTAGGCTGTGTTTGTGACTCCCTGTAGGCTGTGTTTGTGACTCCCTGTACGCTGCGTTGGTGACTCCCTGTAGGTTGTTTGGTGAACTGACTGGCTGTGACTCCCTGTAGGCTGTGTTGGTGACTCCCTGTAGGTTGTGTTGGAGCTGACTGTGACTCCCTGTAGACTGTGTTGGAGCTGACTGTGACTCCCCTGTAGGCTGTGTTGGTGATTCCATGTAGGCTGTGTTGGTGACTCCCTGTAGGTTGTGTTGGTGAACTGACTGTGACTCCCTGTAGGCTGTGTTGGTGACTCCCTGTAGGCTGTGTTGGTGACTCCCTGTTGGCTGTATTGGTGAACTGACTGTGACTCCCCTGTAGGCTGTGTTGGTGACTCCATGTAGGCTGTGTTGGTGACTCCCTGTAGGTTGTGTTGGTGAACTGACTGTGACTCCCTGTAGGCTGCGTTGGTGACTCCCTGTAGGCTGCGTTGGTGACTCCCTGTAGGCTGTATTGGTGAACTGACTGTGACTCCCTGTAGGCTGTGTAGGTGACTCCATGTAGGCTGTGTTGGTGACTCCCTGTAGGCTGTGTCAGTAAACTGACTGTGATTCCTGTAAGTTGTGTTGATGACTCCCTGTAGGCTGTGTTGGTGTCTCCCTGTAGGCTGTGTTTGTGACTCCCTGTAGGCTGTGTTGGTGACTCCCTGTAGGCTGTGTTTGTGACTCCCTGTAGGTTGTTGATGACTCCCTGTAGGTGTGTTGGTGACTCCCTGTAGGCTGTGTTGGTGACTGTAGATTGTGTTGATGACTCCCTGTAGGCTGTGTTGGTGACTTCTTGTAGGCTGTGTTGGTGACTCCCTGTAGGCTGTGTTAGTGAATCTCTGTTGGTTGTGTTGATGACTTCCTGTAGGCTGTGTTGGTGAGGCTGGCACTGGATGCACTGGGATGGGACAGAGATTGGACAGTAGGAAGGAGTGGCATGGGAGTAACACCACTGAGACAGCATGGGAAAAAGACAGAAATTAAAAAAAAAATTGTTAAATGATGATACAGTCAGCACTGAAGCCTGACATATCAGGGCACAGTGGTGAAATCACAGTGTGACAATACAGGTGCATGGGTGAAACTTTTATGTCAATGGACGGAAATCTATCAAAATGACTTTCAGTGTTGACGGAACTTCCATCAGTTAAAAAAAAAAAAAAAAACAGTAATGATTTATCAGTTCTGATTTTGTGTTTGATCCAAGCTTTTGATCTCTTACCGGAACTAGCAGTTTCTGTATTTCCGGCATCTTCACAGGCTAACTTTTTTTGTGTGTTCACATCTGAGCTCTATTCAGCCTGTCCAAGGGGATGAAACAGAACCGTGTTCTTGGGCCTCTGCTCTTCAACATGTTTTTCACCAGTGTTCTGAGCCTGACTGAGTGTGACCTTGAGAAAGGGTTTAACCTGAGACACAGATTGCATGTGTCTCTTTGTCTCTTGCTGACTTAACGCCAGAACAGAACCGTGTTCTTGGGCCTCTGCTCTTCAACAAGTTTTTTTCACCAGTGTTCTGAGCCTGACTGTGTGTCTCTTGCTGACTTAACGCCAGAACCAAGATGCTGAAAAGAGAGCTCATTCAGGTGGTGTTTGTAGACCACTGTGTTGTGTAGGGCTGTCCTGCAGCTGGTCAGCAGATTGACAGAAGCCTCTGGATGTGTGGCGTGGCTGCCTGTCAGTCTGACCAGAGGGGTGGTGCTCCCTCACCATCAGTGTGGACAACAGGGAGGGCCTCCCTCAGAGTGCCCCTGACTACACAGCTGCAGATCTGACTGTCAACACTGAGGGCACTCAGCTTACTGCTGTTGACCACTGAGACTGGGAGTTTCACTCTTCACATAGTGCTGTGCAGAAGGAGAACAATGCAAATGCATTTGCATAGTCCGTCAAGCTGTTGATTGCCTCTGCTGTCTTTGGTGTTGGAAACAAGACTATATGCTAGTCAGTGGAGATCAAACTAAACACAGCAGCTATGGTCACCAGCCTTCTGTGTGGCTGTCAGTCCCAAAGGCTGTTCTGGAAGAATGTAAAAACAGCTTGAGTTGTAATGAAAGCCCTCCCTCATCCTGCCTGTCAGAGGGCAGGACAAGGTGACCTTGGAGGCTCTGGACCCAGCCTGTCAGCATGGAGGCCATGGTGCTGAAGGCTCACCGGAGAGGGGTGAGCCATGGGATGTGCATGGACAGGTCTGTAGGGAGACCTACTCAGGGTCTCAGGAAGACAGGCCACCCAGAGCAGAAAGACAGGACACCCAGAGCAGAAAGACGGGACACCCAGAGCAGAAAGACAGGACACCCAGAGCAGAAAGACGGGACACCCAGAGCAGAAAGACAGGACACCCAGAGCAGAAAAGATGGGACACCCAGAGCAGGGAGACAGGACATCCAGAGCAGGAAGACAGGATGCCTAGAGCAGGAAGACAGAATACCCAGAGCAGAAAGACAGGACACCCAGAGTGGGAAGACAGGACAGTGAAGACACCTAGACCTAGAGCAGGAAGATAAGGACGATTTGAAAAGCAGCCGGAAGTGGGACAGCGTTTACCTTAACCACTGCAGAGTGAAACACCTGGCAAGTGTGACACTGTGTTCACTGTGGGGCAACATTCACACTGCAGAGTGAAACACCTGGCAAGTGTGACACTGTGTTCACTGTGGGGCAACATTCACACTGCAGAATGAAACACCTGGCAAGTGTGACACTGTGTTCACTGTGGGGCAACATTCACACTGCAGAATGAAACACCTGGCAAGTGTGACACTGTGTTCACTGTGGGGCAACATTCACACTGCAGAATGAAACACCTGGCAAGTGTGACACTGTGTTCACTGTGGGGCAACATTCACACTGCAGAATGAAACATCTGGCAAGTGTGACACTGTGTTCACTGTGGGGCAACATTCACACTGCAGAGTGAAAACACCTGGCAAGTGTGACACTGTGTTCACTGTGGAACAACATTCACACTGCAGAACGAAACACCTGGCAAGTGTGACACTGTGTTCACTGTGGGGCAACATTCACAGTACAGAGTTAATCACTCACCTGGCAAGTGTTGACACAGTGTTCACTTCCTTTGAGAGTAGGTGCAAGGATGGGGTCAAAGGTGGCACGGAACACAGGCAGACGTTGACTTCCACCATGCCTTCGATGTTCCGTGCAGTGGACCTGCTAGGCTTGATTTCAGATTGTAGTCACAGACAGACCTGCCAGTGAAGTCTGCACACATGTTGGCATCAGTGAGTCCATGGTCTGCTGACAGTGTTAGGAGAACTGTTTGCATACATACATGCTTAGCAAGTGCTGATAAGGTCATAGACAGGCAGTACTAGAGAGTGTGGGGAAATCCTGACGAGATGATTGCCTCATGGAGGACAACTCTGTGACTGACAGTTGTTGATGTCTGAATGTGTGTGATGCAGGAAAGACAGTCAGCCAGTGTGGTGTTGATTCGAATGTGTGATGCAGGAAGGGACTTGTGTGGTGTTTGATTGTGAATGTGTGTGATGCAGGAAAGACCTGTCAGCCAATGTGGTGTTGGATGTGAATGTGTGTGATGCATCAGGAAGACCTGTGAGCCAATGTGGTGTTGGATGTGATGTGTGTGACGCAGGAAAGACCTGTCGGCCAATGTGGTGGTGTTGGATGTGAATGTGTGTGATGCAGGAAAGACCTGTCAGCCAATGTGGTTGGATGTGAATGTGTGTGACGCAGGAAAGACCTGTCGGCCAATGTGGTGTTGGATGTGAATGAATGTGTGTGACGCAGGAAAGAACTCCTGTCAGCCAATGTGGTGTTGGATGTGAATGTGTGTGACGCAGGAAAGACCTGTCGGCCAATGTGGTGTTGGATGTGAATGTGTGTGACACAGGAAAGACCTGTGAGCCAATGTGGTGTTGGATGTGAATGTGTGTGACGCAGGAAAGACCTGTCGGCCAATGTGGTGTTGGATGTGAATGTGTGTGACGCAGGAAAGACCTGTCAGCCAATGTGGTGTTGGATGTGAATGTGTGTGACGCAGGAAAGACCTGTCAGCCAATGTGGTGTTGGATGTGAATGTGTGTGATGCAGGAAAGACTTGTGTGGTGTTGGATGTGAATGTGTGTGATGCAGGAAAGACCTGTCAGCCAATGTGGTGTTGGATGTGAATGTGTGTGACGCAGGAAAGACCTGTCAGCCAATGTGGTGTGGATGTGAATGTGTGTGACGCAGGAAAGACCTGTCAGCCAATGTGGTGTTGGATGTGAATGTGTGTGACGCAGGAAAGACCTGTCAGCCAATGTGGTGTTGGATGTGAATGTGTGTGACGCAGGAAAGACCTGTCAGCCAATGTGGTGTTGGATGTGAATGTGTGTGACGCAGGAAAGACCTGTCGGCCAATGTGGTGTTGGATGTGAATGTGTGTGATGCAGGAAAGACCTGTCAGCCACTGTGCCCAACATCAGTCGCTTCGAAGTACGTCAGATGGGTCTTTTCGACAGCCACCAGTCACAGGTGTGGCGTGTCAGCTGGAATGTCATTGGCACTGTGCTGGTATCATCGGGTGCTGATGGCTATGTGCGCATGTGGAAAGGTGAGTATGGGGCCGCAGTGTCTGCCAGGGTGTGGTCTGTTTC
The DNA here is from genome assembly GCA_016801955.1 of Conus betulinus. Classification (NCBI taxonomy): domain Eukaryota; kingdom Metazoa; phylum Mollusca; class Gastropoda; order Neogastropoda; family Conidae; genus Conus; species Conus betulinus. The sequence continues at coordinate 393,258 of JADBJO010000668.1, read as the reverse complement.
ATTTGTTTACCCTATGCACAACCTAAGAGTGCGATCTGAATGGAAGTTGGTACAAGAAAGCCCCAGAAAGAAGCATGCAGTTTGGTGCTGACCTGACGCACAGGGCAGGTCTAGTAGCCATTCAGCAGGATAATCCAATCTGGAGAAAAGGGATTTGAACAAAGCTTGGAGGAAAAATGGAATGACCTGAAGACAAACCCATGAAATAAGGGTGTGGGTCTGTGGTGGGCATGCAGATCAAAGATGCGCACAAGATCCGTTCCTCATTGGTGGAGGTATAGCTTTCCCCGAGTGCCGAGCTAGGTGTCAATAGAACTGGGAGAGGTATGTAAGCCGACAGTGTCACACTGTCACAAGCATTGTATTATGTGTCTGAGAAATCGTGTTAATGTGGAACTGACAAGTATCTGGATGTCTAATGCCGTGTGTGACGCAAGAGTTCTACTGCTACTCTCTCTCTGTCAGTTTTTATTGTAGCACTAACTCCACTGCTGTTGGAGATGTCTGCCATGATGGAAAGCTGCCCTGTGACACATGGCATGTGGTCTCATGTCTTTGACCCTTGAGTATACTAATTCACACCATGTTGCCATTATAATTCAGACTTCTGTACACATATTGTCATATCTTTCAATAAAACCTGTAAAATTGACATGATTGCAGTATTAATTTGTCTTTCCACTCTTTTTTTTTTTTTTTTTCATTTTTGCTATCATATGTCTTTTAATTTTTTTTGTATGTGTCGCTCATTTCAGATGGGACTGACCTAGTCTGGTTCTTATGCTCTCTCCTTTTTAAGGTGTGTGTATGTGAACAGAAGTAATTATCCAGTTTGGATGTATGTGTGTGTATCATTAGAAGAGATGGTTAAGTTCCTTTAAAAGAATAATATCCTTAAAACTGTGAAATATCTGGGTTTTGTCACAGCTATACTGAAAGATGGTATTGTCACAGCTAACTATCTAGGCAATTTGAAACTGAAGTATCTTGGTTTTGTCACAGCTAACTATCAGGGCAACTGGAAACCATGAAATATCTTGGTTTTGTCACAGCTGACTACCTGGGCAACTTGGAACTGTTAAATTTCTTGGTTTTGTCACAGTTGACGACCCGGGCAACTGGAAACTGAAATATGGTTTTTGTCACAGCTACTACCTGGGCAACTGGAAACTGAAATACGAATTGTCACAGCTAACTACCTGGGCAACTGGAAACTGTTAAATATCGTGGTTTTGTCACAGTTAAGTACCAGGGCAACTGGGAACAGTTAATATCGTACAGCTAAGGGCAACTGGAAACTATAAATATCGTGGTTTTGTCACAGTTACCAGGGCAAACTGGGAACACAGCTAACTGCCTGGGCAACTGGAAACTGAAATATCATGGTTTTGTCACAGCTAACTACCTGGGCAACTGGAAACTGAAATATGTTGGTTTTGTCACAGCTAACTACCTGGGCAACTGAAGTGTATCTCGGTGTCTGAAGGGGGATGGAACATCAAATGAGGGTCAGGCAGCAGGAGCAGCGGCGCAGAGCACCCTGTCCACATCCAATGGCAATGGAAATGGTGCCAGCAATGGGATAATCAGGTACAAGGGGAAACCTCTTTCTGGACCTTCACAGGTGGTGTGGCACTAGTTGTAGGCAAGATTCTCTCCTTTTATCTGGTGCTCCCGTCCCATCCCTTTTCTCCCATCCTCCATGCCCCCTTCCCTCTCCAGACTTTCAGCCCAACACTCCCTGCCAACTCCCTGTTACTTCGCAACCTGACTTTATACTGTTTGTGTTTGTTTGCCACCTGAGGAGTTAAAAGCTGTGGAGCAATGTATTGTTGAAGAATATTACTGTGTTTATTAGGTACCTGAATAACTAAAAGGTGTGAAGCAGCTTGAATATTTATTGTTGTCTGTGGTTGTTTGCCACCTAAAGAGCTGAAAGCTGCGAAGCAGTTTCAATGTGTATTGTTGAAATGTTGAACATTACATATTGTATGCTGTGAAGGAACTCCCTTTTCAAAGTTGTGTTGCAAGTTGTTTTGGGGTAATTTTTTGTAGTGATGATCTTTGAGGATTGCAGTAATGTAGTGTTGGGATATAGGTGATGTCAGACACAGACATAGACACTTTACAGCAGACTCCATGAAAATCTTGTTCAGAGATGTCTCTCACCTAATATGATTTCCTAGTTCCTGAAAGAGATCAACATTCTTCATCTGATGTGAAATTATATAAAAAAGAAGGGTTTGAAGAAAATGAATGTGTGTGTTTATGTTTCTTTTTTTTTTTCAATGCATGTGAAGGAGGTAGCAGCAGCCCTGACATGGTCCCTCTGTGGCTGGCTGGGGTGATCAGCAACATGATCTCTTTCTCTCCCACTATGCTCATTGCTTCGGGTGCCAGTGGATTCACAATGGACCAAGGTTACATTGTGTTTTAAGTAGCGAACCCATGTCCCGAAAGGGGAGCTTCTAGAATGTCAAGAATGATGTGGCATAGAATGACTTCCACCCCCAGATCTTGTTCCCAGTCACAGTGGGCAGTCCAGTGATGAGGACCCTGTCGGGACGTCCTGGTCCTGGTGGTGGGTAGTCAGAAAGGCAGCACCAAGAGGGAACTACATAGAGATCGTAGCACTCTCTTCATAGACAGCATCAGCTGATTGTTGTGTTTTTTGCTTGAATCTCAAGCTTTTGAATATATGGTTAAAGCTGTAATCAAACTGTTTTGAACAATGCAAGAATGAAAATGGTTTTGTAATTCAAAGCCATTAAAGTGAGACATTGACCAGAGTATATGGAAAATGATATGGTGTGAAAATGAAAGATGTGAATTTTACATCAGAAATGGAAGACCAAAAAAAAAGATCGTTTTGATTGAAGTTGCCATGAAAATCTGTATGTTTGTAAGCAAGTAAAGTCAAATCTGCGTGTAAGCAAGTAAAATAAAATCTGCGTGTAAGCAAGTAAAATCAGATCTGTGGGATGCATAGTATATTAGACATGCTTCATGGTGTTCACAGAGAATGTCTTTGTTCTTTTTAATGTTTTGTTTTAAGCTATTCAAGTGACTGTAGCTGACAGGCAGACATGTTGGAATTGTTGATACGGGCTACAGAATTAGATGAAAAAGGGACCTGATATTTTGATTGGGTAGAAAATAGTGTTTGTAAACTTGTCAACGGGAGACTGACTGCAGCTTGCCACTTTGTCTATCTCCTTGATCTTTGGAACTCTGTGTGTGTGTGTGTGTGTGTGTGTGTGTGTGTGTGTGTGTTTTTCACTCTATGATGGAATCCTTTGACACCCTGTCCTGTCAGGACAGGGCTGTGTGCTTGACATTCACCTGCAGGTGGCTGAATGGACAGGCTGGAGAACTCTCCTCAGATCCAAGGACTCTGAGAAAACTACTTGATTTTTACAGACAGAAAACGTGAACATTTGAGAAAAAACAAAAAAATCTGCCGAGGAAAAAAAAGAAATTATGAACATTTAATCAGCCTGGGTCTGGTTACATGCTGTTGCCTGAATTGACAGGCCTGAGAACTCTGCTTCGATCTGAGGATTTATGAGAAAACCACCTGATTTTCAAAAATAGGACGAGTGAACATCTGAGGAGAAAAAAAAAAAAATTGCTGGGGAAAAAACAATTGCAGAACTCTTATTCACCCTGCGTCTGGGATGGTATCAACTTTTTCCCATCCAGATTTCCATCATTCTGCTTTCAACTCAATGCCACCTGCTGTGGTCATGGCGTATTGCAGTGCTTCATTCAACTCCATGCCGCCTGCTGTGGTCATGGCGTATTGCAGTGCTTCATTCAACTCCATGCCGCCTGCTGTGGTCATGGCGTATTGCAGTGCTTCATTCAACTCCATGCCGCCTGCTGTGGTCATGGCGTATTGCAGTGCTTCATTCAACTCCATGCCGCCTGCTGTGGTCATGGCGTATGTGCTTCATTCAACTCCATGCCGCCTGCTGTGGTCATGGCGTATTGCAGTGCTTCATTCAACTCATGCCGCCGCTGCTGTGGTCATGGCGTATTGCAGTGCTTCATTCAACTCCATGCCGCCTGCTGTGGTCATGGCGTATTGCAGTGCTTCATTCAACTCCATGCCGCCTGCTGTGGTCATGGCGTATTGCAGTGCTTCATTCAACTCCATGCCGCCTGCTGTGGTCATGGCGTATTGCAGTGCTTCATTCAACTCCATGCCGCCTGCTGTGGTCATGGCGTATTGCAGTGCTTCATTCAACTCCATGCCGCCTGCTGTGGTCATGGCGTATTGCAGTGCTTCATTCAACTCCATGCCGCCTGCTGTGGTCATGGCGTATTGCAGTGCTTCATTCAACTCCATGCCGCCTGCTGGTCATGGCGTATTGCAGTGCTTCATTCAACTCCATGCCGCCTGCTGTGGTCATGGCGTATTGCAGTGCTTCATTCAACTCCATGCCGCCTGCTGTGGTCATGGCGTATTGCAGTGCTTCATTCAACTCCATGCCGCCTGCTGTGGTCATGGCGTATTGCAGTGCTTCATTCAACTCCATGCCGCCTGCTGTGGTCATGGCGTATTGCAGTGCTTCATTCAACTCCATGCCGCCTGCTGCTGTGGTCATGGCGTATTGCAGTGCTTCATTCAACTCCATGCCGCCTGCTGTGGTCATGGCGTATTGCAGTGCTTCATTCAACTCCATGCCGCCTGCTGTGGTCATGGCGTATTGCAGTGCTTCATTCAACTCCATGCCGCCTGCTGTGGTCATGGCGTATTGCAGTGCTTCATTCAACTCCATGCCGCCTGCTGTGGTCATGGCGTATTGCAGTGCTTCATTCAACTCCATGCCGCCTGCTGTGGTCATGGCGTATTGCAGTGCTTCATTCAACTCCATGCCGCCTGCTGTGGTCATGGCGTATTGCAGTGCTTCATTCAACTCCATGCTGCCTGCTGTGGTTTTGGCGTATTGCAGTGCTTCATTCAACTCCATGCCGCCTGCTGTGGTCATGGCGTATTGCAGTGCTCATTCAACTCCATGCTGCTTGCTGTGGTTTTTGGCGTATTGCAGTGCTTCATTCAACTCCATGCCGTCTGCTGTGGTTATGGAGTATCGCAGTGCTTCATTCAACTCCATGCTGCCTGCTGTGGTTATGGCGTATTGCGGTGCTTCTGCACACATTAATCAGACCAGTTCATGGCAGGCAGAAACATTGGTGAACGCTATTTGTTCAGCCATTTTTTTTCAGGTTGTTGATCATGCGTAGGGTTTGTCTTTTTGGGAAAAAATGTCTTGCATGTCAGGAATCATACATGAAGGGAAGACATTTGAGGAGAGGAGGATTTTCAACAGTTCGAGATTGGAGTGGACTGAAAACACTACATACAAAAATGAACAGTTTTGATCAGCAGTTTTCCACTTGCATTTGGGAAGTGAACAAGCCAGCAAGGGCATGTTTGTTTTTGGAGGTGAATTACGCCAGTTGTGGTTGTAACAGCACTCTGTGAACGCATGCATGCAATGCAAGAAACATGCTGATGCTTCACAAGAGGTGAATTATGCCAGTCGTGATTTAACAGCATTCTGTGAACGCATGCACTGCAAGAAACATGCTGATGCTTCACAAGAGGTGACCTAGGCCAGTCATGGTTGTAACGGCAGTCTGTGAACACATGCACTGCAAGAAGCATGCTGATGCTTCATGAGCACTGGGCTGCAATCAGAGCAGACTGAATTTCTTCATCGCATTAGTGTTTTAGCACACACCACTCCTCCCAACCCCATTAAACCAACATGCATGGACTTTACTGTGATGGTGTGACAGCCCTCGTAAGTGATGTATCACCGGTACCTCAGTTGTGTGCATAAAGGGTGAGACATGAGACACAAAAAGTGACTGTCCACGATAAGGAATATTCATTCATTACCAAGTTAAGTGCATGACTTTATTATGACAAACCATCTGTGTGTGTGTGTGTGTGTGTGTGAAACAGAGATTAAAGTGAGTGCGTGTGTGAGGGTGGGTAATGTGTATGTTTACTAATAGAATGTGTGTGTGTGTGTGTGTGTGTGTGTGTGTGTGTGTGTGTGTGTGTGCAGTTAGTTGTTTTCTTTAGGTTTCTTTGCTTCCTATATGGTAATTTACCTATCACATGAGATCATAAAGGGTTTTTTAAAACTGTGTCGATTCCATTTAGGCTGTGGGGCTTTGCTCCTCCCCTAGATCCCCCACCAGGGCGGTGCCCCTGGACCCTACTGGGGCCCAGATGGCCCTGGACCCCCCACCAGGGCGGTGCCCCTATACCCAAGCCTTTTTCCATTGTTCTCCAGCCTGACTGACCATGCTGGGTGTTCGAGAGTTCCGGGTCTGCAGGCGCAGTGTGACTGAATGGGGTGGGAGTGGGGAGGATGGACTTTTATACTTGCGCCATTATTTTTCACCGATTCACTGATGACCTTTTCTTGGCCATTTCTGAGATTCACTATTTCCCTTACCCAACTGTTTTGTTGTTGCTTTTTTTGGTGGGGATGGAGGATGTGATAGGGGTAAGAGTGGTGGGAGGGCATGGAGGGTCATCTGTTGAAAGGCTTTTAACTTGAATTGTTTTTGAAGCCACAATTCTCTCTGTACTTTACAGAAAAATGAAAAAAAAAATATAGTGTAAATCTGTAATGTTCAGACTCTCTACACTTTACAGTCAAATAAAGGGAGAACGTAGTGTAAATCTGTAATGTTCAGACTCTCGTTCAGACTCTCTATAGTTCAGACTCTATATTTCACAGCAAAATGTGTAAATCTATAATGTTCAGACCCTCTATACTGCACAGCAAAAAGTGTAAATCTATACTTCAGACTCTCTATACTTCACAGCAAAAAGGGAAAATCTGTACTGTTCAGACTGTCTATACTGCACAGCAAAAAGTGTAAATCGGTACAGTTCAGACTCTCTATACTTCACAGCAAAAAGTGTAAATCTGTACTGTTCAGACTCTTGTATACTTTACAGCAAAAAGTGTAAATCTGTAACGTTCAGACTCTCTATACTTTACCGCAAAATGATGGAAAAAGATAGCGTAAATCTGTAATGTTCAGACTGTCTATACTTTACAGCAAAAAGATGGAAAAGATAGTGTAAATCTGTAATGTTCAGACTCTCTATACTTTACAGCAAAAAGATGGAAAAGGTAGTGTAAATCTGTAATGTTGAAACTCTATAGTCCAGACTCTCCATACTTCACAGCAAAAAGTGTAAATCTGTAATGTTCAGACCCTCTTTACTGCACAGCAAAAAGTGTAAATCTGTACTATTCAGACTCTCTATACTTCACAGCAAAAAGTGTAAATCTGTAATGTTCAGACTCTCTATACTTTACAGCAAAAAAAAGATGGAAAAGATAGTGTAAATCTGTAATGTTGAGACTCTCTATAGTTCAGACTCTCTATACTGCACAGCAAAAAGTGTAAATCTGTAATGTTCAGACTCTCTATACTTTACAGCAAAAAGATGGAAAAAGGTAGTGTAAATTTGTACTGTTGAGGCTCTCTATACTTTACAACAAAATAAAGGAAAAAGGTAGTGTAAATCTGTAATGTTCAGACTCTCTATACTTTACAGCAAAATAAAGGGAATAGGTAGTGTAAATCTGTAATGTTCAGACTGTCTATACTTTACAGTAAAATAAAGGAAAAAGGTAGTGTAAATCTGTAATGTTCAGACTCTCTATACTTTACAGCAAAAAGATGGAAAAAGGTAGTGTAAATCTGTAATGTTCAGACTGTCTATACTTTACAGCAAAATAAAGATAAAAGGTAGTGTAAAGCTGTAATGTTCAGACTCTCTATACTTTACAGCAAAAAGATGGAAAACGGTAGTGTAAATCTGTAATGTTCAGACTGTCTACACTTTATAGCAAAATAAAGGAAAAAGATAGTGTAAATCTGTACTGTTGAGACTCTCTATACTTTACAGCAAAATAAAGGAAAAAGATAGTGTAAATCTAATGTTCAGACTCTCTATACTTTACAGCACAAAAGATGGAAAAAGGTAGTGTAAATCTGTAATGTTCAGACTTTCTGTACTTTACAGCAAAATAAAGGAAAAAGGTAGTGTAAATCTGTAATGTTCAGACTGTTTATATACTTCACAGCAAAATAAAGGAAAAAGATAGAGTAAATCTGTAATGTACAGACTCTCCAACATTAACAGGAAATGCTCTTCTTTCCTCCCATGACATCAGGCTTCAAGGATCTGGAGACACATTCAGTTTTTCATGGTTTTTGTACTCCCAGTTCTTATAGAACAGGGAGTACTGTACAATGGGAACAAAGAAATTCTGTCAGTCCGTCTGTCCGTGGTCAAAATGTGTTCCACTCGCTCCAGACAAAACTTGTGGGCCGATCTTCCTGAAAATTTGTAGGTATGTTCATTATGGGTCACGGATGACACCCGATGTTTTTTTTTGCCGATTACTTATCTCAATGACAAAATACATTATGACGCATGTTTGATTGTGATGTTTTTTTTTGTTTTTTTTATTATGATGCAAGTTTGATTGAGACTTTTTTTTCTACAAGATAGATCTAAACTGGGAGTACGTTTATATGCTTTGCATCTTGTTAACTTATCATAATAGGCTAATGATCACAGACGTTTCGTCGGTGATAAAAAGTTATTATATGATTCAGGAGACTGTGAAGAGGAAGAAATTGTTGATAATTTGCCTCAATGTTTGTGCCATGGCTATCAAGATTGGTTTTGGAGGGGGAAGGGGTGTCAGGATGACAGTTGTGGTGAGGAAGGTATGGTTTCAGCAGCTGTGTATTGTTTTTAAAAGGTGATTTGATGATGAATACTTTGAAGATTGGAAGTAATCCAAAATATCTGTCAAAGCAGTGGGCAAAATATTAAGGTTGTACTCCAAGGAGCGTTCAAGATAGTAAAGCCAACATAGTATGTGAACATTACAAGATAGTAAAGCCAACATAGTATGTGAACATTACAAGATGGTAAAGCCAACATAGTATGTGAACATTACAAGACAGTAAAGCCAACATAGTATGTGAACATTACAAGACAGTAAAGCCAACATAGTATGTGAACATTACAAGACAGTAAAGCCAACAAAGCAACTGAAGCATAGCAATCTGTTCCCTGGCATACAGGGTGCACAAGCATTTGGAATGAAGAAGTTGATCCTGAGGTGGTAACTGCTTGAACAGTAATGGAACATGGATGCTGAGTCTTGCTGTGGCATTAGTGCTGCATAGTTGCAAGAAGGGTGAAAGAAAATCTGAACAATTTCCAGACAATGATGTTATTTATTTCATATTTAAGTATTCTTGTTGCATAGTGCCAGCTTGTTTATCGAGTATTACTAACTTACAATGCAAATCTGTTTGAGCATATTCATGTACATGCACACATTTATGCATCCACACAATTGCTTGCACAAGCACATAATAAGTGAACTATTATAAAGTACACATTACAGGCAAACACAGCATTGTTTCATTCACATAAATGTTTGATCAGAAAAGTTAATCAAATTTTTTTTGCAAGTTACATTACTTGCATCATTACAAATGCTGTAATGTGGGTGATGTTTTTCTTTTTCAACACATGTTTTAAGGACTTCTTGGTTGGAGACATTTCATGTTTTGCCCACAAAGCTGCATGAGTGCATATACACTGTATGTTATACATATAAAGATAGGCATACACATATGCATTCACATTCCGTACTATGCACACTTGCATGCATGTGTCTACTTTAATGCATGCGTCCATGTGTACACATACACATGCTCTAACACACACACGTGCACACACACACACACACACACACACACACACACACACACACACACACACACACACACACACACACACACACACACACACACACACACACACACACACACACACACACACTACATACATACACACACACACGCACGCACACACACACACACACATACACATGCATTCACACTGCACTATGCACTCGTGCATGCATGCATCTACTTCAATGCGTGCGTCCATGTGTACACATATGCATGCTCTAAAACTAACACACACACACACACACACACGCACACGCATGCGCACACACACTTCGTGCATGTACTTCCCATAGCAAGTGACACATTCTACACTTCCAACATGAATTGCATGTGGCATAGATAGCATTAGATAGCATTATACAAAATATGTAAAGTTCCTTTTGAATGGTATGTAATATGTAAAGTTCCTTTTGAATTATGTTCTTGAAGGCTAACCCATCACTGAGCATTTTAATATCGTTTGGAATGTCTACTAGATGCACAGAAACACTGGACAAGGTTTAAAGTATGTGTTTTGTGTTTGTGTGTGTGTGATGTTAACCCAGTCGGAAGGTACTAAAGATGGGTTAGTCATCTCATAATGTAACATTGTATTTCTAGCCATATTTCAAGTGTCATCACTTACACCAAATGACTAAATCATACATGATCATACATGATCTGTACATGATTTACAAATTTGTTATGTTTACTTTTAAAATGTTCAGTTATGTTTTCATGAGTATTATTTGTGAATTTCCGCAAATTTAAGCTATGTCGTGAAATAGAAAAGAAAGAAAAGTGTAAAGTGGTTTGGGGGAGAACACTCCACTGCTTAGGGTTTTGGACAGTCAGCTGTAAGAGAGCAGTATGGGGGAAGACAGTCCCCTGCTTAGGGTTTTGGACAGTCAGCTGTAAGAGAGCAGTATGGGGGAAGACAGTCCCCTGCTTGGGGTTTTGGGAAGTCAGCTGTAAGAGAGCAGTATGGGGGAAGACAGTCCCCTGCTTAGGGTTTTGGGAAGTCAGCTGTAAGAGAGCAGTATGGGGGAAGACAGTCCCCTGCTTGGGGTTTTGGACAGTCAGCTGTAAGAGAGCAGTATGGGGGAAGACAGTCCCCTGCTTAGGGCTTTGGGACAGTCAGCTGTAAGAGAGCAGTATGGGGGAAGACAGTCCCCCTGCTTAGGGTTTTGGACAGTCAGCTGTAAGAGAGCAGTATGGGGGAAGACAGTCCCCTGCTTAGGGTTTTGGGAAGTCAGCTGTAAGAGAGCAGTATGGGGGAAGACAGTCCCCTGCTTAGGGTTTTGGGACAGTCAGCTGTAAGAGAGCAGTATGGGGGGGGAAGACAGTCCCCTGCTTGGGGTTTTGGGAAGTCAGCTGTAAGAGAGCAGTATGGGGAAGACAGTCCCCTGCTTAGGGCTTTGGGAAGTCAGCTGCCAGTAGTCATGCTCAAGCTGATGGTCTGGTCAGTATCATTCCCTTAGAGTGAAATTGGCCTGTGCATACCTTAGGGTGAAGTTGGCCTGTGCATACCTTTAAGTGAAGTTGGCATGTGTATACCTTAGAGTGAAGTTGGCCTGTGCATACCTTAGGGTGAAGTTGGCCTGTACATATCTTAGGGTGAAGTTGGCCTGTGCATACCCTAGGGTGAAGTTGGCCTGTTTTAAGGTGAAGTTGGCCTGTGCATAAAAACAAAATTCTGTATCCTGCTGAATTAGGTAACTTCTGCTCATTACAGATCGTTGTGCTGGTGGGGGGTGGGGGATGGGGGGTGGGGGCAAAGTTGTAATGTTGGTAAGTCACCTTTGAGTTAGGCTCTTACAGTAGAAAACATAAAGTAAACAAGTGTAGTAATGATCCCATAATGAAGCACAAAACATTACAATAGAAAACAATGTAGACAAGCGCAGTAATGATGATCCCATAATGAAGCACAAGACAGTTATTTTGTTATATTGGCACACATGGTAGAGATGAAAAAACAACTGTACATCATAATGCAGACAGAAAATCACTTTGAGCTTTAGATGTTCACAGAGACTACTTTACAAAGCATGGGTATTCTGAGGCAGTTTCTCTTTGGTGACTGCAGGGCTGACCGTGCGAGCAGCCTGTAGGTCTGTGCTGGGAGTGTTTGATATAAGAGTCCATTGATGCTGATTGTTGTACATGTGTTCAGTAACTTTATGAAAAATCAAACCCATGTTGGTTTTGTTTCTTTATACAGAACAATTTGTAAAAGTGATGATTTTTTTCTATTTTGTGAATGAAATAAAATTCTGAATTTTTGAACAAGCAGTTTTGTGTTGGCATTGTTGTACAGCTGTGTCAGCATCAATGTTTTCTTTTCATGTAGATCTCTTTTCTCTTTTTTTTTTCTTTCTTTTTTTAATAGAGTATTTTAAACATCTTTTCTGCTCTGTTTCTACATGACAGCTAATACTCACCATTTCACAGTTGTGTACATTTGCACGTTTTATTTGTGTGATTCCTTATTTCAAAGATTTGTTTTTCATTAACCCTCTTGCAGTTGTTTTGTCTGTAACTGGCAGCTCTGTTTGTCTCCCCTATAATTTGTTACGGCTGCAGCCAGCCACATTACTTTCCCACGCACACTGCGACCTTGTTTTAGTCAAAGCTGACCAAAATAAATGGGCATCCCTGAGAGGTGTCCAATGAAATCTTAGCATTAGTATGTGGTGTGTGAAACGATTCGTTCAAAAGACTGGGGTCGTGAACTGTCCGCATTCAATTGATTTCTCAAAAAAAAATATGAATACTAGGAATAGTTTTGGGCTGGAAAATGCAAAAATGAAAGAGGGTTAATTCATTTGGGGAGGGGGGGGGGGGGGGGGGGGGGGGGGGGGGGATGGGGGGGGGGGGTTGCAAGAGGGTTAATTCATTTGGGGGGGGGGGGGGGGGGGGGGGGGGGGGGGATGGGGGATGTGGGGGGGGGGGGGGGGGGAGGACTGTGCGGGCAGAGGGATGGTTAGGGAAACTGGGATGCATATTGTTCACACCAGACTTCAACAGCTGAAGGCATTTTTTGATCTGCGAAATAATCAGAAGTACTTATTCAATAGTCTAAACCTATATAGAAAGAAATTGAGAATAACATTTACATTAAATTATTGCTCAGGTTATTATGTTATACTGACACCTATTGCATAATATTGCACAATAAGCCTTCAACAAAAGACTATTGAAATAACTAGAGCATATGGACCATAATCATAACTTTCACTGTTGTGCAGACATGAGAAACAGACTGTTACTGTTATAAATAGTTTTCATAAGTTTCTTGTCATCTGTAATCATTTTCTTTTCCTTCTATTTTGTCATTGTAATGTGATCATATTCCAAATACTCAGTGTATGCTGATACACATGTTGAATTATGAAGGAAGAAGGATGACGTTTGACGGCTGGTGAATCATGATAGATGAGCTGACTGGTCAGTGAGAACAAGATGCTCTGTCTTATGTCAGAAGACATCTAATTGGGCCTGACAGCTTTGAGAGGAGACAGGGGAGTTTGTTCTCTTGGTCCAGATTTACTGCTACGTTCAGTGCATGTTGACAACTGCCAGGTTATTGGGGGGCGGGGGGGGGGGGGGGGGGGGGGGGTTTCCGACCCACACATACTTTGCCAGGTTATAGGGGGTTCTGGTCCAGACATACTGACAGAGCCAGGTCATAGGGGAGTTTTGGTCCAGACATACTGACATAACCATGTTATAGGGGTGTTCTGGTCCAGACATACTGACATGTTATAGGGGTGTTCTGGTCCAGACATACTGAAATAGCCAGGTTATAAGAGTGTTCTGGTCCAGACATACTGAAATAACCAGGTTATAAGGGTGTTCTGGTCCAGACATACTGACATAGCCAGGTTATAAGGGTGTTCTGGTCCAGACATACTGACATAGCCAGGTATATAGGGGTGTTCTGATCCAGACATATTGACATAGCCATGTTATAGGGGTGTTCTGGTCCAGACATACAGACATAGCCATGTTATAGGGGTGGTCTGGTCCAGACATACTGACATATAGCCAGGTTATAGGGGGTGTTCTGGTCCAGACATAATGACATAGCCAGGTTATAGGGGTGATCTGATCCAAATATGCTGACATAGCCAGGTTATAAGAGTGTTCTGGTCCAGACATACAGAGCATAGCCATGTTATAGGGGTGTTCTGGTCCAGACATACCGACACAGCCATGTTATAGGGGTTTTCTCGTCCATACATACTGATATAGCCAGGTTATAAGAGTGTTCTGGTCCAGACATACTGACATAGCCAGGTTATAGGGGTGTTTTGGTCCAGACATACTGACATAGCCAGGTAATAGGGGTGTTCTGGTCCAGACATACTGACATAGTCAGGCTATAGGAGTGTTCTGGTCCAGACATTCAGGACATAGCCAGATTATAGGGGTGTTCTGGTCCAGACATGCTGATATAGCCAGGTTATAGGGGTATTCTGGTCCAGATATGCTGACATAGCCAGGGTATAGGAGTGTTCTGGTCCAGACATACAGGGCATAGCCATGTTATAGTGGTGTTCTGGTCCAGACATACTGACATAGCCAGGTTATAGGGTGTTCTGGTCCAGACATACGGACATAGCCATGTTATAGGGGTCTTCTGGTCCAGACATACTGACATAGCCATGTTATAGGGGTGTTCTGGTACAGATATGCTGACATAGTCAGGCTATAGGAGTGTTCTGGTCCAGACATACTGACATAGCCAGGTTATAGGGGTTGTTCTGGTACAGATATGCTGACATAGTCAGGCTATAGGAGTGTTCTGGTCTAGGCATACAGGGCATAGCCATGTTATAGGGGTGTTCAGGTTCAGACATACAGACATAGCCATGTTATAGGGGTGTTCTGGTCCAGACATACTGACATACCCATGTTAAAGGGCTTTTCTGGTCCAGACATACTGACATAGCTAGGTTATAGGAGTGGTCTGGTCCAGACATACTGACAGAGCCAGGTTATAGGGGTGTTCTGTTCCAGACATACTGACATAGCCATGTTATAGTGGTGTTCTGGTCCAGACATGCAGACATAACCAGGTTATAGAGGTGTTCTGGTCCAGACATACTGACATAGCCAGGTTATAGGGGGTGTTCTGGTCCATACATACTGACAGAGCCAGTTATAGGGGTGTTCTGGTCCAGACATGCTGACAGAGCCAGGTTATAGGGTGTTTCTGGTCCAGACATGCTGACAGAGCCAGGTTATAGGGGTGTGTTCTGGTCCAGACATACAGACAGAGCAGGTTATAGGGGTGTTCTGGTCCAGACATAGCTAGGTTATAGGGGGTATTTTGGTCCAGACATTCTGACATAGCCAGGCTATATGGGTGTTCTGGTCCAGACATACTGACATAGCCAGGTTATAGGAGGGGCCAAGGTTCTGGTCCAGACATACAGATATGGCCATGTTATAAGGGTGTTCTGGTCCAGATATACTGACATAGCCAGTTTATAGGGGTGTTCTGGTCTAGGCATATTAAACAGCCAGATTATAGGGGAGGGGGGGGGGGGGGGGGTCTGGTCCAGACATTCAGGACATAGCCAGGTTATAGGGTGTTCTGGTGCGGACATACTGACATAGCCAGGTTATAGGAGATGTTCTAGTCCACACATACTGAGATAGCCAGTTTATAGGGAGTGTTCTGGTCCAGGCATGCAGACATAGCCAGGTTGTAGGGGGTATTCTGGTCCAGACATACTGACATAGTCAGGTTATGTGGGTGTTCTGGTCCAGACATACTGACATGTATAGCTAGGTTATAGGGGTGTTCTGGTCCAGATGTACTGGACTTAGCCAGGTTATAGGGGTGTTCAGGTCTAGACATACAGACATAACCAGGTTATAGGGGGTGTTCTGGTCTAGACATACAGACATAGCCAGGTTATAGGGGGTGTTCTGGTCCAGACATACAGACATAGCTATGTTATAGGGGTGTTTCTGGTCCAAATATACAGACATAGCCAGGCTGTAGTAGTACTCTGGTTCAGACATACAGGGCATAGCCATGTTATAGGGGGTGTTCTGGTCCCAGACGTACTGATATAGCCATGTTATAGGGGTGTTCTGGTCCAGACATACTGACATAGCCAGGTTATAGGGGTGTTCTGGCCCAGACATACTGATATAGCCATGTTAAAAGATTGTTCTGGTCCAGACATACTGACATAGCCAGGTTATAGGGGTGTTCTGGTCCAGACATACTGACATAGCCATGTTATAGGGGGGGGGGGGGGGGGGGGGAAGGGGTGTTCTGGTCCAGACATACAGACTTAGCCAGGTTATAGGGGTGTTCTGATCCAGACATACAGACATAGCTAGGTTATAGGGGGTGTTCTGGTCCAGACATAGCCAGGCTATATGGGTGTTCTGGTATAGACATACTGACATAGCTAGGTTATAGGAGGAGGCAAGGTTCTGGTGGTCCAGACATACAGACATAGTCATGTTAAAGGGGTGTTCTGATCCAGATATACTGACATAGCCAGGTTATAGGGGTGTTCTGGTCTAGACATACTGACAATGCCAGGTTATAGGGAGGGGGGGGGGGTGTTCTGGTCCAGACATTCAGGACATAGCCAGGTTATAGGGGTGTTCTGGTCCAGACATACTGACATAGCCAGGTTATAATGGGTGTTCTAGTCCAGACATACTGACATAGCCAGGTTATAAGGGTGTTCTGGTCCAGACATACTGACATAGCCAGTTATAAGGGTGTTCTGGTCCAGACATACTGACATAGCCCCAGGTTTTAGGGGGTGTTCTGGTCCAGACATACAGACATAGCCAGGTTATAGGGGTGTTTTGGTCCAGACATACCGACATAGCCAGGTTATAGGGGATGTTCTGGTCCAGACATACTGATATGGCCAGGTT
>JADBJO010000668.1:324030-371530 GCA_016801955.1 Conus betulinus | reverse complement strand
CTTTTATTTCTCCCTTGATTCAGCATTTTTTCAGTTGCATGAATTTGATAGCTAGTTCAACATAAGCTATGTTACAAATCCGCCATTGTATGGAAACCTGCAGTTGTGCCTGTTGCATCAGAGCAGGCAGCAGTGAAGTGACTAGACAGCAGAGCTGTTTTTTACACTGATGGGTTGTCTCATGTCAGTCAGCGTTGACTGCACCCTGTGCAGTGTGGGTGCTAAGATCAGATAATCCATGGTGGGTTGTCTCATGTCAGTCAGCGTTGACTGCACCCTGTGCAGTGTGGGTGCTGAGATCAGATAATCCATGATGGGTTGTCTCATGTCAGTCAGCGTTGACTGCACCCTGTGCAGTGTGGGTGCTAAGATCAGATAATCCATGGTGGGTTGTCTCTCATGTCAGTCAGCGTTGACTGCACCCTGTGCAGTGTGGGTGCTGAGATCAGATAATCCATGATGGGGCTTTGAATCAAGAAACCAGAATAAACAGTGTGAGAATTAATCCACTGAAAAGATATGGAAGCTGAGATTGCAAACACACACACACACACAAACACACACACACACACACACACACACACACACACACACACACACACACACACACACACACACACACACACACACCCATTAGACACACACAACTCTGTCTGAGTGACCAGAAACAAATTCTTATCTGAAAATCGAAATTGCTTTTCTGACCCCAACTCCACTGTGATGTCTGTACCATCAGTGTGAGGTCATGTTTTCTCCACTGTGGTGTCTGTACCATCAGTGTGAGGTAATGTTTTCTCCTCTGTGGTGTCTGTACCGTCAGTGTGAGGTCATCATGTTTTCTCCACTGGGGTGTCTGTACCATCAATGTGAGGTCATCATGTTTTCTCCTCTGTGTGTGTCTGTACCGTCAGTGTGTGAGGTCATGTTTTCTCCACTGTGGTGTCTGTACCTTCAGTGTGAGGTCATGTTTTCTCCACTGTGGTGTCTGTACCGTCAGTGTGAGGTCATGTTTTCTCCACTGTGGTGTCTGTACCGTCAGTGTGAGGTCATGTTTTCTCCTCTGTGGTGTCTGTACCGTCAGTGTGAGGTCATGTTTTCTCCACTGTGGTGTCTGTACCGTCAGTGTAAAGTCATGTTTTCTCCACTGTGGTGTCTGTACCGTCAGTGTGAGGTCATGTTTTCTCCACTGTGGTGTCTGTACCATCAGTGTAAAGTCATGTTTTCTCCTCTGTGGTGTCTGTACCATCAGTGTGAGGTCATCATGTTTTCTCCTCTGTGGTGTCTGTACAGTCAGTGTGAGGTCATCATGTTTTCTCCACTGTGGTGTCTGTACCGTCAGTGTGAGGTCATCATGTTTTCTCCACTGTGGTGTCTGTACCGTCAGTGTGAGGTCATCATGTTTTCCCAGTGACATGTAATGAACAGGACTTTTTTATGGCTTGAAACTCATCTCAACGGAAAGTGGTCAGAGCACATAGGAATAGCTGTGCATATTGGACATCTGTACATGATGCAGAACATGAAAATCAGACATGAATGCTACATTTTCTCTGTGTGTGTGTGTGTGTGTGTGTGTGTAAATTTTTAGCAATTTCAGTTTTCTTTTTTACGGTAAAAAAAAATCTTATTGAATCTTTTTTTTTTTTAATCTTATTACATGTTTAAAGTTTTGTAGTCTGAAAATGATGGAGAAAAATAAAAATATGCCAAGTAAAATTGAAACGTTCTTCAAAGCTGTTAGTTCTCAGTGCTGCCCTATAAATAGCCTCTGAAAGCTTGTGGTTGTCACTCCGTACAGAATCTGATAAAATGGTATGATCAAGCTTAAAAATAATTTTCTAAAAAAAAAAAAAAATTTTTCATGCAGACACATTAAAGAGATGATAAATTCTAAATTTTGATCTGGCAGGAATCTTAGGCTTAAATCATGAAGTTGACAGATGGACACTCAAATGATCAGCAGAAATTTTTGATGTGGTGAGACTGATATGATGCAGAAATTGTCAGGCGGAGACACTGAAATTATTAGCAGAAATTGTCAGGAGGAAACACTGAAGTGATTTGCAGAAATTGTGACGAGGAAACACTGAATGATTAGCAGAAATTGTGACGGGGAGACATTGAAATGATTAGCAGAAATTTTGACAAGGAAACATTGAAATGATTCTCTTTTCTCTACCCCCCCCGCTCTGTTTATGCCATTACCTTTCCCGCCACATAGAGAATCAGGCTGGATGTTAATTTGGTCTTTTTGTCAGCATAAGTTACCTGAAGGACTGTTTCATCACTACGGGACAGGTTTTGAGCAAAACATTTTTTTTTCTGTTGCTTTCCTTTACTATGGTGTTCCCTGTGGCATGGAATTTCACTTTTGCCCCAATTTTAAAAGTCTGTCCCCTGCTTTGATGCCATTCCTTTTTTTTTTCAGTATACTAAGCTTAAAGTGCTTTTATTCATTTTGCAGTTGTGGCAGAGAGACCTACATTCATTACGATTGTATGAAAGTATGGGTTCTGGATATCTGACCACTGAATTCTTCGTGCTTCTGGGTAAACACAATGAAACCTTCCAGAGATCTTTGAAATCAGAATTCTCTCCCTTGAAATAGTTTTTTTTTTTTTCTTTCGGTGGGGGTGGTGTTGTGTGGAACATTTTTGTATTTGTTAGTTGTAGATCAGTAGGTGTAATAACTGGACTCAACTAAGATAACAGTTTTAAAAGCATAGGTCCTGAAAGGAATAAAGAATAACATGATCATACCTATAAACATTTTCAGGAATCAAGAATAACATGATCATACCTATAAACACTTTCAGGGCAAATTTAGATGAAAAGATAGAGTGATGTGATTTTTGTGGATACATTCCAAAGTTGTTGGGTTTTTTATCGATTTAGTTTTTTATCAACAGTCAGTGTTTATGATGTTGATCAGCTTTGATGTGATGTGATCCTGAGGACCTCTCCAATGACCAGGCTGGGAGATGTGTCAGTGTTCATGATGTTGATCAGCTTTGATATGATGTGGTCCTGAGGACCTGCCCAATGACCAGGCAGGGAGATGTGTCAGTGTCCCATGATGCTGATCAGCTTTGATATGATGTGATCCTGAGGACCTCTTCAATGACCAGGCTGGGAGATGTGTCAGTGTTCATGATGTTGATCAGCTTTGATATGATGTGATCCTGAGGAACTCCCCAATGACCAGGCTGGGAGATGTGTCAGTGTTCATTGCATTCCCATCTTGGTAGTCTGTGCTCAGGAATTCTGTTTTATTCTGCCCTTTTTTCCCTTCCTTTTTTTTTTTTTTGTGTCTCCCAATGTGCTGTCCATTTTATTTTATTTCTCATGTTGCCTAATGACTCATTCACTTGTCTTTGTCATGGAAATTCTAACACTTTTTTTCTTGTAGTACAAGTTATATATAACATGTCGGCTTTGTGTTGTCATCTGATGGTGAGCTACTGATTACATCCACTGTGGATCATGAACATTGGCTGTCTGGTTGTGCAGCGTGTCTTTGTCAGTCTGCCGTCGAATGTCTGGCATTTCCTGCCTAGGGGACATGTCGGCCAGCAGAGAAACGTGCCCTTGCGCAAAGTGCGGACCACAGTACAGCAAAGTGGTCTAAATGAAGAGGGGAATGCTGGTGTGATGCAAGTGTACAGAGAAGATTCTGAGATCCATGAATTTGATCATTACATATTGCTAGTTCACATGAAGAAGAGAAAAATGCTCTTGGTGTTTATGTACTGTGGGCGCTGTGAACAGATGTAAACATGATGGTGTAACTCATCACAGGGCCATGACTGTTGGTTTGGGGGTTGGATTACATACTCCATGCCTTTTTTCACATAGGTTCAAGTCAGACTGACATCTTAGACCCCTTCTCCCCAGTTTTACTGTTGTCATACTAACCCAACAAATGTCAGCAAGACTTGTCTTTTCTGATGTGTTGGTCAAGGTGTATCAATCACAACAGTGTTGTGATATGTGTTAAAAAGGCTTGGAAAATATAATGATGAAAAGTTTGTATGTTTGCCCTTTCAGTTGGTATTTTGCAATAGGATTGCACTGGTTTGTCCTTTGAGGGTAAAATAAAATGTGGAGAATGGTGGAATGGCTCATCCCAATCAGACATAAATCCAGGCAGGGGCAGGGAGGGTCATGGTTGTGTGGCTGATCTCGAAGAAAGAAGTACAGACAGGTGTCATGGCTGTGTGGGCTGATCTCAAAGAAAGAAGTACAGGCAGGTGTCATGGCTGTGTGGGCTGATCTCAAAGAAGTACAGGCAGGTGTCATGGCTGTGTGGACTGATCTCAAAGAAAGTACAGGCAGGTGTCATGGCTGTGTGGACTGATCTCAAAGAAAGAAGTACAGACAGGTGTCATGGCTGTGTGGACTGATCTCAAAGAAAGAAGTACAGGCAGGTGTCATGGCTGTGTGGGCTGATCTCAAAGAAAGAAGTACAGACAGGTGTCATGGCTGTGTGGACTGATCTCAAAGAAAGAAAGTACAGACAGGTGTCATGGCTGTGTGGACTGATCTCAAAAAAAAGAAGTACAGGCAGGTGTCATGGCTGTGTGGGCTGATCTCAAAGAAAGTATAGGCAGGTGTCATGGCTGTGTGGGCTGATCTCAAAGAAAGTATAGACAGGTGTCATGGCTGTGTGGGCTGATCTCAAAGAAAGTATAGACAGGTGTCATGGCTGTGTGGGCTGATCTCAAAGAAAGAAGTACAGGCAGGTGTCATGGCTGTGTGGGCTGATCTCAAAGACAGAAGTACAGTGTGTAGACAGGTGTCATGGCTGTGTGGGCTGATCTCAAAGACAGAAGTACAATGGGCTGTTGTTTTCATCACAACTGTCATATACTAAGTATCAGTGGTGTATCTGATTTTCTTTTCCAGTTTTTTTATTTTTCATTCAGGTGGGGTGATGATGGGAGGGGTGTTGAGCAGGGTGTTGGATAATAGGACCAGACTCTGGTGACCTGATGGTGTTGGTTTTGGGAGTGGTTTCAATCCCTTCAACTGCCCTGTGCAGTCCCCATAGTGCCCTGTGCAGTCCCTTCTAGTGCCCTGTGCAGTCCCCATAGTGCTCTGTGCAGTCACCATAGTGCCCTATATAGTGCCCTGTGCAGTCACCATAGTGCCCTGTACAGCCCCCACAGTGCCCTTTGCAGTCCCCATAGTGCATTGTACAGTCCCCATAGTACCCTGTACAGTCCCCATTGTGCCCTGTGCATTCCCCAAAGTGCCCTGTGCAGTCCCTGCGGTGCCCTGTGCAATCCCTTCTAGTGGCCTGTATAGTGCCCTGTGCAGTCCCTTCTAGTACCCTGTGCAGTCCCTGCTAGTGCCCTATGCAGTCACCATAGTGCCTTGTGCTGTCCCCATAGTGCACTGTGCAGTCCCAATAGTGCCTGTGCAGTCCCATCTAATGCCCTGTACAGTCCTTTCTAGTGCCCTCTGCAGTCCTTTCTAGTGTCCTGTGCAGTCTCCATGGTGAACTGTGCAGTCCCAATAGTGCCCTGTGCAGTCTCTTGTGGTGCTCTGTGCAGTAACCATAGTGCCCTGTGCAGTCCCCATAGTGCCATGTGCAGTCCCTGCTAGTGCCCTGTGCAGTCCCCATAGTGCCTGCGCAGTCCCATCTAGTGCCCTCTGCAGTCCCTTCTAGTGTCCTGTGCAGTCCCCATGGTGAACTGTGCAGTCCCAATAGTGCCCTGTGCAGTCCCTTCTAGTGCCCTGTGCAGTCCCTTGTGGTGCTGTGTGCAGTCCCCATAGTGCCCTGTGCAGTCCCCATGGTGCCCTGTGCAGTCCCCATGGTGCCCTGTGCAATTCCTTCTAGTGCCCTGTGCAGTCCCCATAGTGCCCTGTACATTCCCCATAGTGCCCAGTGCAGTCCCAATAGTGCTCTGTGCAGTCCCCATAATGCCTTGTGCAGTCCCCCATAGTGCACTGTGCAGTCCCCATAGTGCCCTGTGCAGTCCCCGCGGTGCCCTGTGCAATCCTTTCTAGTGGCCTGTGCAGTCCCCATAGTGCCCTGTGCAGTCCCCATAGTGCCCTGTGCATTCCCTTCTAGTGCCCTCTGCATTCCCTTCTAGTGCCCTGTGCAGTCCCCATAGTGCCCTGTGCAGTCCCTTCTAGTGCCCTGCGCAGTCGCCATGGTTCCCTGTGCAGTCCCTTCTAGTGCCCTGTACAGTCCCCATAGCACCCTGTACAGTTCCCATAGTGCCCTGTGCATTCCCCATAGTGCCCTGTGCCGTTCCCATAATGCCAAGTACAGTCCCCATAGTGCCCTGTGCAGTTCCCATAGTGCCCTGTACAGTCCTTTCTAGTTCCCTGTACATTCCCCACAGTGCCCTGTACATTCCCCATAGTGCCCTGTGCAGTACCCATAGTGCCCTGTACATTCCCCGTAGTGCCCTGTACAGTCCCCATAGTGCCCTGTGCAGTCCCCTCTAGTGCCCTATGCAGTCCCTTCTAGTGCCCTGTGCAGTCCCCATAGTGCTCTGTACTGTCCCCATAGTGTCCTCTGCAGTCCCCATAGTGCCCTGTACAATCCCCATAGTGCCCTGTGCAGTCCCCCGTAGTGCCCTGTGCAGTCCCCATAGTCCCCTGTACTGTCCCCATAGTGCCCTGTGCAGTCCCCATAGTCCCCTGTACTGTCCCCATAGTGCCCTGTGCAGTCCCCGTAGTGCCCTGTGCAGTCCCCGTAGTGCCCTGTACTGTCCCCATAGTGCCCTCTGCAGTCACCATAGTGCCTTTTACAGTCCCCATAGTGCCCTGCACAGTCCCCATAGTGCCCTGTGCATTCCCAAAGTGCCCTGTGCAGTTCCCATAGTGCCCTGCACAGTCCCCATAGTGCCCTGTGCAGTTCCGTAGTGCCCTGTGCAGTTCCCGTAGTGCCCTGTACATTCCCCACAGTGCCCTGTGCAGCGCCCCATAGTGCCCTGTGCAGTACCCATAGTGCCCTGTACTGTCCTCATAGTGCCCTGTACAGTCCCTATAGTACCCTGTACTACTGTCCCCATAGTGCCCTCTGCAGTCACCATTGTGCCTTTTACAGTCCCCTTAGTGCCCTGCACAGTCCCCATAGTGCCCTGTACTGTCCCCATAGTGCCCTCTGCAGTGCCCATAGTGCCTTTTCCAGTCCCCATAGTGCCCTGTGCAATCCCCATCGTGCTTTGTACACAGTCCCCATTATGCTCTGTACAGTCCCCATAGTGCCCTCTGCAGTCCCCATAGTGCCCTGTACTGTCCCCATAGTGCTCTCTGCAGTCACCATTGTGCCTTTTACAGTCCCCATAGTGCCCTGCACAGTCCCCATAGTGCCCTGTACTGTCCCCATAGTGCTCTCTGCTGTCACCATAGTGCCTTTTAAAGTCCCCATAGTGCCCTGTGCAGTCCCCATAGTGCCTTGTACAGTCCCCATTATGCTCTGTACATTCCCCATAGTGCCCTGTACTGTCCCCACAGTGCCCTGTAATGTCCCCATAGTGCCTTGTACTGTCCCCACAGTGCCCTGTACTGTCCCCATAGTGCCCTGTCCTGTCCCCATAGTGCCCTGCACAGTCCCCATAGTGTCCTGTACTGTCCTCATAGTGCCCTGCACAGTCCCCATAGTGCCCTGTACTGTCCTCATAGTGCCCTGGGCAGTCCACAGTGGAAGGAAGAGGGATGTGCGTAGTGAGCTCTGTGCTGTGTGTTTCAGTGGAGACTCCTCTCCCCCTCCCCCACGCACCATGAACATCAAGCGCAACACAGGCTGGCCATGGATGGACATCAAGAAGGACTCCTTCAAGCTCTTCTACTGAACGGTTTGGCTGGGAAGAAGGGGAGATGGGGTGGGGGAGCCTGGTAACGAGGAAGCTTTTGCTCAAGTTGGGACATCCAGGAGGACTCTTTCAGGCTTCCCAGCGGAAGCCATTGCTGTGACATGGGGACTCTTCAAGGGACATTTGTTCAACCTGCTGTGGCAACAAGAACTTTGAAGTTATAGATTGCTGTTAAGGAATGGTGCATGTTCATTGCTGTTAAGGAATGGTGCAAGTTCACCCATATTTTGGGGTTGACCTGCTTCTTTTATAGGGTAGTCAGTAGGCAAGTGGGAAAAAAAAGGAAAACACAGGCAGATGATGGGATGTGCTCTGACTGCAGCCATTGCTGTGAAAGTCTTTATCAGAAGAGGTTTGTGTGTGTGTGAAAGGGAATGTGAATACAGATCTAAATCTGAACAGACAAGCTAAGAAGGAATACACAGGTCCTTAAAGAAATCTTATACCAAGTCATTATCCCCACCAAAACAGAAGACCCCCCCCCCCCCCCCCCTACCCCACACACACACTCCGGCTAAAAGAGTGTTCACTGTAAAATGGGAGCACAAAAAAGAGCGCTTGGTAAGTTTTCATTTTGCTGTTTCAAAGAAGTTATACGTATGGACAGAATCAGTTGCTTCCTTTTTTTGTTTGTTTTTTGTTTAAATAGTCTATAGAAAATAAGATTTGTTTTTGTGTATACGAGTATCATTATAAAGATATGATTTCATAGATAGCTATTGATGTGTAAA
The DNA here is from genome assembly GCA_016801955.1 of Conus betulinus. NCBI lineage: Eukaryota > Metazoa > Mollusca > Gastropoda > Neogastropoda > Conidae > Conus > Conus betulinus. The sequence continues at coordinate 362,967 of JADBJO010000668.1, read as the reverse complement.
CAATAGGTGAATAGTGTTTATGTTCAATTTTTTTTTTTAAAGTCATGAATGGATTGTGGATCCACCCACACCCAGACCCCTGATCCAAATAAACAAACCAGTAGACTCAAACAAACAAACCAGTAGACTCAAACAAACAAACCAGTAGACTCAAACAAACAACCAAGGGATGCAAATAAACAAACCAAGGGACTCAAACAAACAAACCAGTGGACGCGAACAAGCAAACCAATGGACTCAGACAAACGAACCAGTGGACTCAAACAAACCAACTAGTGGACGCGAACATACAAACCAGGGGACTCAAACAAACAAACCAAGCGACTCAAACAAACAGACCAAGGGATTCAAACAAACAAACCAGTGGACTCCAACAAACCAACGGACTGGAAGCAAACAAACCAAGGGACTCAAACGAACAAACCAAGCAACTCAAACAAAACAAAGCAAGGGACTCTCAAACAAACAAACCAAGGGACTCAAACAAACAAAACGACTCAAACAAACAAACTGGTAGACTCGACTCAAAAACAAACAACCAAGGGACTCAAACAAACAAACCAGTAGACTCCAACAAACCAACCAAGGGACTCAAATAAATAAACCAGTAGACTCCAACAAACCAGTAGACTCAAACAAACAAACCAATGGACTCAAACAAACAAACCAAGGGACTTAAACAAACAAACCAAGGGACTCAAACAAACAAAAACCAAGGGACACAAACAAACAAAAAAAAAAACCAAGGGACTCAAACAAACAAAGGAAGAGAGACACAACCCAGTTGACATAGGCTAGAACACCAAGGCTACATCAAAATGTTGTTATGCTCTGCATAGTTATGTGGGGATTGTCTTCAGTTGTGATAAGCTCCTAGTATAGCATTTATCAGTCTCCAGAATCTCCTGAAATCGGAATGTGGCTGCCCACGTGGTGGGTTAATCAGAAACGGTCACACACGTTATGTTCTCATCCCCAGCTGATGCATTTGTACCATAGTGTTCAAGTACTTTGGGTGTTTGGATGATCACTGGAGTCTTTTAACCTGGGTACGACGACAACAACAACAAACAAATTAATGAAATCGAAACAAACCAGTGGACTCAAACAAACAAACTAAAGGATTCAAAAACAAACCAATGGGCTCAAACAAACTAACCAAGGGACTCAAACAAACAAAGCAATGGGCTCAAATCAGTGGACTCAAACAAACAAACCTGTGGACTCAAACAAACCAATGGACTCAAAAAACCAATTGACTTAAACAAACAAACCAATGGACTTAAAGAAACAAATCAATGGACTCAAACAAACATAAACAAATCAATGGACTCAAACAAACCAAAGGACTCAAACAAACAAATCATCAGTGGACTCAAACAAACCAATGGACTCAAACAACAAACAAAGGGATCCAATCAAACAATAAAGAAAAGGACTCAAACAAACAAACCAAGGGACTCACTCAAACAAACCAGTGGACTCAAACAAACAACAAAGGGACTCGAACAACAAACAAAGGGACTCAAACAAACAACAGACCAAGGGACTCAAACAAACAACAACCAAGGGACTCAAACAAACAACAAACGCACTAAAACAAACAACAAACCAAGGGACTCAAACAAACAACAAACCAAGGGACTCAAACAAACTAAGGGATTCAAACAAACAACAAACAAAGGGACTCAAACAAACAAACCAAGGGACTCAAATGAACAAACCAATGGACTCAAACAAACAAACAAATGGACTCCAACAAACAAACCAGTGGACTCAAACAAGCAAACTAAGGGGCTCAAACAGACAACAAAGGGACTCAAACGAACAAACCAAGGGACTCAAAACAAAGAAACCAGTGGACTCAAACAAACCCAACCAATGGACTCAAACGAAATGAACCAATGGATTCAAACAAGCAAACTAAGGGACTCAAACAAATGAAACAAACCAAGGGACTCAAACAAACCAAGTGACTCAAAAAGACAACAACAAAAAACCCAACGGACTCAAACAAGCAAAAACAGGGACTCAAACAAAGAAAACAAACCAAGGGAGTCAAACAAACCAATGGACTGAAATAAACCAAGGAACTCAAACAAACCAAGGGACTCAAACAAGCAAACCAGTGGACTTAAACAAACCAAGGGACTCAAACAAACAGCAAACCAATGGCCCACAGTCAAGCAACAAATCGAGGGGCTCAAACAAAGAAAAATCAAGGGACTCAAACAAAACAAACCAATGGACGCAAACAAACCAATTGACTCAAACAAACAAACCAATGGACTCAAACAAACAAACCAGGCGACTCAAACAAACAAACCAAGGGACTCAAACAAGCAAACCAGTAGACTCAAAGAAACAAACCAAGGGACGCAAACAAACACACCAAGGGATTCAAACAAACAAAACAAACCAAGGGACGCAAAGAAACCAAGGGATTCAAAGAAACCAATGGAATCAAACAAACAAACCAAGGGACACAAACAACAAACCAATTGACTCAAACAAACAAAAGAAACCAGGGACCCAAAAGAAACCAAGGGACTCAAACAAATAAACCAGTGGACTCAAACAAACAAACCAATGAACTCAAACAAAGAAAGCAAAGGACTCAAACAAACAAACCATGGGACTCAAACAAACAAATCAAGGGGCTCAAACAAACAAATCAAGGGACTCAAAGAAACCAATGGACTCAAAGCAAACTAAGCAACGGACTGAAACAAATCAGTGGACTCAAACAAAACAATGGACTGAAACAAACCAATGGACTTAAACAAGCAAACCATAGGACTCAAACAAACAAATCAAAGGACTCAAACAAACAAACCAATGGACTCGAACAAACAGCAAATAAAGGGACTCAAACAAAGGGACTCACTGAAACAAACCAGTGGACTCACTCAAATAAACGAATGGACTCACTCAAACAAACAAGAGACTTGCTCAAACAAACCAGTAGACTCGCTCAAACAAACTGGTGTACTTGTTCAAAGAAATGAATGGACTCACTCAAACCAAACAAGGAACTCAAACAAACCAACCAAGGGACTCAAACAAACAACAAAACCAAGAGACTCAAACAAACAATAAAACAAGGCACTCAAACAAACAACAAACCAAGGGACTCAAAACAAAAAAAACCAATGGACTCAAACCAATGGACTCAAACAAACAAAACCAAGGGGCTCAAACAAACAACAAACCAAGGGACTCAAACAACAAACGAAGGGGCTCAAACAAGCAACAACCAAAGGACTGAAATAACAACCAAGGGACTCAAACAAACATACCAAGAGACTCAAACAAAGAAAACCTTGGGACTCAAACAAACAAACCAATAGACTCAAACAAACAAATCAAGGGACTGAAACAAACAAACCAGTGGACTCAAACAAACAATGGGCTTCATCAGTGGCTCAGTGTGGTTGACAGTGCGCAGGTCTTCAAGGTGTTCAGTCAGTGCTGACCCTGTGGACTTCATCAGTGGCTCAGTGTGGTTGACAGTGCGCAGGTCTTCAAGGTGTTCAGTCAGTGCTGACCCTGTGGACTTCATCAGTGGCTCAGTGTGGTTGACAGTGCGCAGGTCTTCAAGGTGCTGACCCTGTTGACCTCATGTACAGAGAGCTGCGCCGACTGTTTGGGCCACCAGAAAGCTGCACTGACAGTGTGATGAGTTCTGTCCTGGCGCAGGGAGGTCGGCCCACACTGCAGAATTCATGCCAAGGCTTACGCTTTTTACGAATGCACTGAGAAAGGTCATGTGTCAGGTCAAATGATTATCATTACTTTGATTTGTTTCCTACATAGTGTTTACATGCAGTGAGATGTAGGGAATAATGCAGATGAGTTATCAGTTGTCCTGTGGCTGATAGACTACAAGGGAATAATAAAGATGAATAATCAGTTGTCATGTGACTTATGACAACAAGGATATAATACAGATGAATGATCAGTTGTCCTGTGGCCGTTATGACAACAAGGGAATAATACAGATGAATTATCAGTTGTCATGTGACCGTTATGACAACAAGGGAATAATACAGATGAATTATCAGTTGTCATGTGGCCGTTATGACAACCAGGGTATAATACAGAAGAATTATCAGTTGTCCTGTGGCTGTTATGGCAACAAGGGATAATACAGATGAATTATCAGTTGTTCTGTGGCTGTTATGACAACAAGGGAATAATACAGATGAATTATCAGTTGTCCTGTGGCCGTTATGACAACAAAGGAATAATACAGATGAATTATCAGTTGTTCTGTGGCTGTTATGACAAGGGATATATACAGATGAATTATCAGTTGACCCGTGGCGTTATGACAACAAGAGTATAATACAGATGAATTATCAGTTGTCCTGTGGCTGCTATGACAACAAGGGTATAATACAGATGAATTATCAGTTGTCCTGTGGCCGTTTTGACAAGGGAATAATACAGATTAATTATCAGTCGTCCTGTGACTGTTATGACTACAAGGAATAATACAGATGAATTATCAGTTGTCCTGTGACTGTTATGACAACAAGGGAATAATACAGATGAACTATCAGTTTTCTGTTGCCAGTATATTTGTGGATTATTAAAGATGGTGTTTTGACAGTTGCTCATGATGTTTATTGAACAAAGATGAGTTTTGTGAGTCACATATAATATTTATTGAACTCTGTGCCTCAATTACAAAGGCAGCATTAAGTCTTCGGTTTCTTTTAATTTTCTCATGAAAAGATAGGTTGTTCAGTTTGATGAAGGAAGAATGCATGGCTGTTGTGTGTATGTGTGTGTGTGTGCATGCGTGCATGCTTGCATGTGTGTTGGGGAAAATTGATCCACTGCTTGAAGATGTTTCATTCTGGCTCCCAGATTGTTCACCAGACACTGGCCATGCTGTCAGGGTGACAGAGATGGCATTGTTCACCAGACACTGGGTCATGCTGTCAGGGTGAGCAGAGATGGCATTGTTCGCCAGACACTCCATGCTGTCAGGGTGAGCAGAGATGGCATTGTTCACCAGACACTGGTCATGCTGTCAGGGTGAGCAGAGATGGCATTGTTCACCAGACACTGGTCATGCTGTCAGGGTGACAGAGATGGCATTGTTCACTAGACACTGGTCATGATGTCAGGGTGACAGAGATGGCATTGTTCACCAGACACTGGTCATGCTGTCAGGGTGAGCAGAGATGGCATTGTTCACCAGACACTGGTCATGCTGTCAGGGTGACAGAGATGGCATTGTTCACCAGACACTGGCCATGCTGTCAGGGTGAGCAGAGATGGCATTGTTCACCAGACACTGGCCATGATGTCAGGGTGACAGAGATGGCATTGTTCACCAGACACTGGCCATGATGTCAGGGTGAGCAGAGATGGCATTGTTCACCAGACACTGGCTATGATGTCAGGGTGACAGAGATGGCATTGTTCACCAGACACTGGTCATGCTGTCAGGGTGACAGAGATGGCATTGTTCACCAGACACTGGCCATGCTGTCAGGGTGAGCACAGATGGCATTGTTCACCAGACACTGGCCATGCTGTCAGGATGAGCAGAGATGGCATTGTTCACCAGACACTGGCCATGCTGTCAGGATGAGCAGAGATGGCATTGTTCACCAGACACTGGTCATGCTGTCAGGATGAGCAGAGATGGCATTGTTCACCAGACACTGGCCATGCTGTCAGGATGAGCAGAGATGGCATTGTTCACCAGACACTGGTCATGCTGTCAGGATGAGCAAAGATGGCATTGTTCACCAGACACTGGTCATGCTGTCAGGATGAGCAGAGATGGCATTGTTGGCCAGCTCCTCTCTGAAATCAGAGGACTATTCTGCAGGATATTCCTGTCTCATCAGTTACCTTTTTTCAAAAGGCGGATGGGAACAGCTTGGGACGGGGGGGGGGGGGGGATGTCACGCATTAGTTCCATTTAAATTGTGGACAATAGGTTTGACCTGATAGACAGATGATCAATGTGTTGCAATTGTCTGAACATGTAGACAGATGATCAGTGTGTTGCAGTTGTCTGAACATGTAGACAGATGATCAGTGTGTTGCAGTTGTCTGAACATGTAGACGGACAGATGATCAGTGTGTTGCAGTTGTCTGAACATGTAGACAGACAGATGATCAGTGTGTTGCAGTTGTCTGAACATGTAGACAGGCAGATGATCAGTGTGTTGCAGTTGTCTGAACATGTAGACAGACAGATGATCAGTGTGTTGCTGTTCTATGAACATGTAGACAGATGATCAGTGTGTTGCAATTGTCTGACCATATAGACAGACAGATGGTCCGTGTGTTGCAGTTGTCTGACCATATAGACAGACAGATGGTCCGTGTGTTGCAGTTGTCTGAACATGTAGACAGACAGATGGTCCGTGTGTTGCAATTGTCTGAACATGTAGACAGACAGATGATCAGTGTGTTGCAGTTGTCTGAACATGTAGACAGACAGACAGATGGTCCGTGTGTTGCAGTTGTCTGACCATATAGACAGACAGATGATCAGTGTGTTGCAGTTGTCTGACCATATAGACAGACAGATGGTCCATGTGTTGCAGTTGTCTGAACATGTAGACAGGCAGATGATCAGTGTGTTGCTGTTGTCTGAACATGCAGACAGACAGATGATCAGTGTGTTGCAGTTGTCTGACCATATAGACAGGCAGATGATCAGTGTGTTGCAGTTGTCTGAACATGTAGACAGGTAGATGATCAGTGTTGCTGTTCTATGAACATGTAGACAGATGATCAGTGTGTTGCAGTTGTCTGAACATGTAGACAGGCAGATGATCCATGTGTTGCAGTTGTCTGAACATGTAGACAGACAGATGATCAGTGTGTTGCTGTTCTATGAACATGTAGACAGACAGATGATCAGTGTGTTGCAGTTGTCTGAACATGTAGACAGGCAGATGATCAGTGTGTTGCAGTTGTCTGACCATATAGACAGGCAGATGATCAGTGTGTTGCAGTTGTCTGAACATGTAGACAGACAGATGATCAGTGTGTTGCTGTTCTATGAACATGTAGACAGATGATCAGTGTGTTGCAGTTGTCTGAACATGTAGACAGACAGATGATCAGTGTGTTGCTGTTCTATGAACATGTAGACAGATGATCAGTGTGTTGCAGTTGTCTGAACATGTAGACAGACAGATGATCATCAGTGTGTTGCAGTTGTCTGAACATGTAGACAGACAGATGATCAGTGTGTTGCTGTTCTATGAACATGTAGACAGATGATCAGTGTGTTGCAGTTGTCTGAACATGTAGACAGGCAGATGATCAGTGTGTTGCAGTTGTCTGAACATGTAGACAGACAGATGATCAGTGTGTTGCTGTTCTATGAACATGTAGACAGATGATCAGTGTGTTGCAGTTGTCTGAACATGTAGACAGGCAGATGATCAGTGTGTGCAGTTGTCTGAACATGTAGACAGGCAGATGATCAGTGTGTTGCTGTTCTGTTAACATGCAGACAGATGATCAGTGTGTTGCAGTTGTCTGAACATGTAGACAGGCAGATGATCAGTGTGTTGCTGTTCTGTTAACATGCAGACAGATGATCAGTGTGTTGCAGTTGTCTGAACATGTAGACAGGCAGATGATCAGTGTGTGTGCTGCTGTTCTGTTAACATGCAGACAGATGATCAGTGTGTTGCTGTTCTGTTAACATGCCCAGAATGCCGCTGGCGGAGCAGGAAATCTGGGCAGGAGGGAATGTATGTCAGTGGCTTGGGCTCATGGTAAAAAAGGTACCGACCCTTGACTGGAGCACTTTGAAAAGTATTAAATAGCGAAAGATCAGCCTTTTAAAAAAAAGAAAATGTTTTTGTGTGGTGGAGCACTTGAAAATAGCGAAAGATAAGCTTTTTTTTTGTATCTCTATCTTGCTCACAATCTTTCCTTCCTGCATGCAAGCACACACACACACACACACACACACACACACACACACAAAAATATACAAAAAAAAAAAAACTCTTAAAAAACATCTAAATTCTGGTCTTCCAAACAACACCACCAAATATAGTAGATGCATAATATAATGGTAACATGTACAAGAGAGCATGCTATAACAGTTCCATATACAGCCAGGAGAAAAAAATGGAGAGACAGAGCATTAGAAAGGCAAATAGTTGAAAGATAAAATCATTTCCATTATCAGTATAATCGTTATAACTCTCAATTGTTACACCTGATGCTTTATCAAATGTTTTGTTGAATGTTCATTGAATTTTTTGTGTACATGGGTATACTTGTCAAGAAGAAGAGGAATTGATAGGTCGTTTTTTCCCAAAGCTGTGTGAAGATTGGGCTGACATCACACCCAGTGCAATGAAGGCAGAGGACATAAACATCTAGGGAAGCTAGGACAGTGGTTTCATTACTGTCACAGTAAGGGATGAAGAATAGTTTTGAATGAGGAAAAAAAAGTCATGCTTCTGTTCACCAGATGTTCAGCACAAATGACTTTGACATACCTCTTTCCCCTTTCCCCAAACTGACAGACTTGTATTGGACTGTTTGTATCTTTCCCCTTTCCCCAAACTGACAGACATGTATTGGACTGTTTGTATCTTTCCCCTTTCCCCAAACTGACAGACTTGTATTGGACTGTTTGTATCTTTCCCCTTTCCCCAAACTGACAGACTTGTATTGGACTGTTTGTATCTTTCCCCTTTCCCAAAACTGACAGACATGTATTGGACTGTTTGCATCTTTCCCCTTTCCCCAAAACTGACAGACATGTATTGGACTGTTTGTATCTTTCCCCTTTCCCCAAACTGACAGACCTGTATTGGACTGTTTGTATCTTTCCCCGTTCCCCAAACTGACAGACCTGTATTGGACTGTTTACATCTCTTTGCCCTTTCCCCCAAGTTTTGGTCTAAATAATGGTGGACAGTAATTTTCATAGGAGGTGGACTTGTTCATTTCATGGTCATGTGCTGGAGGTTTTGACATGGGACCAAGGAGTTGTCTTTCTTACCATTGCAAGCAGTAGTAGCGATGATCATTAGTCTGTGCTGTTGTTGTTGTATCTAAAGAGTTTGAAATTCATCTCTGTTGTTGTTTTTTATTTCAAGATAGACCTCAGGGAATCAATTAGATTGCCACTGAATTTACTTCAGAAATGTTCATGTGATTGAATGTTTGACTTTCTGGACACTCCTTCTCACTCAGCCGTGGAAACTGGAGGTGTGTTGTTGAGAACATTGAACAGTTCAGTTGTGGCAAGGATTTCTGTACTGTCCTTACAAACACATTTTGTGAACTTAAGTAAGTGTGTGGTGTGTATAATTTCTCTACATGATGATGCCCAGACTTATGTTCATTAGAGAAAGAAAACAACAAACAAACAAAAGAGAGAGAGAGAGTGTGAGTGAGTGATTGTGTGCCAGGGGTAAAATCTGTTTCAACACACTTTATGTGAGAGTTGAATTGATATTTTTGAAAACTGTTTTTATTTGTGCAAACTCATTAGCTGATGTATATTATCATTATTTTTTCTTTTGTGTATTAAAAGGTGCTCATTGCTGATTGGGCTGAAATGAATATATTCTCCTATCCATCCATGCAGCTTACCAGTCATTTCACTGTCTTCTCAGATAGCATCATGTCCCACAGCAACAGCCTTCAGTGTACACCAGAGGTTGATGTGCCTTCAGTGTACACCAGAGGTTGATGTGCCTTCAGTATACACCAGAGGGCGGTGCCTTCAGTGTACACCAGAGGTTGATGTGCCTTCAGTGTACACCAGAGGTTGATGTGCCTTTACACCAGAGGTTGATGTGCCTTCAGTATACATCAGAGGGAGATGCCTTCAGTGTACACCAGAGGTTGATGTGCCTTTAATGTACACCAGAGGTTGATGTGCCTTCAGTATACACCAGAGGTTGATGTGCCTTCAGTATACACCAGAGGTTGATGTGCCATAAGTATACACACTGGAGGTTGATGTGCCTTTAGAATACACCAGAAGTTGATGTGCCTTCAGTGTACACCAGACGTTGATGTGCCTTCAGTATACACCAGAGGTTGATGTGCCTTTAGTATACACCAGAAGTTGTGCCTTCAGTGTACACCAGACGTTAATGTGCCTTCAGTATACACCAGAGGGAGATGCCTTCAGCATACACCAGAGGAAGGTGCTTTCTGCATACACCAGAAGGGGATGCCTTCAGCATACACCAGAGGGAGGTGCCTTCAGTATACACCGGAGGGGGGTGCCCTGACCGTGGCACTGAACAAGATGGCTTTGGTGGGGGCCAAAGGAAGCCCTGCACCGATAGCACAAAGGTCACTGGCTTACCCTCCCTCCACAAAGGTCACTGGCTTACCCTCCCTCCACAAAGGTCACTGGCTTACCCTCTCTCCAGAGAAAAGGAAATCGTCACTACCACAAGAGACTGGAAAAAGCAGAACTAAAACTGCAGAATGCTTTCGAAGCTCTCCGTGATGAAGAGGACGTTCATATGGACAAATAGAGTCCTCATCAAAAAAGGAAAATTCAAGGCAATGGAACATCAGGGAACTGACTTCCAGTTAAGAGGAACTTCAGCTTTTGTGCTGTGGAGCTAGGCCTGTACTAGTTTCACTGCAAGAAACTCTTCAGAAGCCTGATAAAACTTTCTCCCTTTCTGGTTACAGCTTCCTGGATCAGCCTGCGCAACCTACTGAACATGGAGTTACTTATGGGGTACCCTTGCTCATTCACAACTCTGTTCTGTATAGCCCAGTTGCTCAGCACACTTCGCTTCAGGCAGTGGCAGCTCGAGCTCGAGTTACTCTGCATAAAACAACTGTAGTTTGTATTTGTTTCCAAATATCTGTGTCACCAAAACCGACAACATTTCACTCTTGGAGCAGCTTCTGAGACCTTTCTTGTAATTGGGGATCTGAAAGTTCCTTTGCCTTTATTGGGAAGTGAGATATCTTCTTTGAGGGGTCTGCTTTTAGAGGAGGTGTTTTCAGAGCTTGATTAGTGTGTCCTAAATGGGAAATTCCTAACTTACTTTCACTAACTCAGCTTTCTTAGTCACATTAAAAACCTAAAAACTTCTTGCCAGATAGCTCTGAACATTCTGCGGGTCGTAGCTCACACTGACTGGGGCACTGATAAGAAAACTTTGCTGCACCTCTACAGAGCCTTGGCCCATTCTAAACTGGACTATGGTTGTGCTGTGTACAGCCCTGCAAGACCCTCTTACCTGAAATTCTTGGACCCTATTCACCATCGAGGGCTTTGTCTCTGTCTTGGAGCATTCTGCACCATCCCTGTGTACAGCCTGTACCCTCACTATCCAACCACAGGATGAAACTGTCCTTCAACTATTACCTCAGACTGTGCTCTGAACCGGAAAATCCTGCCTGTAACTGTTTTTAACCCTCAGTTTCAAGTAAAAAAAAAAAATCCCAGTTGTATTCCTCCGTTTGGTCTTCGTATGTAGGAGATGTGTCTGACTTCTCCAAGTTTCCAGATAAGCCTCCCTGGACCTTTTTCACACCAGAAATCGGCTTTGATCTTGCAGTTTTTCGCAAAGAATCCACCAGTTCTCTGGCATACAAGGCATTGTTTTCCAGTCTCTGTTCAAAATTCTCATCCTTTCAGAAAATATTCACTGAAGGTTCAAGTCTGAAGATGGAGTGGCCTGTGCAGCCTATTGCCCTGGTGCTCCTTCTCAAATATTATTAGAACATATTCCATCAGATGCTTCTGTTTACTCTGCTGAACTTACAGCACTGGTTCTAGCACTAAAGATAATCTCTCAATCTACAAACAAGGACTCTGATTTTGTCCGATTCACTGTCGGCTTTGGAGATCATGGCTGGCCATAACCTCCATTATCCTGAATTTCTAAACTTTTTTTTTTAATGAAAACTTTTTTTACCTTTTTGAAAGTGGAAGGTCACAACATTGTTCTGGCTTGGGCTCCTGGTCGTGATTGCATTTGGTGAAATGAAATGGCCGAGTGTTTGGCTATGAATGCCATAACGAAGAAACTGTCGTACATGTCTATTTCCTACTCAGATTTGAGACCAAAAGTTAATGATTATATAGGAGACCTCTGCCAGGCGGACAGGAATACACAGATGGATAACAAAACTTTTCCAGATCCGTTCAAGCAAAGAAGAAAAAGTTTCATGCTGGCTGCTCACTGGCCATTCATTTTTAACTCATTCACACCTTTTAAAGAGTAAAGTGCATTCCATGTCATCAACTACTCACAGTGAAATATATTCTTTTAGAGTGATATGGGACAAACATTTTACAGCAGACTCCATAAAAACCTTGTTTAGAGGTGTTCCGCCTGATGCGATCTTTGAATTTCTAAAGGAGATTAACAGTTTTTCTTTTGCTGTTCCATGTTCTGTGCCACCTCAGTGGCAGCGCGCACCCACGCCGCTCATTCCAACACCTCGTCCACAGCCACAGCCCAGTCAGTCCCACTGCAGACCCGGCACCGGCAATCCACAGGGAGCAGTCAGTGTCAAGTCGTCAAGAGGCAACCCACCGGAGGAGACACTGCACTGCTGCTGAGTCACTTTGGTGGTGTTCAGTGGCGCCAGTTCTGATCCAACATACACAGGACAGAGCATACCAAGCCCCCTACTGATGACAATAATTGCTTAGTCGCAGAGCTGGCGTCTCCCTCTGGAGGGCGCCTTCACGTACGTCCAACGACTGACAGCCCCATGGGCTCGCCGATACCAGTGACCCCGATGGAATCGAACCAAGGCCACAGATTTAAAGAGGACATCGAAACTGAGGTCACCATGAGAGTAGGGCATGAAAGGCCACAGAATTCGAGACTTTTTTATGATGATCGATGAGAATGAGGATGATGAAGATGATACTGTGGATTTCCATTCCAGTCTGAGACTGCATTGCAGGGCTGTACTTTACATTTACGCTTCCTTTGAAAATATATCCCGGCGTCAGCCAGGCCCGAGAGATACAGAGACCTGCAGTGTTGGTCAGGAAATTTTGAGCAACACTCTCAGTGACGCATCCATTAATTTAAGTGGATGAAACTGAACTGTGCAGTCCCAGTCTTCCCAACTGAGGCTGTAGGAACTGATAGGGGCAGAAAAATCACTCAACTGTGCGGTCCCAGTCTTCCCAACTGAGGCTGTAGGAACTGATAGGGGAGAAAAATCCCGCATGACTCTGATGGGAATCGAACCCATGACCTCCCAGCTGGGAGTCACGACGACGAATTTTCATCTGATCTGAAATTTTACAGAAGAAATATTGTTAGCAAACTTTTTTCTTTTTTGTTCCTGTCCCAGCCTCTGCGCCACCTCAGAGACAGTACACCCACACTGCTCATTACGACACAGCCACAGCCCGGTTGGCCCCGCCGCAGCCCCGGCACTGGCAATCCACAGGAAGAAGTCAATGTCAAGAGGCAACCCACCAGAGGAGACACTGCACTGCTGCCGAGTCACTTCAGTGGTGTTAAGTGGCGCCTGTTCTGATCTAACATTCACAGGACACCACCTACTAAGCCCCCTACTGACGACAATTTATTGCTTAGTTTCAAAACCTTTGTGAGTGAGTTCTCCCTCCGGAGGGTGCAACCACGTCCGTCCAGCGACAGCCCCCATGGACTCGCCGATAGCGGTGACCCCGACGGAACCAAACCAAGGCCACAGACGTGGAGAGGTAATCGAAATTGAGGACACCATGAGAACATGGCATGAAGGGCCACAGAATTTGAGACTTTTTTTTTTTATGCTGATTGATAAGAATTGGGATGATTAAGATGATGCTACAGAATTCCATTTTGGTCTGAGACTGCATGACAGGGCTGCACTCTACCCTTCCTTTCATAATATATCCCAGCGTCAACCAGGCCCGAGAGATACAGGCACCTGCAGTGTTGGTCAGGAAATTTGAGCAACACTCTCAGAAATGCATCCATTAAGTGGATGAAACTCGACTATGTGGTCCCAGTCTTTCCAGCTGAGTCCGCAGCAAAACTCCACTCTGGGTAGGAACCGGTTGGGGCAGAAAAAACCACATGACTGATGGGATTCGAACCCATGTCCTCCCAGCTGGGAGTCTGCGACGCTAACCACTTCACCACGGCGGCTGGTGATTGTTAGCAAACCTTTTGGTGTGTCTTTAGGTGTATGTTAAAGGGTTGTGTGTGCTTTTTTTTGTTAAATGACATGAGTTAACTTCAACATGGTGACAGCCCTGATATGGCCCTTGGTGGTCAGCTAGGCTATAAGCAACAACATTACCTTACCTCACCTTACCTTACCTTACCTTTCCTTACCTTACCCAGAGGGCTGTCTCCAGATCGTACTGAAAGTCTACAATCATATCTGGACTACAGGGTGTTTTCTGCCCTCCTGGCAGAAAGCCCTGATCATTCCAATTCCAAAACATGCAAAAGACCTTACCAACCCTTCAAATTGTCACCCAGTACCTCTGACCAGTTGCCTCTGCAAGCTAATGGAAAAGATGGTCAACTCTGTCTGATGTGGGAAGCTGGAAGCTGATGGTCTTTTGACCTATGAACAATGCGGGTTCTGGAAGTACAACTCTACTGTTGACCATTTAGTCCGTCTTGAAACCATCGTCCACAATGCCTTCATTAATAAACCACATGTGGTTACTATCTTTTTCGATCTGGAAAAAGCCCATGATACCACTTTGAAATTTGTAATTCATCTGGATTTTCATGAACTTGGTTTTTGTAGTCATCTGCCTTTATTTATTCAGAACTGTCAGGCTGATCGGCAGTTCCAAGTCCGTATTGGCACCATGCTGTCTGACATCCATGGGCAGAAGCTGGGTGTACCTCAAGGGAACATTCTTTCTCTTGCTCTGTTCAATCAAAATTAACAACATTGTCAGTTCTGTAAACAGAGATTAGTCCTCTCAGTTTTTATGATGACTTTGCAGTTTACGCAGTTGGAGCTCCCCCATGACAGCGTACAGCATCGACTCCAACTTTCTGTGGATAAGATTCAACAGTGGGGTGAGAAAAATGGGTTCACCTTACACAGTCTATCCATTTTCACACAATTATATGTCGGTTCTTTGCTGATCTTGAAATTCGTCTGGCCAAGTCCAGCATTCAAGCTGTGAAAGAAATCAATTTCTGGGTGTTATTTTAATTCAGTTTTAGAAATTTAAAAACGACTTTAAAAATCACATCCAATACTTAAAAGCTGCATTTCAGAAAGCATTGAACATCCTGAGAGTTGTGGAACACACAGATTAGAGCACTATTAAGAAATCTCTTCTGCATCTTTACAGGGCTCTGATCCACTCTGGACTGGACTATGGGTATGAAGTTACGGCTCAGCCAGACTTTCCCACCTGAAAACTTTAGATCCCATCGACCATCAAAGGCTTCGACTCTGGGTGCATTCCACACCAAACCTGTTTATAGCCTGAGGCAGGTGAACCATCCCTCTTGAACTGTCAGCTGAAACTTACCTTGAACTACCATTTGAATCTATTTTCAGAACAAAAAAAAAACCCTGCTCATGACTGCGCTTTGGACCCAAAGTTCCACCAAAAGAAATTCGATGACCACCCCAGTTCCATTCCACTCTTGGGAATTTGGATTCTTCCCCATTTGAGCAATGCAGATGTAGACCTTGGAGTCATGTCTGATTTGTCCAAGTTTTCTGACGATCCACTGTGGACTTTTCTCACTCGGGACATCAGACCCGATTTAGGTTTGATTTGTATTGTAAAGACACCACTAGCTCCTTGGCGTACAAATCTTTTTCACTAAACTGTGTTCTATGTTTCCATCTTTCAGAAGAATTTTTACTGACAGTTCCAAATCTGAGGAAGGGGCTGCCTCTATTGTGCTTTGCACAACAGTTCCTTCTCAGAGATATTCTTAACACATTCCCACTGACAGCTCCATCTACACTGCTGAATTGACAGCCTTGGTCTTGACTCTGGAAATAGACTCTTATAAAAACATAAAGATTTCGTAATTTTGTCAGACTCTGCTGCTTTGGAGGGCATTGCAAGCCGAACTTAAAAGGACCCTCAACTTCTGAAATTATTCAAACTGGTACACCTCTCTGAAATTAGATAAATACAATACAGTTTTTGCTTGGGTTCCCAACCATGTGGGCATTCGAGGCAAGGAGGTGGTTGATCAACTTGCCAAAAGTTCCACAAAGAGAGTTTAACAGATAGTCCATTCCTCACACTGATTTGAAACCCAAACCTCAGGCTTACGTCAAAGACCTCTGGCAAGAGAAATGGACTCACAGATGGATAACAAACTCTTCCAAATCTGTCAAAACCTGAAAAGAGTGTTTACCATGTTCCAGGGCCAGCCGCTAAAAAAGAGAAGTCTTGTGCTATTTGCACACAGGCCTCTCCTTTCACACCCATTCTTAATCTTTTATAAGGTGAAGAAGCTCTGTGGTGCATTCCATGTCATGGGCCACTCACAGTAAAAAATGTTCTTTCAGAATATTGGGACTTGCATGATGTCAGATATAAATACTTTACAACAGAGTCCATGAAAACCTTGTCCAAAGGTGTCCCACCTGACGTGATTTTTTAATTTCTGAAAGAAATCAATATTTTTCATGTGATCTAAGGTTTTACGGAAGGAAGATTTTTCAAGAAATTTCTGGTGTGTTTTTAGAGGGTATTTTTTGAAAGGTAGAACAGGGTTTTTTTTTTTCCCTAAATGACTTGTGAGTTGACTTCAACGCAGTGACAGCCTTGATTGGCCCTTCGCAGTTGGATGGGCTATAAGCAACATTATCTCTCACTCCCTTGTATCTCTAAATATTTGGAGGTATGTGCATGCTTTCTCTTGTTGCACACTGAGCTATCCTAAACACTCTGAGAGCCCCATTTCCTTGAAGCCAAGATTATTACCAACAACCGCACTTTCTATTTGCATCCTATTCTTGCACACAAGGACTGCAGAATATGTGGAGGTGGTGGGATGAGGAGATGGTATTCCTTGCATATCTGTGCCCGCATGTGTCACAATATTTTGAAGCAATCCAGATCTCACACCTTGTAATCATGCTTCTCCTTCATAGACATCTGTCACTCACATTTTTAGTACTACAAAGATAATTGTTCTGTCTAATATACTACATTTCAAGGCTAATGTCCAGTCTTTAATCTTTGCATTTATTTGTTGACACACATGTGAAGACACACACACACAAATGCACGCACGCAGACACACACATATGAAATATGCACACACCTGCATTCCTTCCCTGGGAAAAACATGGCACAAAGTCCACAGCTAATTTTACCTTTAACTTTTATTGAAAATCCCAGCTCAAAGTTTGTGTAATAGAGAATGCACATCATTCAGGGTTCCACACTATGGAGACAGGGGCAGAGCAGTGCCCCGGCCAAATCACAATTGTTTGTACTAATTGACATCCTCTCTGGATTGAATAGAACTTTACACACTGACAGAGAAACTAAAAATGGTCTCTAATCAGAAGCTGTCAGCTACACATGCCAAGTGAACATCTATGGTTATGATATCATCGTCACATGTCAACTCAGTCACTGATTGTGTGTTATGAAACGAGGCACTAATTTAACATTTGCCAATCAGGATCCAAGTCAGTCGCCAACATAGGTCACAGCCAGACATAGTCCACAAAAGCAACTCCCATAAACTGGACACCGAGGTTTGGACCTACAACACTCCACATGTGGTAAGGGAGGCAGTGTGAAGGAACTGAAATTTAAAATAAACAACAACAACAACAAATCTGAAAAACTGAAATGCATTATTTTGAGCGGTTTGAAATCGGTCACTTTTTGTCCTTAACAACACTTGCCATAGGACATGAAAAGCATTGACAGATTTTGGCATGCTTGTAATTTCCAGCCAATTACTTCAACCTTTCTTTCCGTCTTACAGTTGACACGCTGTAACCAAGAAACAGAAGATAATAGTGTGCAAAACCAGATATGACAATTCAAGAGAACTAAAACACCATACATGAATACATGAGAATGACAGGACGGGTGAAGCGATTCCCGATGGATCAAAACACTGTTCCCTCATGTGGCATTCTGGGCCTGATGAGGCAGTATCCTGTGGAGCCATGTTCTGTGCACAGAGGACAGTATCTGAACAGCCATTCCTTTCAGATGAGCCACTGGCCACCGCCTGGGGCTGATTCCCCACAGTGCCCCCTGCCACTGTGGGACTGAAGCCCCCACCTCACTTCCACTCTGACCCATGGTGTATAATGGCATGGCATGGACAACGAGGATCAGATCTCGGAACACAGACCACGCAAGCATACCATACATCCATGATGGATGCCTACAGATGCATCACACACCATAAGAGGCATCACAACACATGAAACTAATACAGATAACAAAATAATCACAAAGACCAACTTGCAACCACACTGCTGGCAGCCACCACATCACACTTGGCCTCCAGAACACAGAGAGTTTTCACTGATCACAGCTAGAACCCACTGGGGCACTGCACTCTGACAGGCACACCTGCATACAGGGACATGCACACCTCCAAACAGGCGCACCTGCATACAGGGACAGGCACACCTCCGAACAGGTACACCTGCGTACACGGACAGGCACACTTCCGAACAGGCACACCTGCATACAGGGACAGGCACACCTCCAAACAAGAACACCTGCATACAGGGACAGGCACACCTGTATACAAGGACACCTCCATACAGGGGACAGACACACCTCAATACAGGCACACTTCCATACAGGGACTAACACACCTCCATACAGGGACAGGCACACCTCAATACAGGGACATCTCAATACAGGCACACTTCCATACAGGGACTAACACACCTCCATACACAGGCACACTTCCATACAGGAACAGGCACACCTCCATACAGGGACAGGCACAGCTCTGTACAGGGACAACTCCATACAGGGACAGGCACAGGTCCATACAGCCACAGCTTTGTACAGTGACAGGCACAGGTCCATACAGCCAGTTTCATACAGTGACAGGCACAGGTCCATACACTAATACAGGGACAGACACACCTCCATACAGATACAGGGACAGACACACCTCCGTACACCGATACAGGGACAGACACGCCTCCATACACCGATACAGGGACAGACACACCGATACAGGGACAGGCACAGGTCCATACACCAATACTGGGACAGACACACCTCCATACACCGATACAGGAACAGGCACACCTCCATACACCAATACAGGGAAAAACACGCCATACACCAATACAGGGACAGGCACACCTCCATACAGTGACAGGCACAGGTCCATACACCAATACAGGGACAGACAAACCTCCATACACCAATACAGGGATAGACACACCTCCATACACGGATACAGGGATAGACACACCTCCATGGGACAGGCACGGCTCCATACACTGATACAGGGACAGACATGGCTCCATACACTGATACAGGGACAGACACACCTCCATACACCGATACAGGGACAGGCACACCTCCATACACCGATACAGGGACACCTCCATACATGGACAGAAACACCTCCATACACTGATACAGGGACAGAAACACCTCCATACACTGATACAGGGACAGACACGCCTCCATACACTGATACAGGGACACACACACCTCCATACAGGGACAGGCACACCTCCATACACTGATACAGGGACTGGCACACCTCCATACAGGGACATACACCTACACACCTCCATACAGGGACAGGCACACCTCCATACACTGATACAGGGACAGACACACCTCCATACACAGACAGACACACCTCCATACAGGGACAGACACACCTCCATACAAGGACAGGCACACCTCCATACAGGGACTGGCACACCTCCATACAGGATCAGACACACCCTCCAACAGGGACAGGCACACCTCCATACAGGGACAGACACACCTCCATACACTGATACAGGGACAGGCACACCTCCATACACTGAGGCAGGGACAAACACCTCCATACACTAATGCAGGACAGGCACACCTCCACACTGATACAGGGACAGGCACACCTCCATACAGGGACAGGCACACAGGGACACGCCTCCATACACTAATGCAGGGACAGGCACACCTCCATACACCGATACAGGGACAGACACACCTCCATACAGGGACAAGCACACCTCTGTACAGGAACAGGCACACCTCCATACACTGATACAGGGACAGGTACACCTCCATACACTGATACAGGGGGACAGGCACACCTCCATCACATACAGGGACAGACACACCTCCATACACTGATACAGGGACAGGCACACCTCCCATACAGGGACAGGCACACCTCCATACACTGAGGCAGGGATAAACACGCCTCCATACACTAATGCAGGGACAGGCACACCTCCATACACCGATACAGGGACAGACACACCTCCATACAGGGACAAGCACACCTCTATACAGGAACAGGCACACCTCCATACACTGATACAGGGACAGGCACACCTCCATACACTGATACAGGGACAGACACACCTCCATACACTGAGACAGGGACAGGCACACCTCCATACAGGGACAGGTACACCTCCATACACTGAGACAGGGACAGGCACACTTCCATACACTGACACAGGGACAGGCACACCTCCATACACTGATACAGGGACAGACACACCCTCCATACAGGGACAGACAGGTACACCTCATACAGGGACAGGCACACTTCCATACAGGGACTGGCACACCTCCATACACTGATACAGGGACAGACACCTCCATACACTGATACAGGGACAGACACACCTCCATACACAGACAGGGACAGACACACCTCCATACAAGGACAGGCACACCTCCATACAGGAACAGGCACACCTCCGTACAGGGACTGGCGCACCTCCATACAGGGACAGACACACCTCCATACACTGATGCAGGGACAGGCACATCTCCATACAGGGACAGACACACCTCCATACACTGATGCACAGACACACACCTCCATACACTGATGCAGAGACAGACACACCTCCATACACTGATGCAGGGACAGACACACCTCCATACACTGATACACACCTACTGATACAGGGACAGACACACCTCCATACAGGGACAGGCACACCTCTATACAGGAACAGGCACACCTCCATACACTGATACAGGGGACAGGTACACACACCTCCATACACTGATACAGGGACAGGCACACCTCCATACACTGATTCAGGGACAGTCACACCTCCATACAGGGTCAGACACACCTCCATACACTGATACAGGGACAGGCACACCTCCATACAGGGACAGGTACACCTCCATACACTGATACAGGGACAGACACACCTCCACACAGATACACCTCCATACAGGGACAGACACCTCCATTCAACGACAGATGACACACCTCCATACACTGATACAGGGACAGGCACACCTCCATACACTGATAAAGGGACAGACACACCTCCATACACCGATACAGGGACAGGCACACCTCCATACAGGGACAGATGACACCTCCATACACTGATACAGGGACAGATGACACCTCCATACACTGATACAGGGGTAGACACACCTCCATACACTGATACAGGGACAGACACACCTCCATACACTGATACAGGGACTGGCACCTCCATACAGGGATAGACACACCTCCATACACTGATACAGGGACTGGCGCACCTCCATACAGGGATAGACACACCTCCATACACTGATACAGGGACAGGCACACCTCCAGACAGGGACAGAGACGTACACACCTCCATACACTGATACAGGAACAGGCACACCTCCATACGGGCCAAGGACAAGCACTGGGATGGACATGCAAGGCAAGCTGGCAGACCAAGGAGCTTCAACAAGGGGGAGGTCCAGACACCATGGAATGGGGAGACTGGGAGAGGGGTGGATTGACCATGCACTGCATGGGTCCTGTTCTCTGCCCTGCCCCCTGACCTTGTTCACACCTCACTACAGCACAGCGCAGGATCCAGCACTAGCAATTCTATCAGCAGGCTTCCAGGCATGCTCATGGCATGCAGCATCAGGTCAGTCCCTTCTGACACACAGCACTAGCTGTCAACAGCCATGGATACAACATCTACCGCCACACGGGGAGCACCTTGTCTTCACGGCAATCGTCCAGCAGAAAGCTTTTAGCAACAATGCACAACAACAATCAAGAACGTAAACTCTTCTATGTACCAGCCTTTTCATCCTTATATTTGTATATATTAGCTACAATGGTACAGAATAAATATTCTGAACTCTGCCACTATATAACAATAAATGAAGGACACTTTAAAATCTACATGCACTAATACAGCCAGGCTTGATAAGTTACATTCATCCTCACAGTTTCTCATGATCCCTTTAATCCTCTTTGAAAGCCACTTTCAAAACATTACAAAATGCAATGCACTTTGTCTCTGTCATTTCTATTGTGTTCAAATATTTCTGGAAAGATTACTTTCTACAAGATGAAGAGATATATGCATTACCTTTTGCCCATATTCAGAAAATTTCAACCTAACCTTCTCTTCACCAAATCTGAAACTCCCAGGCAAAGAACTCACTTTATAAAGGTTTTTCAATCATCATGATGGATATCAATGGAAAAAAAGAAGATGGAAGTATGAACTAAACATGCATACCAAGTGAATGAGAGCTGTGCAGGAACAGCAAGTCTCTCCCACCTCCAAGAAAAACAAGGTGCCAACAGCTATCTATTTCAAAGGTTCTGCAGTCTCTTGTTTACCAATCATTACGTTAAACTAAACAAGACAATCAAAACTTCTTTGGGAGAACTTCAGCAGATTTTCCAAACAATGCATACATCTCTCCCTAATCCATCCTTCATCGGTGTAGGAATAACAGATGTATGGAAACACAGCAACCGAATGACAGGACCTCCCTCTGACACAGACCTCTGCAACACAGCACACACTGGACAGATGCAGCCTCACTTGTAACACGCCTGTACACGCGCGCGCGCGCACACACACACACACACACACACACACAGGGAGATTGGGATGGGCCATGTTGAAGTCTGAGCTTTTGTGTCCAGTCCTGTTGATGGCCTAGCCGACAATGGAGGCCCCGTCAGGGCTGAGTTGTTGCCTCAACTCCACACCCCTCACAGTCCTCAATGAAATGGTCCTCCTCTTTCTTCCACACATACTGACAGCTAATGTGCTTCCTCTCTGCAATCACCACTGTAATGACACATCTGCAGACAACAGTTTATGATGCTAAAGCTGTCATGCAGAAATGACAGAAATAATGCTTAGGTCATGATTTTATTATCAATACATTTTCATACACATGGATTTGTCAAAACAAAAATATCTCAATGCCCACACAAACACTCTCACACGCAAGTGAGTGAACATATGTACAGCAAATTTTGGAGTTGCAAGACAAACTTTTCGACAAGGATTCCAATCATAAGTGCGTCTGATTTCATTCCATTTAGAAAGAAGAGAGAAAAGAAAAAACATGACAGCTGTACATTTCGTCGAATAATGTGTCCAGGTTATTATTCTCAAAAGAGACTACCTGTTTTCCAAAGAAGTGTGAAGTAACACTCCAAAAAATATTAGATCACTGCACTGTTAGAAGTTTGAATTCCTCTTGCACCTAAAGTTTTCCCCCCATTCTTTTTTGCAGTTGCTCTAACACCACCACCTTCCCTCGTCTCTCACCCTCACTTTTGCAATAAGAGAAAACAAAACAAAAAACAAGAAGACTAGCCCACCCCCTTCCCCCATAAATTACATATGGAAAGAGGTGGTGATAACTGCAGATTATTCCTTTCAAGCAACTAGTATAAATAAGCACAACTCTTATGTATAAAATAATTACATCAAAAAAAAAACAAAACCAAAAAAAAAAAAAAAAAAAAAAAACACACAAAAGGCAGTCAATCAACCAAATACACACACATACACACACACACAGAATAAATAATTCAGATCTTTGTAAATTAAAAAATGGGTGTATTTATAGATTTTTTTTTTAACATAACGCATATTTTCTAAATAATGGGCGATATATTGCCAGTCAACAAATTTACCATATGAAACAGAAAACAACAAAAGAACGAATGCTTTGATTGCTACATCATTAGTGGCCGACACAAACATGCATCTTATCTGGGAGTGTATACGTGTTAATGCACACGCACGCAAACACACACACTCTCACACAACACAAGATTTTTTTTGCGCAACAAAATGTAAGTGGTGTTAGATGTTGTTCCCTAGCACACAGCTTTAACAAATGATCAAAACCCAACCACTGTGTTCTGACCAGCTTTCATAACCAAAGCTGTGAACCTAATTCAACAAAAGGTCCGTGTATTTTACAGTTTTGACACTCTCAACCAAAGATGATGAATAAAATGATGTAAACAATTATAGGACATGCATTATAGCAACAGTTTTTTTTTTTTTTTAATAAAACTAATTTTGTAAAAAAAAATCATTCAAACGCGAAAATTCTGTACAATATAATAATATGCATGACTACCATCAATGGCATCTGCAAAGTCATTTACACCATAGCACACACACACGCAGTCTTGGAAGCTGGGGACCATGATAATAATGTCAGCTAATTAAAAAGTATGAAAAAGTATTTTTCAAACATACTCTATACCATAATCTATTTGAAGATCAAGCCCTCTAAAAAATGACAAGCTTGTTACCAAAGACTGACTCTCTGAATGTGACAGTTTCCTGTCTGGCCGCACACTATACTTCTAATTCATAACATCACCTGATTACTGAAGTCAGCATAAATACCCCAACAATATTCAATCCATGAAAAAAAAAAATCACAAGGTAATCATTATCAGTTGTGGCAAATAAGAGAAAAAGTCATGTTCCAATGCATCTTTCTATGTCCCACCATTTCAATTATTCTACAGGCAGGTTTATAATCTTCTGGGAGAAAACCTGGTGGTTGTTACCAAGACTTGACCCTACTGCTGGTTCATTCTTCTCTCACTGAATCCTCCACTGTAGATCCACACCAGGCAAAACCTTTTCTCATCAAAAAACCTTTCCACACCAGGTTTAGCATCAAAACTGTATATGTAGCCACTGTTTGTTTTCCATTTATGCTACTGCTGCTTCTTATGCTATTGCACTTGTTGCTGTTATAATGTGGACACTGTGTTGTGCAGCTACAAAACCAATTAGATTTGCTTCATTTCACCTACTCTTTATAGTTAAACTTGTCATACAACTTCACTTGTGTACATATCTTTCATTCTTATAACCAACTGTAAAATATGCTCATGTTCTTTTTAGCCAGCAAGCTTACAATCTGGCTGCCCAATGTCAGTGCTAACAATGAAAAATTCCACTTTGGCATACACTGACATGAGCTGTGCTTGCTCAATCAAATCTCTTTTTGCCTCTACTTTTTATTTCATTTTTTCCATTACCCTAATTAAACTCACATCAATGTTGAACTGTACATGGATGATGCTGTATGTATAACTGAAACTAGTTCAAGTACTCTCTACACTTATAGCCACTGCCAAACAGTGTCTCACATTCAAACCACAACTCTGTACCAAGATCAGATGTCAACACACAGTGCGTATGGTGTGGTAATGAGTATTGGGGTTTCCACAGGTTGCATCAGCAATGGGTTGGATCCAGTGAAGCAGGGGATAACCTTTTCGTCAGCATGATCACTGAGCATTCACTATATGGGATTTCCATCTGCACCAGTCAGCACTGAATCCCACGCAGGCCCGGTGGGTGCATGGAGTGGGGAGGAGGGGGAACTGATCTCTCGGGCAGCTGGGGAGGGCCCCCTGACCATGACTGGTGCATGAGCACTCCACACCTCATGTCCCACATCGCCTCTGGTGAGATGTGCCAATGCACCATTGACATCACTGATACCAGCACTGACATCACCGATACCAGCACTGACATCACTGATACTACTGACATCACCAATACCCAGCACTGACATCACCGATACCAGCACTGACATCACTGATACTACTGACATCACTGATACCCAGCACTGACATCACCGATACCCAGCACTGACATCACCAATATCCAGCACTGACATCACTGATACTACTGACATCAATAATACCCAGCACTGACATCACTGATACTACTGACATCACTGATACTCAGCACCGACTTCACTGATGCCCAGCACTCACATCACGTGATACCCAGCACTGACATCACTGATACTTCTGACATCACTAATACCGCTGACATCACGGATGCCCAGCACTGACATCACTGATACTACTGACATCACTAATACTGCTGACATCACAGATACCCAGCACTGACATCACTGATACTACTGACATCACTAATACCGCTGACATCACAGATGCCCAGCACTGACATCACTATTACCGCTGACATCACGATGCCCAGCACTGACATCACTAATACCGCTGACATCACTGATACCCAGCACTGACATCACTGATACTACTGACATCACTAATACCGCTGACATCACAGATGCCCAGCACTGACATCACTGATACAGTGACATCACTGACATCACTGATACCACTGACATCACCAATACCGCTGACATCACCAATACCCAGCACTGACATCACTGATACTACTGACATCACCGATACCCAGCACTAACGTCACTGTTACCACTGACATCACTGATCCCAGCACTGACATCAATGATACCCAGCACTGACATCACTAATACCCAGCACTGGCATCACTGATACCATTGACATCACTGATACTCAGCACTGACATCACTGATACCCAGCACTGATACCTCTGACATCACTAATACCCAGCATTGACATCACTGATACCCAGCACTGACATCACTAATACACTGCATTGACACATCACTGATACCATTCACATCACTGATACTACTGACACCCAGCACTGACATCACTAATACCATTGACATCACTTATACCCAGCACTGACATCACTAATACCATTGACATCACTGATACCCAGCACTGACATTACATCTAACTATGCCATCAGCCAGTGGCAGACTAAATAAAAAAAAAAAAAAATTAAAAAAAAAAACACTACTCTCCAACTATAAATGTGCAGATCATGTCGCATGTGTTACCTCCCACATGGTCGACAACCAAAATACTTTCATATGGATCAAATAGTTCATCTCTAAAATATTGTATGTGCATATTCTCTACTGTTCCCAAGCGCCCCCTTTCAGATGTGCTCCATGTTTGTGAGAAACACTCCAACAGCCTGCAGTGGATGTGGTATGAACCCAATATTTTTCCATCAACTTCCAGTGGGGGTGGGTCACCATGTCCCTTGAATGACCAGCACGCAGTTCAGCCCTGGTGACTCTGCAGCTCTTGATTTGTTCCCCACCTTGGTCTTCACACAGAAAAGAAGCCGCTCTTCACACTGGAACTGCTCACTTTTTCCAGGCAACACCTCCGTCTTCACACACAAAAGGAAGCAGCTCTTTAGTAACTGCTCCACCTTCTTTCTCCCAAAGACAATCTCAGTATTTTGCAAACAGGTTAACACACACTACACCAACAGCATTACCACGTAACACAGACCTCCAACAGTAATTCAACATGCTCTTGTCAACAAGGCTTCACTCAAACACTTTCAGTCCCTCCTAAGTTTCCACCGCCATCCATGTCCAATCCTAACAAGCCATCATGGTATCAAAAAAGGTCAACACCTCTTACCAACACTTCTCCAAGGAGGAAACAACTCTATCACTTACATTTGCTTTCCTCACCTGATTGCTTAATAGATGTGCATACCAGCAGACATGCATTCATTGTCCAATTAATATATATGAAGATAAGTAAAGTCTTCCAAAGAATAAAAGCTCATTAAAAATTCTTTTTATACTCTGAACAAGCATGCATGCTCTTCCACCAAGTGCAAAGCAACAATGCCTTGACACACAGAATGCTCAAAAGTGTTATAAAACCTCATTCACCCTCTGTCACACTACATTCACCCTCTGTCACTTCGCCACACTGAAGTGTTCCAGTCCGCATCATCAGACATCAGTGGAAAGAGGAGGCGTCCATCATTACCAATGACATGACACAATGATCGCACAGACCAAGTCTGAACATGATTCAGTACAGACAGAGGATAACACTGCATACCTGCAAAACCAGGATAGGAACACTGATCAAAGTGCATCTCAAATATACCAGCATGTGTATACATGTATGTCAGAGATAGAGAGAGGAATGAAAATGAGACAGAGACTGTGTGTGTGTGTGTGTGTGTGTGTGTGTGTGTGTGTGTGTGTGCGCGCGCGCGCGTGAGAGAGAGTCCATGTGTGATGCATGACATATGCAATACAAATGATAACTTGACTGTGCTTCCATAATAAACTAACATCTTCTAATATAATAAAGAGAGCTACCGTGCACCAGTTGCTCCCAAAACAACTGATTTTGCACCTCAAGTGGGCCAAAAATATGCAACACTTCAGTTAGTACCCTACAGGTCACACATGTCAGTTGTCATCAAACATATTTGCACAAGTACTGTATATGTTCCGTATACACACAAGCCATGACCAACTGAACAGGGCATGAACAAAGAAGATAACCAAATCTGCATGAATGGGAAAAAGATGGCTTCAATATAAGACGAGAGAACCAAAATAAGGAAAGGCGGGGGGGAGGAGGGGGGGGGGGGGGGGGAGCAATCACAAAAGACCAAGGACAGGAGAGGAAGGGTCTACAAATGGGAACAGGGTGGGTTAAAGTTGGCAATGATAAGATTCTCAGCTGATTCGTCTGGATTGGATGAGCCATTCTTCTCCTCCTCCTCAGCTGTTGGCACTGGGAGCAGTTGTTGCCCCACCCATAGAGCCTGATGAAAGAGTAAACAGCAGATATCTTGTTGAGTGAAGCTCCTGCATAATCTGTACAGTGACAAAGTCTCTGCCATCTCTTGCGTGTGTGGCCAGCGGTGTCCCCACCCAGCAGCACATTGAGCACAGCACACATCATGGGCCGTCCACCTCAGCAGTCCAGGCACCAGCACTGGGGGCCACTCACTTTCAGGTCACACAAAAGTCACTGGTCTGCCCTCAGGCCTAGGTGAAGACCCCTCATTCCTTCACCTTCTCACTGCCTCTACCTCTCCGCCAGTTGTCCTCCTGTCTTGTTGGTTGGTTTCCTGTGCACAGCAACACCTTGGGAGGACAACTTCAGGGAAACGGCTCCACTTCCATAGGGATTGTTGCACTTCTGCCTCCTTAGTGAAAAAAACATGGTAAGTGCGCTTGTCAGTCACTGTTGACACTTGAAGGGGCCAAAACACAAAGCTGGTCATGCTTGCTCTGTGACTGACAATAAAACGGCACCTTGCTACAGGGGAAAAAGAAAGGGAACCCAGACGTACAGGTTGACTGCTAATACCTGCCTTTTGAAGGTGAATGGGAACCCAGATGTAAACTTGCTGAAACCTTGCTCCTCTAAAATCTTTCTTCCTCTCTCTCTCTCAACAGTACTACATGCAACTCTGATTATTAAAACCAAGCTACCTTAAACTAACTTACACAAGTAAAACCAAGAGACCGCAGCAATACTGATGTGTCCCATGCCCTTCTTCAAAAGATGGATCAGAGAGAATAAATAATTTAGCATCAGGTTTCTATGGCCGCTCATTGGATAACTTTGGAGAGGTGCTCGTTTCTCTGTCCCATTTGTCTGTCTTCTCTCTCTTCCATGAACTGTTGAGCAGTTTCTGCACATCTAACCCTCCAGGTGTCCCCTGCCTGCATATAATAAAAGTTATATTAAGAAAAAAAAAAAAAGAAAATAAGAGGAGGCAAGCACCTGGTTGCTCACATCACATTTTTCTTAGAACCGCCTTCCTATGATCAATGTCATGCTGGGGTCAATCATTTTGCATTCCCTGTTATTTTCTCTTTATCGAGAAGTTGAAAACACTCGAAACACACACACAAAACGTACACACATACACACACACAAATAGACACAGATCAGCCCTGTCCTCTCTGATGAGCCAGTAGATAGATCACATGCAAAAGGGGGGACTGGGAGGGATGACCCGTACAGCTGTCTCCGTGTGACCAAGCAATCTGTCGGACTGCACGCATTATGGTATGGTGTGCTTGTGCGTGGGTGGGTGAAGAGAGCTGGGTTCACCGATGTGCCGCTGTCCTTCCGACGTGCTATGAAACAGGCGCATGGACTCAAAGAGAAGCAGAGGTGCATCACATCATGAAATTGTCCTGGTCACACAACTACCAGGCACACATCACAGTAGCTCGTATTGACGAAGATGCATTCGCTGAATGATATCTCGACAGTCATTGAACACCCGGCGGATGTTCTCTGTATCAACAGCACAGGTGAAATGAGGGTAGCAGTAGTGGCGCCCGTCCCCACTTGCTGTACTGATTCTCTGCACACACAGACACACACAATCACCAGGCACTTTTCTCCCTTAGTTTTCCTAGCTGCACAAATAGCTGGGGTAAACAGGGTTTGCAGGACTTTATCACACTAAAATGAAGAACTTCAAATGACCCTGAAAAGGATTTTGAAATATTTTACATGGACCTATATAAATTAACAGTTAAATCATGCATCATTTTAGAAGTGCAATTAAAAAAAGTTGTCCTCAAAAGTCATATTTATTTTCAAATCTGCCTTTCTACCTCAACCTCACATCATCTGCAACTCTTCTATTCTGTTTAGAGGCTACACAAAGTGTCTGATCTTACTGTGTTCTTGCTTCTGATGATGAGCTGTTTTAATGTGGTGTGCAAGATTCAATGTCGACAAAACCCACATGGTGCATTATATTACTTTTGTTCTCAACCATTTCCTGGCTCTGTGCTTTCCATGTATTTTCTCAAAGCCACTTGACCTGCGATGGAATGAGCACCTCCATTGCTTTTTCTGCACAAATATAGCTTCATTTCAAATGCTGGGAAAATACTGGAACATAGTACTCTCTTGATTAGGCTGAACTTAAGAGCTATGTGACCATCTATGATTTCTTGAAGAAACAGAATGTGTCATAATAAATTGCATGCCTCACTCTTTTACCTTCAAAAATGATTTTTCAAAATTATGATGCTGATCAAAAACAGCTTTTGAAAGCATCTACAGAGACCTGGAAGCTGTCAAATTCACTGTGTGCAGGAATGAAACCGCCATTCATGAAATACAGCTCCAGAAGCCTTCTGAGGTTAATTCCACTTCTCAGGGCCTCTATGGATCTCAAGGCTCATAGGACCACTGGCTCTGTCAATGAGTGGGAACATGTTGCTATACAACTGACTCCATCAATGTGACAGGAACATGTTGCTATATAACCGGCTCCATCAATGTGACAGGAACATGTTGTTCTATAACCGGCTCCATCAATGTGACAGGAACATGTTGTTCTATAACCGGCTCCATCAATGTGACAGGAACATGCTGCTATACAACTAGCTCCATCAATGTGACAGGAACATGTTGCTATAAAACCACTGGCTCCCTCAATGTGACAGGAACATGTTCCTATAAAACCACTGGCTCCATCAATGTGACAGGAACATGTTGCTATAAAACCACTGGCTCCCTCAATGTGACAGGAACATGTTGCTATATAAAACACTGGCTCCATCAATGTGACAGGAACATGTTCCTATAAACCACTGGCTCCATCAATGTGACAGGAACATGTTGCTATATAACCACTGGCTCCATCAATGTGACAGGAACATGTTGCTATAAAACCACTGGCTCCATCAATGTGACAGGAACATGTTGCTATATAACCACTGGCTCCATCAATGTGACAGGAACATGTTGCTATATAACCACTGGCTCCATCAATGTGACAGGAACATGTTGCTATATAACCACTGGCTCCATCAATGTGACAGGAACATGCTGCTATATAACCACTGGCTCCATCAATGTGACAGGATCATGTTGCTATATAACCGGCTCCATCAACGTGACAGGAAGGAACATGTTGCTATATAACAACTGGCTCCATCAATGTGACAGGAACATGTGCTATACAACTGGCTCCATCATCAATGTGACAGGAACATGTTGCTATATAACCACTGGCTCCCTTAATGTGACAGGAACATGCTCCTATATAACAACTGGATCCATCAATGTGACAGGAACATGTTGCTATATAACCGGCTCCATCAATGTGAAAGGAACATGTTGCTGTATAACCACTGGCTCCATCAATGTGACAGGAACATGTTGCTGTATAACCACTGGCTCCATCAATGTGACAGGAACATGTTGCTGTATAACCACTGGCTCCATCAATGTGACAGGAACATGTTGCTGTATAACCACTGGCTCCATCAATGTGACAGGAACATGTTGCTATAAAACCACTGGCTCCATCAATGACAGGAACATGTTGCTGTATAACCACTGGCTCCATCAATGTGACAGGAACATGTTGCTATATAAGCACTGGCTCCATCAATGTGACAGGAACATGTTGCTATATAACCACTGGCTCCATCAATGTGACAGGAACATGTTGCTATAAAGCACTGGCTCCATCAATGTGACAGGAACATGTTGCTATATAACCACTGGCTCCATCAATGTGACAGGAACATGCCGTTACATAACCGCTGGCTCCATCAATGTGACAGGAACATGCTGCAACATAACCACTGGCTCCATCAATGTGACAGGAACATGCTGTTACATAACCACTGGCTCCATCAATGTGACAGGACAGGGATCGCAATTACCGATATATACCGTAAAATACCGATTGTGAAAGCCGTATACCGAAAAAAAAATTGAGCCGTCGGTCTCACGGACCGATAATCTTCTGCCAGTACGGTAAACAAAACTTGTCCGCCCTCTTGCTGCTTGTACTAACCCACGTTTTCTCATGACCGCAAGTCTCTAGTGAGTCAAGGTCAGCCATTTCTCCATTAGTTGCAACTTCGTCAGGCATCGGGATTCATTTACAAATAAAATAGATTGGCCCTAGCACGTGCACGCCTCATGTAGCCTACTGCTTTCTATACAGCTCTGCAGTACCGGCAGTGTGACGTATGCCAGATGTGTACAGTTTGTCATCGCTTAAAAGGCAAACACAGGCCTAAAGAGCGTTCATTCCGCATTTGACTGAGGCCAGTCATAATATTCACAGCCTTTGAAAGCTAACAAGTAGTAACTCCTTCCAGTTTAGGCTTAGCTTTCTTCGTACTGCTTGATACAGGCCCAGCCAGATCGTAAGCAACACTGTATTGTTGAAAAATTTACGCGTCATAAGCCTTCTGTTCATTGTTCGTTCTTTTTTATTCAAGTTTGTACACCTTAAGAATACAGATCTAGTGCTACTGATCTACAACACGTATGATGGATAAGGGGGGTCGACAGAGGTCGATCTTTTCTTTCTTAAAACGAGGATCAGACTCGGACAAAGCTGAAAATCTTCCGTCAACTCGACCTTCAAGTGAAGATCTCGAGCCACCAGGCACAGTGTGTGAAGAGCGTTCTCTGAGTGATGCATCCCAGCCAGGCAGTGAAAAACAGTTACAGAAAAAAGCAAAGCATTCTTTTCGAGAACAATGGAGAAAGGATTTTGCCTGGCTTAGTACAGATGAGACTATGACTATGTTCTGTACTGTGTGCATCAAAACACGACAAAGGAAATGGGTTTACTCGTGGCTCAAGAAACTGTCAGCATTCAGCGCTGGAGGACCATTCCAGATGTGCCTCACATAAAGTGGCAGTCCAAACATTGCTGGGACAATCATCTATGACCCCACACTCGGAAGCCGCAAACTCGGCAAGGAAAGAGTGTCTCCAAATACAGATTCGTACTGTCCTCTGCCTGGCTAAGCACAACATGCCTGCCAGTCACTTTCCTCACTTGATGGAGCTGCAGAAGAGTAATGGTTTGAAAGTTGGAGAAATGTATACGCATCATCAGTCCGTGGCCGAAATGGAAAAGTGCTTAGCAGATGTGACTAAGGCTGAGCTGAAAAAGAAGTTGGACCAAAGTGATTTTGTTGGGGTGATCATTGATGAAAAGCTGAACTGCACCCTTGACAAGAAATTATTCTGTATGCTTGTTGTGAGAACAGTGGTGATGTTGAAAACCTCTTCCTGGGGAACTACACCATTGACAATGGAACTGCTGAGTGTGTGTTCAATAAGCTGGAGGAGGTGTTGAAGGAATGGGACATTGCTGACAGAGTGGTGGGCCTAGGGTCTGATGGTGCCTCAGTGATGACAGGCAGACACAACGGAGTAGGAGTGAAGCTAAAAGCAAAGCAGCCAGCACTTGTGCATATGCACTGTGCAGCACATCGTGTGGCTCTAGCCACTAAGGAGGCCACTGAAGGCGTGGAGTCGGTAGCAGAGTACAGACGATCCCTGCAGCTGATGTACAAACTGTATAGGGCCTCAGGAGACAGGACCCATCGCCTGAAAGAGATGTGTGATGCTCTTGATGACTCTGATTACCTCTCATTGAAGCACCCCATCAGTGTGCGTTGGCTCAGCTTAGGAAAAGCAGTTAAAGCAGTGCAGAGCATCTATCCAGCCCTTGCTCTGGAACTAGAGGAAGAGACCAACAGAAATGCACTGACTGCAGCAGGGAATTTAAGCAAGAAGATTAAGACCTTCCCTTTTGTGGCCATGACATACATGCTTTGTGATGTCATTCCAGTGATGGAGAAATTAAACTTGACTTTCCAAAATGAAACGGTCAACCTTGCCATGATCCAGCCTGTTGTGGAGAGCACAAAAGTTAGTCTGCAAAGACTGTTGCATGCAAGAGGTGAAAAGGAAGAGGGATTTTTCGCAGCTTTCACAGAAAATGGAGAGACTTCATTTCAGAACATTCAGCTCACGCATACTGAACGTGTCCCAGCGTATGTGCAAGTGCGTGAATCGTTCATTCAAGGGCTAATAGACTCGCTGGACGGCCGCTTTCCACTTGAACCACTGAATGTTGTGTCTGCCTTGGCGAAGGTTTTGGACAGGCAGAGGTACCCTCCAGCCGAGCTTGCTGATCTGCTGGACGATTACGCAACAACAGAACTGACCTTGTTGACCCGCACTTCGCAGCGACAGTCAACGGTCCCCGTGCACGTGGTGATTTCACTGCTTTCAAGCGAACTCTGAGTGGTTAAGGTGGTGATGACAGCTTTGCCGTGTCATGCCGTCTTGTTATCAAGAACTTTGCACAGATGTTTCCTGACTTCGCTGCGCTGGCCAAGATCGCTTTAGTCATTCCTGTCAGCAGTGTGCCAGCTGAACGGGGCTTCAGTGTGCAAAATCTCATCAAGACTGAGAGGCGCAGCCGTCTGGATGAGGACAGGGTTACCCGCCTCATGATGCTGAAGATGCATGCAAAGGGAGTGGGGGAATTTGATGTTGGTGCTGCTTGTGATCGCTTTCCTCAACATGAAAGAGCGCAAGAAGTAGATCTACATGGGAACACTTGTGCTTTTGGCATGTTTGAGAGAGAGAGAGAGAGAGAGAGAGAGAGAGAGAGAGAGAGAGAGAGAGAGAGAGAGAAGGCAGAGATAATTGCAAGTGGACATTTCAAAACTTCTTTGTTTGTGACATGCAAGTACAGCAGTTCACTCACACTACCATTTTCATTGAAATTTTAGCTTTTGAGAAAGAAAGGAGAGAAAGAATTGGACACTGGCAGAGAGGGGAGTGAGTGGAATGACTGACTTACAGTCGATTTGACAATTGCCACAATGCAAGTCATGCTAAGCCTTAAAAATACTTGAACTCTATTGTTCAGAGCTTTTGTTTTGCTCAAATCATTTTTTTTTTTTGCATGTTTATTCCTGATTCATATGCATGCTGAGTTATCCATTTATCCACTCATTTTATTCTTCAATCATGTGGTGTGTGTGTGTGTGTGTGTGTGTGTGTGTGTGTGTGTGTGTGTGTGTGTGTGTGTGTCACTGTGTGACAGAGAAAGAGAGAGACAGAGAGTCTGTGTTTGTGTGTGTGTGTGTGTGTGTGTGTGTGTGTGTGTGTGTGTGTGTGTGTGAGAGAGAGAGAGAGAGAGAGAGAGAGAGAGAGAGAGAGAGAGAGAGAGATTTGAGGGGAAAAAATGTTGCAGTACATCTTTTATTAAATTGAGTTATTAGAAATAATGGTTTTATAATTTTTGTGATTGATGTTCAACACAATTTGAAAAAGCCTTATTAATTACTCAGTTAGTGTTAGAGGTAGTCAATGGTGTGTGGGGGGTACTGTCTGACATGCATTATGTGTGGTCATTAATGTGATTGTATTGTATGTGTGTGATATTTCAGAAAAAAAGATGATAAATACTGTCACAGTCAGTGGTTTTGTTAAAGCTTTGATTTATTAACATTATTATTGCCATGGACATTAACCATATGTTGAAAAAAAAAATCACACATTTTATCAATAAATTAGTTTAGAGCCATTTAGTGGTGTGTGTCCTCTGGCTACTGTGTGTGTGTGTGTGTGTGTGTGTGTGTGTGTGTGTGTGTGCACGTGCTTACAGTATGACAAAATAAGCAGTGGAGTGAGTTGACCGGTTTCCGTTGGTTTTGGGACTGGTTGCAACTCAGGTTGCTGAAGGCTAATTAGTGCTGGGACTGTTTTTTTAAATTCTTAGCGCCATGCCTGCAGGAACATGCTGCTGTATAACCACTGGCTCCATCAATGTGACAGGAACATGTTGCTATATAACCACTGGCTCCATCAATGTGACAGGAACATGTTGCTGTAAACCACTGGCTCCATCAATGTGACAGGAACATGCTGCTACATAACCACTGGCTCCATCAATGCGACAGGAATATGTTGGTATATAACTGGCTCCCTCAATGTGACAGGAACATGTTGCTATATAACTGGCTCCATCAATGTGACTGAAACATGTTGCTATACAACTGGCTCCATCAATGTGACAGGAACATGTTGCTATATAACCGGCTCCATCAATGTGAGAGGAAGGAACATGTTGCTATAAAACCACTGGCTCCATCAATGTGACAGGAACATGTTGCTGTATAACCACTGGCTCCATCAATGTGACAGGAACATGTTGCTATATAACTGTCTCCATCAATGTGACAGGAACATGTTGCTATATAACTGGCTCCATCAATGTGACAGAAACATGTTGCTATATAACCGGCTCCATCAATGTGACAGGAACATGTTGCTATATAACCACTGGCTCCCTCATGTGACAGGAAACATGTTGCTATACAACTAGCTCCATCAATGTGACAGGAACATGTTGCTATATAACCACTGGCTCCATCAATGTGACAGGAACATGTTGCTATATAACAACTGGCTCCATCAATGTGACAGGAACATGTTGCTATATAACTGGCTCCATCAATGTGACAGGAACATGTTGCTATAAAACCACTGGCTCCCTCAATGTGACAGGAACATGTTACTATATAACCACTGGCTCCATCAATGTTACAGGAACATGTTGCTGTATAACCACTGGTTCCCTCAATGTGACAAGAACATGTCGCTATATAACCACTGGCTCCATCAATGTGACAGGAACATGTTGCTATATAACAACTGGCTCCATCAATGTGACAGGAACATGTTGCTATATAACTGGCTCCATCAATGTGACAGGAACATGCTGCTATAAAACCACTGGCTCCATCAATGTGACAGGAACATGTTACTATATAACCACTGGCTCCATCAATGTTACAGGAACATGTTGCTGTATAACCACTGGTTCCCTCAATGTGACAAGAACATGTCGCTATATAACCACTGGCTCCATCAATGTGACAGTAACATGCTGTTATATAACCACTGGCTCCCTCAATGTGACAGGAACATGTCGCTATATAACTGGCTCCATCAATGTGACAGGAACATGTCGCTATATATAACTGGCTCCATCAATGTGACAGGAACATGTCGCTATATAACTGGCTCCATCAATGTGACAGGAACATGTCGCTATATAACTGGCTCCATCAATGTGACAGTCGCTATAAAATGTGACAGGAACATGTCGCTATATAACTGGCTCCATCAATGTGACAGGAACATGTTGCTATAAAACCACTGGCTCCATCAATGTGACAGGAACATGTTGCTATAAAACCCACGGCTCCATCAATGTGACAGGAACATGCTGTTATATAACCACTGGCTCCCTCAATGTGACAGGAACATGTCGCTATATAACTGGCTCCATCAATGTGACAGGAACATGTCGCTATATAACTGGCTCCATCAATGTGACAGGAACATGCTGTTATATAACCACTGGCTCCCTCAATGTGACAGGAACATGTCGCTATATACTGGCTCCATCAATGTGACAGGAACATGCTGTTATATAACCACTGGCTCCATCAATGTGACAGGAACATGTCGCTATATAACTGGCTCCATCAATGTGACAGGAACATGTTGCTTGGCCAGTCACTTGCTGCCATGTCCTCATGCACAGACCCAAGCGCAAGTTCTCCTGACACTTAAGTTCACTTATTAGTAGACCATATCATTAAAACAATACAGACAACGCACTGAAGCTGACACTCCCATAGCCTAAGGGGCAGTAGCCTGCTTAGAGGTTCACCCTGTCTACAGCACAGAATCATGAAAGGCAGAGCAAAGCCCTCAGCATCTGTAGCTGGACACCTGAACCAGTTGACAGCCCAGCCCCTCTTCACACCATTACAATCCAACTCTGCAAGATTTCCTCTGATGTGCATATATAAGAACACAAATCTAAACAAAGTAACATGCGGAAAATACTGTCAATTACAAATAAGTCAGTTAAGAAACAAAATCCCAGAATTACAACTTTCAAATGAACTCCCAAAAGCTCTTAACGAGCCAAGTGGCTGCTTCTTAAATGAAAACCACACATGACAGAGATAGAAACATACCAAAAATTCAT
>JADBJO010000668.1:239030-319030 GCA_016801955.1 Conus betulinus | reverse complement strand
TTTTAGATCTCTGTATTTTCAGTCTGTGTAGTGCTATTGTTGATTTGTTTAAAACGTTTGGAAAGTGAATGTATGTCTAATTGTTCAGTATTGTTTTTGGATCGATTGATAAAACGATTGGAATATTCAAGATTATGTTGGAATGTTCACCAGGTTCCTTAAGTTGCTAGTGCTTTGCTGAAAGTTCGAGAATGTTGTAGAAGCTGATCATACTACATTTGCATACGGTCGTCGCAATTTCATTGGTTAAGCTTACCGATATGCAGAATATCTAGAACAGAATAAGCGCGAGTAGATTCGAGAATATTCTTTCAATACCATGCAAAAGAATGAGAGCTGTGCGACTGAGAGAGACACACAGACAAGACAGAGAGAGAGAGAAATGAGATTTGCTGAAGAGTTCTAGTCCAGAAATGTTCGAGTCTTCACTGAGTTTGAGTCTTGTCGTCAAGAAGCGGCTATTAGTAGAATATTCGTGGCTGCATGTACAATTGAGTTCCTGTACAACTTAGTGAACCTGAAGGTCAGTGGTTTGTTTTGGTCCTATATTCTTCAACATTTGTAAATAAAAGGATCCTCTTTGTTTCATTACTGCCTGGGTATTTCGTCGCCTGCAAGTTGAACACCTACCACAGGATCTACAACGATCTCTTACAAGCTATATTCTAGTACTGCACTTACCTTGTACTGAGGAAGTCAGAGCATTGTAGCCGTATAACATTTGGGTGTCATTATAGTCATGTTGATGAAAAAATCATTTTAAAACATTTTACAAACATCATCACGATCCGGAGTCGTTGGCAATCAACCAAGGGAGATAATTTGCAACTTCATTGATGAAGTTACAAAATTATCTCCCTTGGTAAAATCGCAGACATTCC
The DNA here is from genome assembly GCA_016801955.1 of Conus betulinus. Lineage (NCBI taxonomy): Eukaryota > Metazoa > Mollusca > Gastropoda > Neogastropoda > Conidae > Conus > Conus betulinus. The sequence continues at coordinate 318,149 of JADBJO010000668.1, read as the reverse complement.
AGGATAGCAACGATGTTTGTAAAAGTTTGTTTTCAAATAGTTTTTCATTAACTTGAACGCAGAAAAATCAACGGGCATTTTCTTTCTGCCACGTTTAAGATTTTTGGAGCTGATGGCGCGTACGCTTGCATTTTGTATATTAGATATTCATCATGTCATTGAGTGATTTTAATTGTGTGAGATGTTTGTGACTTGTTCATTTCTTGCTTAATATTTATGAAGTTTGCCTCTATTTTCTTTCTATCTTTGGCATGAACACAGCTGTTTATTGTAGTTTATGCTTTTATTCACACTTTGTAAGCGCTTTGAGCTCACCAGAGATGGGGAGCATATATTATTATTATTATTATTTTTCAAAGGTTTTCAAGGAGGTTAGGTCAACAGAATCACATTTTTATTGATTTTCAAAGGCTTTCAAGGTCTTGAAATTCCCTGTCAGAATTCAAGGAGTTTCAAGGAGCATACGAACCCTGAACATGCACACATGGACAGTATGTTTTCCTACAGGCACACATGGACAGTATGTTTTCCTACAGGCACACATGGACAGTGTGTTTTCCTACAGGCACACATGGACAGTATGTTTTCTACAGGCACACATGGACAGTATGTTTTCCTACAGGCACACCTGGACAGTGTGTTTTCCCACACAGCACTTACCATCTGGAGGGACCTGGTAGCGGGCATACTCTGGAAAGTAGTCTTCTATCCTGGACTTGCCTGACTTCACTTTCTCTGCCAACAGGTCTTGCTTGTTCAGAAATAAAATCACTGATATTGTCCGCAACCACCTGGAACCACCAACATCACCTTTGACATCACATGTACAGAACTAAAAAGAGGACAATTTCTATGTGTGTACAGGTGACAGACATGGGATAGGGACATGAAGACAGAGACCAGTGACATGATATTCTCTGAGTGTGGTGGGTGATTGTGAATTTGTGAGCCCTTGACTTGCCCATTGTAACTTAATCATATGACAATTGACTTATTTGAAAGTATAAACAAAAAAAAGCTGTCTACACCTATTCACTAAACTTTTTACATTTAATACGCAGCAACACTCAAAATTCATAATGACAAAGACGCAACAAACTCAAAATTCATAATGAACAATACTCAACACACTGTGAAATACTCCACATGTAGTGATACTCCACATACAGTGAAATACTCCACATATAGTGTAGTGAAATACTTCACAATGTCATGTAGTGCAACAAAGAGCCCACACACTCCACATACAGACAAATAATGAAGTGTCCATCACACTCCTCATACAGTCAAATGACAAAGTGCCCATCACACTCCACATGAAATAACAAAGTGCCCATCACACTCCACATACAGTCAGACAACAAAGTGCCCACCACGCTCCACATACAGTCAAATAACAAAAAGTGCCCATCACACTCCACATGATGAAATAAGAAAGTGCCCATCACACTCCACATGAAATAACAAAGTGCCCATCACACTCCATACAGTCAAATAACAAAGTGTCCATCACATTCCACATGAAATAACAGAGTGTCCATCACACTCCACATGAAATAACAAAGTGTCTATCACACTCCACATACAGTCAAACAACAAAGTGTCCATCACACTCCACATACAGTCAAATAACCAAGTGTCCATCACACTCCACATGAAATAACAAAGTGTCCATCACACGCCACATGAAATAACAAAGTGCCCATCACACTCCACATACAGTCAAATAACAAAGTGTCCATCACACTCCACATGAAATAATAAAGTGCCCATCACACTCCACATACAGTCAAATAACAAAGTGTTCATCACACTCCACATGAAATAACAAAGTGTCCATCACACTCCACATGAAATAACAAAGTGCCCCACACTCCACATACAGTCATATAACAAAGTGCCCATCACACTCCACATGAAACAACACAGTGTCCATCACACTCCACATGAAATAAAAAAAGTGTCCATCAAACTCCACATGAAATAACAAAGTGCCCATCACATTCCATATACAAACAACAAAGTGCCCATCACACTCCACATGAAATAACAAAGTGCCCATCACACTCCACATGAAACAACAAAGTGCCCATCACACTCAACATGAAACAACAAAGTGCCCGTCACACTCCACATGAAATTACAAAGTGCCCATCATACTCCACATACTCAAATAACAAAAAGCCCATCACACTCCACATGAAACAACAAAATGCCCCATTACACTCCACATGAATAAACAAAGTGCCCATCACACTCTACATACAGTCAAATAACAAAGGGCCCATCACACTGCACATCGTCAAATAACAAAAAGCCCATCACACTCCACATGAATAACAAAGTGCCCATCACACTCCACATAGTCATGTAACAAAAAGCCCATCACACACTCCACATAAATAACAACGTGCCCATCACTATCCCCCAGGATTGTATAGAATTAACTTCACAAATTTCCAAACCATTCCCCACCCTGATGCCCATTCTCCCAACTGATTAAATCTTACTGTACATTAATATTCAGTAAAAGAAAAAAAAGGGAAACTTGCCACTTCTCACGGCTGATAATACACAGATATACTTGCTCTTTGGGCGACACAACTTAAACAGTAAATTCTCTTCACTGGAAAGAATCTTTGACATACCAGAAATCCCACAATAAATTAAAGATGGCATCATTCAAGTACTCAATTACCGTTTCAATGTCTACATATTACCAACATCATAACAGTCCTTAATATTTTGCTGTACTTTCCCAAACTTGCACTGCCATATCTTTTTTTTAAACTGTCTTTTGCTGCTGCGTAACCTGGCACTTTTCAGCTAATTCCCTTTCAATGTTGACCATTTCAGTGTTCTCTGATGGTCTTCTCCTGAGACCATTTGACTGAGCCAAGAGACAGAGTCCCCAGTTCTGCCTTTTCAGCAGATGCAGCCTCCAGCCCAGCAGTGTCTTATTCCAATCTCCCTTTGTTTGCCTTGAGCTGCTCCACTTCCTCAGCCTCTGCTTTTTTTCTTTTGCCTCAGTTGCCTGCTTCTTTCTTTCCTCTTGTAGGTATTGTTCATACTGGCGTCTGGCTGAAGATGCAAAACCCAGCATTTCTTTGTTTATTTGAAGTTTCTCAAGACTACCTGCTCTTCTGACAGCGTCAACAGCCAGATGTCTGGCAACCAGGGACTTCTTCAGGTTTACATCCATGGTCTCCTTGTTGACACTAAAAACTCCATCTCCACAGTGGCCTGGCCATGACTGAGGATGAGCACCTGCTGGACAACTTCCCATTAAAGAGAATACTCTTTCCAGCCTGACAGGTGCTCGTCGAGGAGTTCATCAACTCTGTCTTCACTGGGACAGAAGTTGCGAAACTTCTGACTGCATTCTGAGAGGATGCCTCTCTCTGATCTGCGGAACTGAGACTTTATCAAGCTGCAGTTGCGTCCTTCACCCTACCTGCATCAAGCAGGATCTTCAGCGTCAGGTGTAACTGCTGAACACTGGATGAGAAGTTCTTTTCATCTAACAGCAAGCTGGGATCTATCCATGTCAGGCTGCGGACAAGATGATACTTGAAAGGAGTTTTCTCTCTGATAGAGGCTGCCCACTGAGTTCATACTTGTATCTGTAGCATATGTCGCTGTCACCAAATTTTTGGCATTATCACGACGGCACTACACCTGACAGATCTGCACTTTCTTCAGTTCGTACAACTGGATCCTCATTTTCTTTTTCAGCTTCGATTTTGAGTCCAACAGGCTGAGACTGACACATGCCGGTCGAAGTCGATGGGGAAAACCCATCGTCAGCTTCGCTGTCAGTTTCTTTGTTGGAATCGAAATGAAAATGTTCCTTTTCATTGCTATTGCTGGTGGCGAAATATTCACTTATACGGCCACTAATTCCATGGCCTTCATAATCAAAAATATTTCCTGATTTTGACAGATTTAACAGCATTACAGCACGTTGATCCATGACAATGATTTTTCGAGTGAAGCGGCAACATACGAAACGCAACAGATTCCATTGAGCTGTGGCCAATGAAAGGCAGCGTCTCTGCTGTTAAACAGCTGAGTTACTCAGGCCATTTCAGTATTTCACTGCTGACTGATTGGAAGGCTTGCTTTTGTCTACAACTTTGAATGCCTCCTAAAGGCCCTTCTGATTGGTTTATTTTAGAAAATTGTGTACAGATTCTAAAAATAGACACACAGAGCTTTCAAATGATGTGCAACATGCCAGGGGCTCTGCAAGGGATGTGCACTCGATTATCTGTTGAAAAGGAGTAAATTTTGCAATCAGTGCTGCTTATAATTCATGACATAGAGTGAAAAAAAAAAATCATTTAATCACATTTCTAGCTTAATTTAGGTAAAATCAGTGAAACACAAATGCTTTAATGGTTTTCCTATGTGTTGGTAAAAAAATTTCATTTTACCCCCAAATGACCTTCACCACTCTTTGTTGCCTGCAGCGGCCATCAGACCTGCGCCACTTATCTATCATTTCGTGGGAGGCTGTCACATACATCTATGAGCATTCACTCTCAACTTCAGCTTTAGTATATTTGAAGCCCAGCCAGCCACTCAAACAGGGCCTCTTCTGGGCTGGCACTCAAGTGCACACGCAAACACAGAAACAGAGGAAATCAAATAAGACAAAAAGACGCATACCCCATCCTCTCAAAATAAAGAAGTTAGCACTTCAACAGGACACTGACCTATTGTTCCAAATGCTCTTAAACAGCTCTAGGGATTCCCGGAGGCGATTCTGGCTTGCATCTTCTCGTAACACCAGGTTGTACCCGCTGCATGCCGTGACAAAGATGATGGCGGTCACGTCGTTGAAACACTGAATCCATTTCCTCCTCTCATCACGTTGACCACCCACATCAAACATGCTGCAACAGGCAGGGTGACACTAATCAGTCTAGGAAACAAGACTTCAAGTTAGAATTTAGTGTTCAATCTTATTTATAACTGTCATTCAAACTACAAACCAACTGCATGCACAGAGACCCCCCCCCCCCCCCCCCCCCCATACACACACCAAGCAGTGCTAGCTCTCAATGTGTGTGTGTGTGTGTGTGTGTGTGACCAATGTGTGTGTGTGTGTGTGTGTGTGAGACCAATGTGTGTGTGTGTGTGTGTGTGTGTGTGTGTGTGTGTGTGTGTGTGTGTGTGTGTGTGTGACCAACGTGTGTGTGTGACCAGTTAGTGTGTGTGTGACGTGTGTGTGTGTGTGTGTGTGTGTGTGTGTGTGTGTGTGTGTGTGTGTGTGTGACCAGTGTATGTGTGTTTGCATGTGTGTGTATGTGTGACCCGAGTGTGTGTGTGTGTGTGTGTGTGTGTGTGTGTGTGTGTGTGTGTGTATGTGTATGTGTGTGTGTGTGTGTGTGTGTGTGTGAGTGACCTGTGTGTGTGTGTGTGTGTGTGTGTGTGTGTGTGTGTGTGTGTGTGTGTGTGTGTGTGACCAATGTGTGTGTGTGTGTGTGTGTGTGTGTGTGTGTGTGTGAGTGAGAGTGAGAGAGAGAGAGAGAGAGAGTGTGTGTGTGTGTGTGTGTATGTGTGTGTGTGTGTGTGTGTGTGTGTGTGTGTGTGTGTGTGTGTGTGTGTGTGTGTGTGTGTGCGCGCGCGTGTGTGTGTGTTTTGCACGCGCGCGCATGCATGTGTAAGGTTACAAAAGATTTGCATTTCCCATTCACGAAATGTACAAAACCGTAACAATATCAATTTTAATTAAGCTGTTTGTTTTGACCACTTTGTTCCTTGTCACTTGTGCAATATGGGACACTTTGCTTAAATCTATAGATGTGGAGTGCCAGCTGGAAATAAATGTCTCTCTGTAGACAGGAGGACCTGTGAAAGGGGGGAAGGGTGGAATATCTCTGAACAAGGATTTCATGGAGTCTGCTGTAAAATGTTTATGTCTCACATCATGCAAGTCCCAATACTCTAAAAGGATATGTTTCACTGTGAGTGGTACATGACATGGAATGCACCACTGTGCTTCTTCACTCTTTAAAAGGTATGAAGGAGTAAAATACAAAAGGCCGGTTTGCAACTGGAATAAAACTTTTTCTTCTTTTGCAACCACCAGAGGTAGATGAGAGGAACTCTTTCAGGTTTGGATGGATCTGGAAAAGTTTATCCATCTGTGTATTCCAGTCATCCTGACAAAATTATTAACTTTTGATTTAAGAACTGAGTAGAGGATAAATATGTAAGACCGTTTCCTTGTTGCGGCATTCTTGGCCAAACCATCAGCCCTTCCGATGCCAACATGACCTGAAACCTAAGCCAGAACAATGTTGTGACCTGCTTTTAACAAGACAAAAAGTTTTCAAAAGTGTAGAAGTTCAGGATGATGGAGGTTACGGCCAGCTATGGCCTCCGCATATGACAACAAATCAAACAAAATCAGAAAGTCCTTGTTCGCAGATTGAGAGATTGTCTTCAGTGCTAGAACCAGAGCTGTAAGTTCAGCAGAGTAAACAGAAGTATCTGATGGAATATGTTCTGATAATATTTGAGGAGCACCAGGGCAATACCCTGCACTGGCCACTCCATCTTCAGACTCTGAACCATCAGTAAATATTTTCTGAAAGGATGGGAATTTTTTGTACAAAGATTGGCAAACAATGCCTTGTATGCCTGAGAACTTTGTGAAAAGCAGCAAGATCAAAGCCGATTTCTGGTGTGAAAAAGGTCCATGAAGACTTATATCTGGACACTTGGAGAACTGGGGACACAACTCCTAGACAAGACCTGCATTCTGCACATGAGGCTGCATACGAAGTCCAAATGGAGGAATACAGTTATGTTATGTGTGTGTATATATGTATACACACACACACACACACACACACACACACACACACACAATGTATGAATGGTCATCTAGTCCTATATAACAGTGGCAGCTTGCCACTCAAAGGTTCACCAGATACTATCATTTCAGCAGATACCGACCTCAAAAAAGTGCTAGTTATCCGAGGTATGGAAGCTGCTGATAGGTTGATTTTCTTAGTCACTGAAATAGATGTTCATAGGTGTATTCTAAATCCACTGACATTCACTTGTGCAATCCATCTGGGTTGAGTTACTTTTCCATCCTGTGTCTTGAAATCTTCGTTTCTGATCGGGACTGGTTTTGTTTTTTTTTTTTTTTTCACAAGTGTAGGAGCCCAGGACTTGTGTGATCAGAACCTTTTGGAAGCCCTTCTTACTATGCTCCCAACACCTCCTTCTCCCAGTTCATAAATACATGTTCCATTGTTTGTTGTGAGCACAACACTTTTTTCACATCATGAACAAAGCAGAACGATCACCCATTCTGAACTCATAATCACATTTACGCACACAGGTATGAAGATCAACCAACATGTGCATACACACACACACACACACACTCCAAGAAAGAGAATGCTATCACAAGAATAAAATAAAACGAGAACAGAGTTTAAAACAACACTGAGTACAGAAAAATGAAACCACTTACTGAAAATTAACTTTATCGACAATGAACTTTGTTTCAAAAATGCCTGATGTTAACACTCGACACCGCAGTATATCCTGCTCTGTGGGCGTGTAGTCAGGCTGCTTCACTATGTGCACTCTGTCTAAAAAACTGCAACAAAGAGACATTCCAAAGTCAATCAATTTAATCCAATAGCTCATCACAGTCCTGTTAGCTCCAAATTCACTACAGGATAACACATATATATATGAAGTTGAACTCTAATGCCATGACACAACACAAAACAATAATAAATCTACAAACCATGACTGAGGGTTTCAATAACAGGATCCACATACCAGCCAGTCCAGGTAACAATTTTCATCGAGTTCTCCTCTTACTAACATTTTGTGTTTTGTCCATATTACTGCTTGACAAGCAAGACAGACAGAAAAAGAAAGAAACTGAAAGAAAAAAAACTTATAAGAAAAAACTGTGATACAATCGAAAGTTTTTTGGTTTTTGTTTTTGTTTTTTTTTTTTTTTTTTTTTTTTTTGTGTGATAAGAAAAGACCATGGGTGCAGGGGAGAAAAGCTTAGAAGCAGACAAGCAACATGGCCGACCTCCCCACTCCACAGCCTTCTGGTGAACAGCAAAGCAACAGAGGGTGTTGGGGTACCCTGAGACAACCCACACATCCAAGTCACTTGTTTCTCAATCAAGCCAAGCCGTCTTTGCGGTTTTTGCCTGCAATCTCACTTTCCAATCTTAAAACCTCTCACATGGTCACTATCTTCTACCAACAAGTCTTGTTGGTCAATCAAGCCGTCTTTGCCTGCCACCACACTGTCCAATCTTAAAACCTCTCACATGGTCACTATCTTCTACCAACAAGTCTTGTTGGTCAATCAAGCCACATGGTCACTATCTTCTACCAACAAAGTCTTGTTGGTCAATCAAGCCACATGGTCACTATCTTCTACCAACAAGTTGTGTTGGTTAATCAAGCCACATGGTCACTATCTTCTACCGACAAGTCTTGTTGGTCAATCAAGCCACATGGTCACTATCTTCTACCGACAAGTCTTGTTGGTCAATCAAGCCACATGGTCACTATCTTCTACCGACAAATCTTGTTGGTCAATCAAGCCACATAGTCACTATCTTCTACCAACAAGTCTTTTTGGCAATTAAGCCCTCTCTGCCTGCCACCAAACTATCCAATCTTAAAACCTCTCACATGGTAAATCTTTTCCACCAACCAGTTTGTGAACTGCTTTCAGGACGGTTGAAAGTAGTAACAAGACATGTGGAAAAAAAAATCTTGTATTATTCCCAGTGTTTTGCCCAAAGCTGATATTTATAGACACTCTATCCATAGATCAGGCACTTGTGTGATACGGGACTGAAGATGTGTGTGTGTGTGTGTGTGTGTGTGTGTGTGTGTGTGTGTGTGTGTGTTATGTACCAATGCACATGTATGCATTCAACCCAGAATACATAAAAGCAAAATTGATGATGCATCCAGAAGTATCTGCATGCGAATATGTGTGCACAATTAAGATGTACATGCCTGTGTATGAGAGACAGAGAGAGAGAGAGAGAGAGGGGGGGGGGGACTGAGAGAGAAGGGGGATATATATATATAGTAGAGAGAGAGAGAGAGAGAGAGAGAGAGAATGTGTGTGCGAGAATAGGTTACTGAGAGATATGTGTGTGACAATTAGATGTAGATGCCTGATATGAGAGAGAGAGAGAGGTGGAGAGGGTGTGTGACTTGAGTATGTATGAATATTCTAATTACAGAGAGCCACCAGTCCCCTAAATGTATGGATGGAGTGTTGTGTGCTATTTGAGTATTCTAATTACAGTGCCCATCCCCTAAATGTATGGATGGAGTGTATTTGAGTCTACCCATCATGTACTTACTTATTGCTCTAGCACTTAACTCCCCTCAAATGTACTCATTCTGTGTGGCACTCAGCTTCCCTTCCTGTACAGACAACTGTATGCCCTTCTGAATGTATGTATTACTCCCTACTGTACAAATCACTGTATGCCTTTCTGAAGTTATGTATTACTCCCTACTGCACGAATCACTGTATGCCTTTCTGAATGTATTATCCCTACTGCACGAATCACTGTATGCCTTTCTGAAGGCATGTATTACTCCATACTGCATGAATCACTGTATGCCTTTCTGAAGGTAGTAGAAAGAAACTCGTGGACAGCGTGGCAGCAGAGAGTCCTCAGAAGAGAAGCCCCCTTCAAGCAAGTGTTTTTGGCCCTTAACTCCTGACACTCTAGGGGGGATTGGGCCACACCCGGTTCATGACTCCGGATGTCCCCCTCTGCTGCCCCCCCCCCCCCCCCCCCATCTCGGGACGAGCCATGGCTGGGATTCGAAACCCATGCCCTTCTGGACATGCTCATTTTCCACTTAATGACTCGCGCACTGACCACTGAGCCACTGGGACACCTGATATTTGTAGGAAATTTAAGCCTTATGAAGTTCACTTTTGTTCCTCCTTGACCAAATCCAGCTTGAACACCTCTCTGCTGCTTCTGCCATTGCTTTCAGGGCTCTGGGTTTTTCCCTCCCTGCAACTGAGAGCTGTTTCATGAGGCTGTATGCAGACTTTCTACAAACCCCCTAGCTCCAATTTCTGCTGTGAGGACTTTAACCTGATAGCCTTCTCTCCTCAGGTTGTGTTTGCCAGATCAGCATACTTTTCATTCTTGTAGATTTGAGCTGCCTCCATTCTGTTCTCATATGGCACCGTGAGCTCTATCATGATCAGCTACTTGGTTGACTGAGAGTGGACTACTATGTCTGGTCTCATGCCACTCTTGCTGATCTCTCTGGGTGACTCTTCCATTCTGGGAGGTCTGCAGTGCACTCCCAGTCATCTGCCCCATCCAGCAGACTCTGCCTGCATGTTCCGAGTGGCACTGTTGTTCTTGGCCATGATTCGCTGCCTCCTGCCGTGAAGAATGTTGCCGGTGCTTTTGGAGTCCTGATTTTCCCTTTTGTGGTGTTGGTACTAGCCAAGACTACTTGTACAATCTCTTTGAGCACTTGGTAGTGCCTCCATGTGTACCTTCCTTGAGCCACGGCTACTTTACATGAGCTAAGGACATGCTCCACTGTTTGTTTTCCATGGCAGAGGGGGCATGAAGGATCATCTGTTTTTCCCCACTTCACCAGTTTTGCATTTGAGGGCAGAAGGTCATATGCAGATCTGAGAATGAAGCTGATCCTGAGAGGGGCCATGTGCCAAATGTCATTCCAAGTGAGACTTCTTTGGAGTGCATTCTTCCACGTTGTCCATTGCCCTTGCTGGCTCTGCTGGACTGCTTTTTGGAGTCTTTGTTGGTCTTCTTCTTTTCTCATCTCCTGAATCATCATGTCTCTTTTGGCTTTTCCTTTGGCCTTTGACCACCATTCAGTTTTGGTCATTCCCTGTCCCTTGTCTGTTGGTCTGTGTGTGTCCTGTTATTTCTCTGATCTTGAGACTTTCTTTTGCAAAATCCATCGCCTCAAACTTTCCATTTTCTGCCTGTCTTCAGCTGGGGCTTGATTGCTTCTACCACCTTGTCTCCTGAGTCCTCCAGCATGCTTTGAAGTCTGATCTTCCCTGCTTTGTATTCCTCCAGGATGGATTTCAGTGGTAGTTTCAGCTTTGCTTGGCGACAGTACAGCACTATGTCAGTCAGACAGGGTGGGACGCCCAAGCCGTTTCCTTGTGAACTTTGTTTATTTTGGATTCCATTGCCTCCACTGTGCTGGTGCAGATGTCGTATATCATCAGAGGCCATAGGAGCTTTGGTATCAGCATGAACTGCAGACACCAGACCTTGTATTTGCCAGGGAGTCCACACTGGTCAATGGTCTCCAAGCCTTCTTCCGACATCTGTGTTTGGTTTCTTTTGCTCTTTGTGTGTCTTTCAGCGTATCATCATACCATCTTCCAAGGCTCTTGACTGGCTCTTCTGAAACAGTTGGAATGGCCTGGTTGGCAACACTGAAGACCACAAATTCGGCCACTTTTCCTTTCCTCAGTGAGAGACTCCGTGATTTCTTTGGCTTGAACTTCATTCTGGATGAGGAAACTATGAAACTATGTCATCCAGCCTCTCCAGCACATGATGTGTCTCGTCTTCTCTGGAAGGCATCTTGTATCCATCACCAAGGTCTGTTTGTCTTGTGTTGCTTGTTGCTGCTTTCAAGATGACTTCCATTGCCAACACGAACAGTACTGGGGGAAATTGCACAGCCCATTGCAATGCCCACTTCCAAGTTGATCCAATCTGTTGTGCACTCCTGGGTAGAGAAGCGCATTGAGAAGCCACTGAAGTACTTCTTGAGCATGTCGCGGATGTTCTTTGGCACATGGTACATCTCAAGAGCCAACTGTATCATCTCATGGGGTACAGATCCATATGCGTTTGCCAGATCAAGCCACACTACGTCCAGGTCTCTTTTCTGTTTTTTGCTCTTTGGATTGCGTCCCAGATCATTGTGGCGTGTTCTACACAGCCAGCCACGCCTGGGATGCCACCTTTCTGGACTGACACATCCAAGTACTTGTTTTCCATGAGGTACTTGGTCAGCCTTCCTGCCATGACAGAGAAGAAGATTTTCCCTTCGACGTCAGCAGTGTGATATTGGCCTGAACTGGCTGATGTCACTTGAGTTTTGCTCTTTGGGGATGTACACACCATCTGCCGTCATCCACTGGCCATTGATCTTCTGGTTTCTCCAAGCTGATCGCAGCAGCCTGTGGAGCCACTCCAGCAGCTTGGGACATTTCTTGTACAGCTGGTAAGGTATTCCGTTTGGCCCTGCTGATGATTTGGCTCTGGCTTTGTCGACTACCTTCTTGATTTCCGCCAACGTTGGAGGCTTGTCATTGAACTGTTCCTCAGGGTTGGTTGGCCACACCAGACCTTGAATGTCGAGTGGTGCTTTGCTCTGTGAGTCAGAGTATGTTTTCCTCAGATGCTGCTCAAGAACTCCTTTGTCCACACTTAGGGTCCCAGATTTTGGCTGCTCAAACAGAGTTCTGGCAAACTGGAAGGGGTCTCTGAAGAAGCGCTCTTGTGTCTTCTTCTTTTTGCTCTTCCTCTTCCTCACAGATTCCGCTTTGCTGAGGGTGCTGTGTTTTGCTTTCAGGTCTTCCCAGAGTTTTTCCAAGCCTTGTTTTTTCAGCTGGCAGTGCCGTCTTCATTTGCTTCTTGAGGTTTTTCTTTTGGACCCTGATCTTGTCCATCTCTTCTTGGCATCTGGATTTCTTCGGAGGTGTTTTCTCTTTAGGTAGTTTTGCTCCATAGGCGTCTCTACATGTGGCATACACAATGTCCCCATATGTGGCTAGTTTGTGTTCCTGGGTGCTTTTCCCTATCAGTGCATGAGTCTTTGGACGATTTTTGCATCCAGTTTCTCCCAATCTTTAGTCTCGTTTGCTCATGGCAGGTTGAGTTTCAGGCGCCTGGCATCGAGGGCCTTTGCAAATTCCTCCTCATCCGAACCAACAGCGTGGATGTCCTTGGCACTGTGGTTTAAATCCTGGCCTTGGTCTTCCGACGTCTTAGCTGCTGATACAGTGCACTGCTGCTCATTCAGATGAGTCTTCACACATCCCATCTTTGTTCTGTGGATCTTCATGGCACGGGTGGTAGGGAAACGCTTTCCACAGACACATGGATATTCCATTTGGTCCATGTTCATAGTCCGTTTGGGATTTCCAGTCGGTATATATTACTCCCTACTGCACAAATCACTGTATGCCTTTCTGAAGGCATGTATTACTCCCTACTGCACGATTCACTGTATGCCTTTCTGAAGGCATGTATTACTCCCTACTGCACAAATCACTGTAAAGACTTTCTGAAGGTATGTATTTACTCCCTACTGCACGATTCACTGTATGTCTTTCTGAAGGTATGTATTACTCCCTACTGCACGATTCACTGTATGTCTTTCTGAAGGTATGTATTACTCCCCTAGCCTTCCTCAATGTATGTATCGCTGCCTAGTGTACAGATCACTGTATGCCTTCCTCAATGTATGTATCGCTCCCTAGTGTACAGATCACTGTATGCCTTCCTCAATGTATGTATCACTCCCTAGTGCACAAATCACTATGCTTTCTCAATGTATGTATCACTCCCTTGTGTACAAATCACTGTATGCCTTCCTGTCTGTATCACTCCCTAGAGTACAAATCAGTGTATGTCTTCCTCAATGTATGTATCACTCCTACTGCACAAATCACTGTATGCCTTCCTCAATCAGACCTGCCAACCCCCTAAGAGACCAATGAGTAAGAATTGAAGCTCTGTGAGGCAGAAATGTGTAATTTCAGAGAGTTAAGAGTAATCAAGTGCTACACTTACTTTTTTTAAACAAACACGATGCGATGAAATTGTTCGCACAATTTTATGTGAACTTAACTTTTCTTCAAATAACCTTTTCTTTTAAGTGTCACAAGAAATCTTTACAAATTATGAAAATGTAGAATACACTGGAAATATATATGCGAACATATGCAATGACACCTTTGTTCTTGCCAGTGATCACACGAGTTGTATTATCACACACCAAGGACAGGCAGTTCTGCCATGGCACACCAAGGCTTGATAGTAGGCCAGAAACAACCTCAAAAATGTTCTTCCCTGTTGCGGACTCTGTGCATGTGGAGTTGGCTCTGCTCAGTGGCGATTTTTTGTAAGTCTCGCACCACCCAGGAAAGAATCCCCCCCCCCCCCCCCCCACTTTCCATCAGTCCCCAACACAAACGGTCCATTCTGCAGTCCCCCATGGCAAGGGTCCTCACAATGTGTGTTGTCTTTGTTTGACTGCTCTTGAACTGTTTGGCGATCTCCGAATCTAAGAACGCTTCTTTAAAAACCTGGGATGCATGGTCGGCTGTGCTAAGAGCGATGATGTACTCGACAAAAAATCTGGCCACCAATGCTTCAGCCCGAATTACCCTTTCCTCATTTCTACAGTCTGAAAAAAACTGTGTGATGCTGGAAGAATTCGGCAGTAGTAAGGGGACTGGCTCAAAAGCCTAGGCCTCGCGGCCTCGGCACGTCCCCTCTTTGCCAAATACTTTTTGTTAAAAGTACAGGTGTGCGCAATTGTCATTTTGTTACACTAAGCCTAATATGGCATTTTAAACATCAAAATGGTTGAAAAGTTCCTTATACTTTGGAATTACATCCAAGAGATTCTTGAACTTGTTAGTGTCTTCTGCATGGGAAACTCATTCCATAAAGGGGCTACAAAAGGAAAATTTTTTCGGACTCGCAGTGTGGTACACCTTGCACAATTTACACCTTTAGCCAAAGGTCGTATGCAGGGGAATTTTACCGAGTATTCTTTTCGGGACTTTTGACCAAGCTTTTTTTCTTTTTCGCATCTTGTCCAGAACTTTCTGCTCCACGTTTCAACATTTTCGTAACTTCAAACTTCAAAAGGACGCCAACTTCGCTGAATGGTAAAGATGGTGCAAACGAACTGCGCATGACCGGAAACACTTCTTGAAGATTACTGGTTATATGCACGGCGCCGTGCGTGTCTGTACATAAGCCGATTTTTTCGTCCGTTTTTTTTGTTGTTGTTGTTTTTTTTGTTGAAAACTTTCAATGCGTAATTTTTTGGCTAAATGCGTAAGGGCGTAAGATTCATCACTTGGGCGTAATAAATTACGCGAAATGCGTAATGGTTGGCAGGTCTGCTCAATGTATGTATCACTCCCTAGTGTACAAACTACTGTATGTCTTCCTCAATGTATGTATCACTGCCTAGTGTAAATCACTGTATGTCTTCCTCAATGTATGAATTACTGTGCTGCTTAAACCTACCTCAATCAGTCAATGTATTTACCACTGCACCCACTTAAGGCCCATCCCCCACCCCCCTTTCTCATTGTGTTTATTACTGTGCCACTTCAGTCCACCTCTACCTTTCTCATTGTGTTTATTACTGTGCCGCTTCAGTCCACTTCTACCTTCCTCATTGTGTTTATTACTGTGCCACTTCAGTCCACCTTGTTGCACTGATTACCTCTACCTTTCTCATAGTGTTTATTACTGTGCCACTTCAGTGTTTCTTACTGTGCTACTTCAGTCCATCTTGTTGCCCTATCACCTCTACCTTTCTCAATGTATTACTTACAGTGCCACTTCAGTGTTTATTACTGTGCCACTTCAGTCCACCTTGTTGCACAGGTCACCTTTACCTTTCTCAATGTGTTTATTACTGTGCCACTTCAGTGTTTATTACTGTGCCATTTCAGTCCACCTGTTGCCCTGATCACCTCATTGTTTTTATTACTGTGCCACTCCAGTGTTTATTACTGTGCCACTTCAGTATTCATTACTGTGCCACTTCAGTGTTTATATTACTGTGCCACTTCAGTGTTTATCACTGTGTCACTTCAGAGTTTATTACAATGCCACTTCAGTCCACCTTGTTGCACTAATCACCTCTACCTTTCTCATTGTGTTTATCACTGTGCCACTTCAGTGTTTATTACTGTGCCACTTCTGTCCACCTTGTTGCACTGATTACCTCTACCTTTTTCATTGTGTTTATCACGGTGCCACTTCAGTGTTTATTACAATGCCACTTCAGTCCCACCTTTTTGCACTAATCACCACAACCTTTCTCATTGTGTTTATCACTGTGCCACTTCAGTGTTTATACTGTGCCACTTCAGTCCACCTTGTTGCACTGATTAACTCTACCTTTCTCACTGTGATTATTACTGTGCCATTTAAGTGTTTATTACTGTGCCACTTCAGTCCAAGTTACTTCATTGTGTTTATTACTGTGCCACTTCAGTCATCTTGCAGCCCTGATTGCCTCTTCATTCTCATTGTGTTTATTACTGTGCCACTTCAGTGTTTATTACTGTGCCACTTCAATCCACCTTGCTGCACTGAGTACCTCATTGTGTTTATTACTGTACCACCTCAGTCCACCTTGTTGCACTGATTACCTCATTGTGTTTATTACTGTGCCACCTCAGTCCACCTTGTTGCACTGAGTACCTCATTGTGTTTATTACTGTGCCACTCAGTCCAATTGTTGCACAGTACCTCATGCTGTGCACTCAGTCCACCTTGTTGCACCGATTACCTCATTGTGTTTATTACTGCGCCACTTCAATCCACCTTGCTGCACTGATTACCTCATTGTGTTTATTACTGTGCCACCTCAGTCCACCTTGTTGCACTGATTACCTCATAGTGTTTATTACTGTGCCACCTCAGTCCACCTTGTTGCACTGATTACCTCATTGTGTTTATTACTGTGCCACCTCAGTCCACCTTGTTGCACTGATTACCTCATTGTTTTATTACTGTGCCACCTCAGTCCACCTTGTTGCACTGATTACCTCATTGTGTTTATTACTGTGCCACCTCAGTCCACCTTGTTGCACTGATTACCTCATTGTGTTTATTACTGTGCCACTTCAGTGTTTATTACTGTGTCAAAGTACATAAAGGTGATGACCATACAATATCCCAAAGTGTCAAAATGCCCAAAGATGAAAAGAAATAGAAACACCCGAAGGTGCTGGGGTGGACCCAGAGAAGCACTGTCTTCGCCTGCCTTTACAGCAGTCCTGTACCACCCTTGGAGGCCTGCGCTGTATTGACCATGGGTACAGGCACGCGCAGGACACTCCATTAAGATATCAAGGGACATAACTGCTCCTGAACAGAGGTAAATCAGACTACAGGATGCAACTCATAACACTAACAGCCTTAAAGTAGCATCCCCATGGGTGTACCAGCCCGTATTTCATGACTGCTGAACCCACCAGCGAAAAACACCACCCTCCAGCTGTCGAGCACACCCCACAGACCCAACCACCCCTGCCCACGGACAGATGAAGACAGTGCCACTTCAGACACAGCCAAGCTTTTGCCATATATGGTCTTATGTGCCCTCAAGAGAGAATCCAAAGATGACATGTATGCCCCTGTGTGGTATCCTTCTGCCTAACTGCATCATGCCAGATCACCAACACTGCATTATATTACAACAGCCTGCAGTCTCTCCACACCCACATCACACATGTATTAACAAACAGCTAAACCTGCATGTGCAACCTGACAAAAGCCTATACCATGCCAACTGCCATGATACACAACACAAACAATCCTTTCCAGTCCAATGCGTCTTCCTATGTAGACTTACCCCTCTCTCTTCCCACCACCTCACTCCTCTTTTTTTGCCTGAGACTGACACGCCCTGGTACACACACACACACACACACAGAGAGAGAGAGAGAGAGAGAGAGAGAGAGAGAGTCTGCAAACTGGGCGAATCCAGTGGGCTGAAAACAGACTGCTCTGTCACCATATCCTCCTCAATCGATTCCCATACACTAACCAAAGCCTTAGTTCTATTTTTAGCCTCGCGCGACCAAAATTAGCCAGTATGACTGGGAAGCCAGCCGAGACATAGATCTCCTCTCCCGGGGCCTGCGCTGTGTTTCCTGGTTGGGGTGCTGGGAGTTGGGGTAGAGAGGAGAGGGAGGGAGAAATTGGGTGGGGGGAAGGGGAAGAGATGGTATGTGGTGAAGTTGTTGGTAGCGAGCAGAGCCGACTCTTGCACTGAGAAAAGCGCTGCACCAACGTGTGGGTAGCAAACTCAGACTGCTCCGTCAACACGTAATGGGCATGCTTTGTGTCCAACCTCGCTGGCAGGCTGGAAGGCCCCCGAGTGTGTGTGTGTATTCCCAAAAGGGGTGGGAGGAGGCAAAGGGAAAGGTAGCAGAAAACTCTACCACAAACCGACTTCCTAGCGCTTTGGGAACACAGAGACATGTGAATACATGTTTTGTACATAAACCTGTAAACAAGTTTTCTTCTTTGAAATGTTATTGTGCAAATGTTGACACACTGACAAACTGAATGAGCTGGAATTACTGATTAAAATTCACAATTCTGATATAACTGCTTTAACCGAGATCTTGCCAAAACACTTTAAAGATAAAATTGAAAATTTTGTACTCTCTGGGTATACATGTTTTACGAATTCCAGGGGAAGTGGTGTCAGTTTGCTTGTGCATGAGGGATGGGAGGTATCCAGGATTCCTGATACTGAACATATTTTTTCTCCTCCTGTTTTTTTTGTAAAATATCATCACCTGAAGTAACGAGTACATCACCTTCGGTGCAGTGTTTAGATCTCCAAGCTCTGCTCAGGAGGACGACGCTATCATAATTAAATTGTTTAATCATATATTTAGCAGTTTTGAAGACAAGGTTATTGCCTCCTGATATTTTAATTACCCCAATATACATTGGTAAAAGGAGGTTTGTTACATGAATGATGAGCACCCGGCTGCAAAATTTTTGGAGTGTGTTGAACAAAATTATGTTGTGCAATTGACTTCTGAACCCATTCACTATATAAGTCTACAGACACCCAACGTTTTAGATTTATTATTTACAAATAAAATTGCTGAAGGTAATGTTTCCAATGTGTATCACAGGCCTCCTTTTGGGAAGAGCCACAATTCTGCTTTTTATTTTGATGTTCAAGTCAAGAGGGAACTTTCACCTGGTCATTCAGTAAAATTTCAGCTGGATAAAGATGACTATGAAGGTATGAGAAAACTATGTAAGAGAAATTAACTGGGATGACCGCCTGTCCACTGAGTCATCAGTGGATGGAACCTGGTAATTCATTCATGATGAGTTAGTCAAGTCCATGAATAAATTCATTCCTAAAAAGACATTCAAACAAGGACTTGGTAGCAAACCTAGGAGAGACCCCATTCCCCAGTAATTATTAGATATATATAAGATAAGATCCATCAGAAACGTACAGCTTTTTAAAATTACAAGAAATACCTCACTATTGAGAATTATAATTTGTATGCACATACTTGAAACCAAATAACTTGGGAATCTAGGAAACATGTGAAGGCCAAGGAAACTAAATTTGCCAGTCAAAGTGAAACCCTAAAGGTTTCTTCCAATATGTTGCAAGTAAGACTTTGCCAAAGAATCGGTTGCAAATGTCTGAATAAGGAAGATGGTACCTTGACAAAAAGCACACAGAAAAAAAGCCAGTGTGTTTAACAGCTTTTTTTGCGAGTGTTTTTATAGTGGTGGACAGTAACGAAAATGTTCCAGAGTTTTCATGCAAGAAAAATGTTACAGGTATTTCCCAAGTAGAAGTTACAGTTGAACAGATGAATAAAGCCCTAAAAAAAATCTTAATCTATCTAAGGCCCCAGGACCTGACGAGATTCACCCCACAAATATTGAAGGAGCTGGCTGATATCATTGCATACCCTTTAAAGATACTGTTTGATAGAACTATAGAAAATGGTGTCATACCCAGTGCATGGAAAGAAACTGAAGTGCGTCCTATTTTAAGAAAGGAAATACAAATTTAGCAGGTATTTATCACCCAGTCAGCTTAACATCAGTTGTCTGTAAAGTTTTTGAGGTCTTTATACAGGATGCTCTTTGCAAGCAGTTTAACAGATACGATTTGTTATCAAGAGAACAGTTTGGATTTACCAAGGGAGGCTCATGTGCAACACAACTACTTGTTACATTGAATGATTGGTTAGTCATGTTAGATAATAAAGCACCTGTAGATGCAGTTTACCTTGATCTGAGAAAAGCTTTCGATACAGTTCCCCATCAAAGACTTATTAATAAGCTGGCTGGATAAGGTATACATGGAAAGCTCTAATCATGGATAAGTGATTTCTTAAATGAAAGATCCCAGTTCGTAAGTGTCAGTGGCATCCGTTCAAAGGTAAGGTGACAAGTGGTGTACCACAAGGCAGTGTCCCGGGACCAACGCTTATATACTTTAATGACATGCCTGGAGAGGTAGATTGTGATGTCAAAATTTTTGCAGATGATACCAAGGTTTACGCAGCAATTCAAAATCCTGATGACAGAGATCATTTACAAATGTGTATACATAAACTGGTTGAATGGACAAATACTTGGCTGTCGCAATTTAATAGTGAGAAATGTAAAGTACTCCACCTTGGAAAGAAACAATCCACACTATGAATATGTAATAAAAGAGAATGGTTTAACACATGTACTGGACAGTACAGCCGCTGTATAGGATTTGGGGGTCACCATGGACCCAGAATTAAGCTTAAAAAAGGAAATCAAATTTCTGGTCTGCTTTTGAGAACAAATAAGTCTCCTGAAATAATGGTTCCATTATACAAAGCTTTAGTTAGCTTTATCTTGAATACGGGAACTCGGTATGGTGCCCTACTTTAAAAAGTACATAAATATGATTGAATGCGTTCAACACAGATTTACCAAGTGTATAACTGGTACTGGAGATCTTGGTTGCTAGGAGCGTATGGCTCTACTTAGGTTGCCCAGCCTAGAATTCAGGCGACTAAGAGGTGATCTCATCGAAGTATATAAGATCATGCACAATACTTACGATCCCTCCACTTCCTCTTTCCCTGTTCACCATGGCTAACTACAAAGAGACTCAAGGGCACAACTTCAAACTTAAAAAGACCAACTTCGTAACTAACCAGTTCCACAGGTTTTTTTTACTAATCGTATTATTAATATGTGGAACAACCTTCCATATCATACCATTAATGCATCATCAGTTAACGCCTTCAAAAATCAAACTGACAAAACTTTTAAGGACCAAGTATTTTCCATTGATTTAAATCTTTACTGAAGCGGTAATAAATGCTGTATATACACTTTGCCTGATTTAATCAAGGGACAGTCACTATGTAGTGATGCAAAGCATATTAATGGACACTAATAATGAGGACAAAAGGCTTTTAGCCTATAGCCAAACATTTCTGTGATTCTGTGTCCACTTCCTAAGCTTTTTCCGGTGTAAATACCTGTGCCAAAGTGTGCACACATACAGAACAAGAGTGTGTGAGAGAGAGAGAGAGAGACTGACAGAGAATCACACACACACACACACACACACACACACACACACACACACAGGAGAGGAGAGAGAAAACTCGGCACAAGCGACTGTATGGAAGTGAGCGTGTGTGTGAGAGGACCAGGCTGAACTCCTGACATATGCACTAAGCAAACATTTGTGCATTCACTATGTAACATTAGCATTTGCTGTTAATAAATGTCCTTTTCAGACATGGTCATGTCTGATTGATCGGGTCATGACAACGAATGTTGAAATTCCTCATTGGTGTAATGTACGTGGATCTTCAAAAGGCATCTGATACCAGTGCGATTCCACACACAATACACTGGTACATAAACTTCGATCAAGATCAACTTCGTGAATGCACTGAAGACTTTATCACTAACTGTACCCAGTATATAACTACTATTTGAAGATGAAAAAACAATGGTTCACCACAGTATTCCTTTGGGCAGTGTTTCGTGGCCCATCTTGTTTACTTACTGTATTCATATTTCATGATATGTCTGGCAATGCCAACTGTTTAAAAGAATGCAGAACACACTAGTCTAAATCATGCAACAGAGTTCTTTGTAACTAATGGTAGTGGAGGTGGCAAGAATAAATTTATTATTAGATAGATAGAAGACTGGCAAATTTAGTTCAACACTCAACATGCAAAATGATTAAAACTGTAAACACGCACGCACGCACACGCACACAAAACACAAACTAAAATTTTAAAAAGAAGAAAAAATGCCCATTACAATTATTGGCTGGGCTGTGGTAGCCATAGATGAGACAAAACATTTATGAGTCATAGGTCTCCACTTAAACTATCATATCACTAGAAGGCAAACAGTATTTCTAGCATCATACCATACTTAATTCAGTTCAGAACCATGACAGAACGTAACACAATTTTAAACAAAATGATCACCAATATCATGGTTGCTAGTATAGTAGTAATATTCTTCTGGCAGATGACACTAGGCTGTGTTGTGGGCACCAAACTAGTGCTTGAATGTTCAATCCCAGCCACCCCCTCCATCTCCTCCCTTTCTCCACAGGAGTAAAGGCTGGGGTATGGGGTGCTGGGGGGGGGGGGGGGGGGGGGGGGGGGGGGGGGGGGGATGGGAAGAGGGAGAAAAGATTAAAGAGATTTTTTTTCTTGTTTTCTTTTTTCTATGGTGTGGGGGGTGTGGTGGGAGGAAAATGCTTTTTCAAACACTTTGAAAAAAAAAATCTTTTCTGTGAGTGTACTGTGTATGACCACGCAGATACTGTGGTGCATATGCATGTAACTAATGCCTGGAACTGATGCAGCTTGCAACTGTGTCCCTCCTCATCACTGTGCATAGGCACACACATCTGTATGGGACTGCTGTCAGTGCCACACCAACCACACTAACACTGCACAGTGGAGTTCTGACAGCTAATCCCAATCACTCATCATTTTCAACGGACTGATCATCACTGGCTGACTCACAGAAATTCAATACACTATGCACAACACAAACAGTTCTGACAGCTTTACCCAATCGCTCATCATTTTCAATGGACTGATCATCACTGGCTGACTCACAGAAATGCAATACACTATGCACAACACAAACAGTTCTGACAGCTAATTCTAATCTAATCACTCATCATTCTCAATGGACTGATCATCACTGGGTGACATACAGAAATGCAATACACTATGCATAACACAAACAGTTGTGACAGCTAATTCCAATCACTCATAATCTCAATGGACTGATCATCACTGGGTGACACACAGAAGTGCAATACACACTATGCACAACACAAACAGTTGTGACAGCGATCCCCATTGCCCATCATTTTCAATGTATTGATCATCACTGGGTGACATACAGAAATGCCAAACACTACGCAATAAGCAAACAGTTCTGAGAGCTATCCCCAATCGCTCATCATTCTCAATGTACTGATCATCACAGGGCGACACACAGAAATGCAAAACACTACATACTACACACACACTTGATAACAAACTGGCATTCAGCCCTCTCCACACAACAAGCACACTGGTGTTGTTCTTTGTTCCAGACAGTGCCAAAGATTATGTGCAGCCAATGGTCCAGAAATCCCAGGAAAAACGGTCCTGGCTCTCTCTCATGGGTTTAATAGGGACTATCTGATTGGCAATATTAAGATCCCCCAATGCCAGTAAATAGAGTACTAGGTTAGTAATGAGGAACAGAAAATGTTTGCAGGTAATCTTTCCATCACCAATGTTCTTATCTGAATGAACAGTTTCCTTGCAAATCGTTGTCAGCTTGTTATACCAACTCTATCTCTGTTATCGCTTATTTCTGTTTAGATCCCAGTGTCTTTTAATTTGAAATCCTAGATGGGTCACGATGGTCTACCGCCTCTATGAGAGCTTTGTGACAGAAAAAAAAGATCACAGCATGGGCTGTGGGAACAGCTGGGGTTCAAGCAAAGTAATCCTGTGAAAGCTTTCTGCAATACATACTAACTTGTGACTGCCAGACAATCTGTCCCTTGCTTCAAAAGTGTGGGCCCCTTGACCTCACTTTGCACAGTTGATTCATTAATCATAATTCCATTCAGATGGCTGTACTGTTCTATTTCACTCTGTTTTGGAAATGATGATAATTTCATTCTGTGCTATTCTTCTTCAATCTGGTTTGGAAATAATTTAACTCAATTCAGCACGGCTGTACCATTCTATTTCACTCTGTTTTGGAAATAATTCTAACTCAATTCAGCATGGCTATACCATTCTATTTCACTCTGTTTTGGAAATATTTCTGACTCAATTCAGTATGGCTGTGCCGTTCTATTTCACTCTGGTTTGGAAATAATTCTAACTCAATTCAGCCTGGCTGTACCGTTCTATTTCACTCTGGTTTGGAAATAATTCTAACTCAATTCAGTCTGGCTGTACCATTCTATTTCACTCTGGTTTGGAAATAATTCTAGATCAATTCAGTATGGCTGTACCATTCTATTCTATTTCACTCTAGTTTGGAAATAATTCTAACTCAATTCAGTACAGCTGTACTATTCTATTTCACTCTGCTTTGGAAATTATTCTAATTCAATTCAGTATGTCTGTACCATTTTTTTTTTTTTTTCATTCTGCTATGAGAAAAAAATGCTTACTCAATTCAGTATGGCTCTACTATTCTATTTGTTCAAGCTTTTTCTACCGCACTCTGATCCTGCCAGTTCGGTGGCATTTTCATCACTGCTGATTGCTCAGTTCAATAAGGTAGCGAAAATGGAGCCGACATTTGCAATGAGACAAAGGGACATAACTCTATTCATCCTCAAGTCCTGGTGACAAATATGGTCACTGGTTTCAATCCAAAATCAATCAAAAGCTGATCCTTCATCTATATGAATGAACATGGTGGCATGGATGGCATGATTTGTCAACTTATACATATGAGCTGTTCACCGTGTACATATAAGCTGTTCACCGTGTACATATAAGCGTTCACTGTGTCATATAGTGCGTTTACGTATGCAACATTATGTTCCAGTGTGTGTGTGTGTGTGTGCGTGTGCATGTGCGTGCGTGCGTGTGTGTGTCTGCTTACATTTTTTTGATGCTGAATTGTTAAAACTTGTAAAGCGCCCTGTAGCCTACATTGTTAGGATGGGCCCTATAGAAATTGTCCTCATTATTATTATTATTATTATTAACTTTTGCTGTTCCGCTAAACAAATGACAGAGAGAAGGCCCAAACCCCCTCTGCATGGCAGCGACGACGTGCCACAGTCAAGTGCATGTGCATAGTATGTAACGCACCATTTAAAAAAAAATTATGCAAAAATGTTGTAGTTGTGCTGGCAATCTGAGCCCTGTTGAAGTCATTTCAGTGGTGTCGATAAGCCCATACAAGCTGATCAATGGCTGTGCACCTGACCACTGTCCATCTGGATGAAAAAATGGCGAGATGAGGACCTGATTTGATCACACATACTTTCAATCAGTTTCAAGAACAATCGCCCATACCTCACATTTCCAGTGCTCAGCTGAATCCATCTGAAGGTGATAGTAATGATGTGAGTGAATGATAGTAATGATGTGAGTGAATGATTGCTTCGTGTTTACAAGGAACTGTTTAAAAACCTATGTTTTTTAGGTACTGAGAATAACAGACTAAAACTGGCTCTCCAAATCTGACAAATGTTCATATGAAAAAAAAAAAGTGGTAGCAAAGAAAACACAGAAGGAAAAAAAAGGAAAGCATGGAATGCAAAGAAGGAATGCAGAGTCAACAGGCAGAAGAAAGCAGCCAGAAAAGAAAGAGGCAAAAAAAAAATAAATAAATAAAAATAAAAAAGAAGCACAGGGTATAAAGGACAAACAGGGAGGCAGACAGAAGGGGGGGGGGGGAGGGGCAGGAGAGTGGAAGGGAAAGACAGCTTTGTCAAAGAAAAAGTCAGCTGCCATTCCACAAGTATGGGACAACAACTGATCACGAATAGATTTTCTCTGTTTTCCCAATTCTTGATTATAAACAATCTAAACAACTGAAAACCATAGTCATTTTAAAGTCTTGATCATAATGACCTAACAATTAAAACCATTGTCATTTTACAAGTGGAATGGCAGTAAAGTTTTTATCAGAAATGTGATGGGGGGGGGGGGGGGGGGGGGGGGGGGGGGGGGGGGGGGAGCTAATGAACATAAGTGACTGATTCTGATCAAAATCTGTAATGCTTCCAACTTACCTGACCATTGATCTTTCCAAATCTGGGTCATTTTGTTTTCATTCCAAGTGTGTGTGTGTATGTGTGTACGTGTGTGTGTGTGTGTGTGTGTGTGTGTGCGTGTGCGTGTGTGTGTGTGTGTGGTGTGTGGGTGTAAGTGTGAGCGTGTGCATGTGCATGTGTGCACATGCATTTGTGTGCGTGTGAGAGAGAGAGAATATGTATTTGTGTGCATGCATGTGAGTGTATGTACGCTTCTATATGCTTCCTATCGATTCAATTAACCCAAAAGGGGGCTTGGGACTTAATTCAGCTCCAAAGTTCCTAAATTCCCTGCAAGGTAACAAAAGGTGCTTACCATAGTGGTATTACAGCCACATGCTATCACTGCACACTAGTTCCTCATACAACAGGAGCTATCTGTACATGTAACTTCACATGTGCACAAAGCAGACAATGTGTCAGTCAGAGACAAGGAATCTGCCTTGTAAGGCACAGTCATTCATTGGTTAGGTGCAGATAAGGAGCAGGTGACTAACTCTGAAGGATGAATCTGAACAGTCCCCATCCCTCTCTCTCTCTCACACACACACACAGACACAATATCACCTGCTTAAACCAAAACACCTGCTGTCTTTTGGTTTCAGTCTGCATTTGGGAAACTGTTCCACTTCTATTATATATAACCCCCACTTCTCACCCAACTAGCGTTGTATGAAACTGCTTGGCGACAGAAGACCTCTGTTCTCCTCCCCTCATGTCCCCATCTGTACTGAGTGTTGAAGTCAGCTACAGGGGTGAGGACCACTCACACAATGCCCACATGTGCCCCATCTGTACTGGGTGTTGTAGTCAGCTACAGGGGGTGAGGATCACTAACACCACGCCTTCATGTCCCCATCTGTACTGGGTGTTGTAGTCAGTGAACATTGTAGTCAGCTACAGGGGGTAAGGACCACTAACACCATGCCTTCATGTCCCCATCTGTACTGGGTGTTGTAGTCAGTGAACATTGTAGTCAGCTACAGGGGGTGAGGACCACTAACACCATGCCTTCATGTCCCCATCTGTACTGGGTGTTGTAGTCAGTGTTGTAGTCAGCTACAGGGGGTGAGGACCACCAACACCATGCCTTCATGTCCCCATCTGTACTGGTGTTGAGGTAGTCAGCTACAGGGGGTGAGGACCACAGCTAACACCATGCCTTCATGTCCCCATCTGTACTGGGTGTTGTAGTCAGCTACAGGGGGTGAGGACCACCAACACATGCCTTCATGTCCCTATCTGTACTGGGTGTTGTAGTCAGCTACAGGGGGTGAGGACCACCAACACCATGCCTTCATGTCCCCATCTGTACTGGGTGTTGTAGTCAGCTACAGGGGGTGAGGACCACTAACACCATGCCTTCCTCCTCTGTCTCTCATCATTCTCTTCTGACTCATCTCACACCTGACATCAAACAACAGATGGTCAATTATCTTAGCATTTCTTGGGCATCAAATTGTCAGTTAAAAGTGGCTAAGGGGAAAGACAGGTCATACTTTTGGTAGCCATTTCTAAGGCAACCACAGTTGTGAAGGGAATCTTACTCGGTGAGTGCAGTGTACTTGTATGTTTACTGAATAACTAAATGTTCTTTCACATCTTGTCAAATGATCTCTCACTCTTTCTCTCTCTGTGTCTCTGTGAGTGTGCATGCACATGTGTGTGTATGTGCGCATGCATGCTCTACATTTCTTGAAACATTAAATGTCTCTGTTCAGCTGCTTACATCCATGTAAACCACACACACACACACACACACACACACACCACACACACAGATCTTGTTACATCTAACAGGCCACAGCAAAGAAGATGAAACAGTACAAAAAAGGTAAATAATCTATAGGTTTAGTTCTTGCCCCATCGTACATGCACACTTCATGCCTACAACATGGCTTTCAATGGTCAGGCGTAAACAAGGATACCCTGTGTGTTGCAAGAAGACACACAAACCTAGGTGGTCCCAGAAAAAGGTGGTGGGGGGGGGGGGGGGGGGGGGGGGGGGGGGAGCGGGCAGACAATCCTTTAAATTGTACAAGTGTCATGAAAAAAAAATTTTCATGAAAAGTGCTGAAAATCTAGCTTATGTTTGGTCCATTATGCTTTCTCTGGCCCTTTATTCTGGGTACATGTTAAGACATCTTGTTCTTCCAAGAACATGGGAACCATACTTTTTTTGGTGGTGGATGGAGAGAAAGAAAGACAGACAGACAGACGGAGAGACACACAAAGAGAGAGAGATAGTGTGTGTGTGTGTGTGTGTGTGTGTGTGTGTGTGTGTGGTGTGTGTGTGTGTGTGTGTGAGTGTGCGCGTGCATCCTCTTGCACAGGTGGGAGCAACAGTATGCAACTTCCTAAAGATTGAGAAAAAAAGAGGACAAAATAACCAGTACATTGGAGAGGAGTGGTCAGGGATATGGAAGGTGGGAGAAAAAACGACAGAAAATGCAAACAGGCAGTGCTGTGGAGCACATGTTTGTCAGTGTACAGTAACAGACTTGATGATTTTAAAAAACATTGTTTTCAGTCAGATTTGTATCATCAGTGGGAGTGGGGAATGGGGGGGGGGGGGGGTGTTGGGTTTGGTGGTGGTAACATTCTGAAGATTTCCAGAAACACAAAAAGAGGTCGACTGAAAGAAAAGAGAGAATCAGGTAAAACAGGAAATCATATGCAAGAGAGCACGCCTGATATAAGCAAGAAATGTCTTGAGCTATTAAGAAGATGGCTATGACCCATTTATCATCTAATCTATTATGATCAGTGGCCTAGGACGATATCGAAGTCTGGGAAGGAAGGAGAATTAGGAGGTGGGAGAGAATGGGCTGGGTGTTAAAGGTAAGGGATCATACAGAACGTTGACAGTTGCCAAGGGCAGAAATGTGATAGCAGCTGTCCAGGGCCCATTCTACCAGTCCTGGAGAGGATTCCTGGGGCTGTTCAGCTCCCCGTCAGCCTTGCAAGCTGAGCAGCACTGCAGGTCTCTCCTTGAATAGGACATGGCATATAGTCACCACACTTGTCAAATGGGTGTGTGTAGACATCTACTCTTGGACTTGAAAAAAAAAAAAAAAGGGGAGGGGGTTGGGGTGGGGGGAAGGCTGGGGAGTTTGTGTCTGAGCACCCAGGATCCCCTCTTGCCTCATCCCCCTTCCCCTCTACCTGACTGTATATCTTGAAGCAGATCTTAACACTGTCTGCCTGAGCAGTACACCTTGAAGCAGATCTTAACACTGTCTACCTGAACAGTACATCTTGAAGCAGATCTTAACACTGTCTGCCTGCCTGAACAGTACATTTTGAAACAGATCTTAACACGGTCCTTCTGCCTGAACAGTACATCTTGAAGCAGATCTTACCACTGTCTGTCTGCCTGACAGTACATCTTGAAGCAGATCTTACCACTGTCTGTCTGCCTGACAGTACATCTTGAAGCAGATCTTCACACCGTCTGTCTGACCGACAGTATATCTTGAAGCAGATCTTAACGTTGTCTACCTGACAGTACATCTTGAAGCAGATCTTAACACTGTCTGCCTGACAGTACATCTTGAAGCAGATCTTAATACTGTCTGCCTGACAGTACATCTTGAAGCAGATCTTAACACTGTCTGCCTGCTTGACAGTACATCTTGAAGCAGATCTTAACACTGTCTGCCTGCCTGACAGTACATCTTGAAGCAGATCTTAACACTGTCTGCCTGCCTGACAGTACATCTGAAGCAGATTTTAACACTGCCTGCCTGTCAGTACATCTTGAAGCAGATCTTAACACTGTCTGCCTGACAGTACATCTTGAAGCAGATCTTAATACTATCTGTCTGCCTGACAGTACATCTTGAAGCAGATCTTAACACTGTCTGCCTGACTGTACATCTTGAAGCAGATCTTAACACTGTCTGCCTGACAGTGCATCTTGAAGCAGATCTTAACACTGTCTGCCTGACAGTACATCTTGAAGCAGATCTTAACACTGTCTGCCTGACAGTGCATCTTGAAGCAGATCTTAACACTGTCTGCCTGACAGTGCATCTTGAAGCAGATCTTAACACTGTTTCTTTTTGAAAGACGTGGAGCAGCATGTCTTTGTCCCAGTCTCTTCTGGGTCATCACTCCACACAACTAGATCTCCATTCTGTCACCATGTCAGAGCACCCATCAATGACCTGGAGACAACAGTCCTTAGATCAAACCTCTCTGCCATCACTGTCAACACCAGCACTCTGAGATTCAGCTGTTGACACCAGCACTGAGCCTCAGCTTGAGCGGAGTGTGGCTGTTGACACCAACACTCTGAGGTTCAGCTGTCGACACCAGCACTGAGCCTCAGCTTGAGCGGAGTGTGGCTGTTGACACCAACACTGAGATTCAGCTGTCGACACCAGCACTGAGCTTCAGCTTGAGCAGAGTGTGGCTGTTGACACCAACACTCTGAAGTTCAGCTGTTGACACCAGCACTGAGCTTCAGCTTGAGCAGACTTTGGCTGTTGACCTGGCACTATGAGGTTCAACTGCTGACACCAGCACTATGAGGTTCAACTGTTGACACCAGCACTGCGTTTTAGCTTGAGCAGACTGTGGCTGTTGACACCAGCACTATGAGGTTCAGCTGTTGACATCAGCATTGAGCTTCAGTTTGAGCAGACTGTGGCTGCTGACACCAGCACAATGAGGTTCAGCTGTTAACACACCAGCACTGAGCTTCAGCTTGAGCAGACTGTAGCTGTTGACACCAACACTCTGTGATTCAGCTGTTGATACCAGCGCTAAGCTTCAGCTTGAGCAGACTTTGGCTGTTGACACCAACATTCTGAGGTTCAGCTGAGCTGTTGACATCAGCACTAAGCTTCAGCTTGAGCAGACTTTGGCTGTTTATCTGGCACTATGAGGTACAGCTTGAGCAGACTGTGGCTGTTGACACCAGCACTATGAGGTTTAAGTTGACACCAGCACTATGAGTTTAAGTTGACACCAGCACTATGAGGTTCAGTTTGAGCAGACTATGGCTGTTGACACCAGCACTATGAGGTTCAGCTTGAACAGACCTGCTGTTGACACCAGCATTATGAGGTTCAGCTTGAACAGACTGTGGCAGTTGACACAAGCACTGAGCATCAACTTGAACAGACTGTGGCTGCTGACACCACCAGCGCTATGAGGTTTCAGCTTGAGCAGATTGTTCTGCAAGACCACAGTCCCTTTTGACTGGCGCTTGACTGGCCATCATGGCAGTGGATGGGAGTGGGGGGGGGGAGGGGGGTGGGGGGGAGGGAGAGGACACATCTTACACCAGTGATTACGCATCCTGTTCCAACGGCACTCTGTCACTTTCAATGCTGCCCCCCATCTTTTCCCATCCTCTCACCCAAACCTTTATCGTAATCTGATAAAAGGGGGTGGGGTTTATCCAGAAACCATGACTGACATCTACTCTGACGTTACACTTGCACTGATGGGAGTACACATGCACCGGCAGGTGTGCTGTGAGAACCAACGGCGTCAGTACAAACTGTGGCAAGAACCAACAGCTCGGTAACACACACCCCAGGAACGCTTGCACGTTCAGTGCCTGTAAAGAAGCAGTTGTATACAGCACGCAAGCAACGCAGGAAGGCAGTGCCAGCCAGCCAGCCAATGCTGAACAGCCCCGTGCTTTTCTTTCTTTCCTCCCCCCCCCCCCCCCCCCCCCCCCAACATAGGGAGACCCGCCGACCTCTACATGTGTGTGTGCAAGAGATGTGTGTGTACATGTGTAGACAGGTGACTATTTTTAACCCTCCAATGACTCACCGTTTCCAGTTTTAGCCGCGCCCGCGGCGGCAAGGTTTTGTGGCCTGACACGGCCGCGTCACGGCTGCTCTAGGTCAATATTACGTCCGAGCAAAGACAGGGCGTACTATCTTTGGTCCGAAGGGAAACGAAGCACACTAAAGCCACTAAGTGTAAGAACTGAGGGGGGAGAACGAAACGAAGTGGACTGTGAGCACGGGATAATGTAGCTGGTGACCACTGGCCTAAACTACGGACAATTCTTGGCATTGAACGTAGGCGTTACCTTGCTAAGATAATGGAAACAACAAACCAGACCATTCTTCCTACCTAAACACCTCACATGAGAGAGAGAGAGAGAGAGAGCACGAGCACGAGCACGAGCACACACTGCAGCCATCGACCTAGGTGCTTGGGTTTCACGCAAACCTTTCCACGACCTGAAAGCCCAGACTGGCAAAAAGCAGACAGGGTGCAATGTTAATTATAGCTCTTCCCACTCGCCATCGACAGCTCCAATTAGCTTTGCCGACGTCATGTGATAATGATTTGTCATCTCTCTCGTGATAACGACCCTCTTTTCTTCTACACCATTACCTCCCTACCACCCCCCCCCCCTCTCTCTCTCTCTCTCTCTCTCTCTCGTTGCTAGTCTCCTTCTTCTTCTTCGTTGCAGTTCATTATTATCAAAACAACTGAACAAAAGGTAAATTCGTAAATTTTACAGAATTTGGCAAATCCCTAGTGCAAAACATGATTCAATATAACTATTAAAAAACAAAGAAAGAAAGAAAGAAAACAGACTGAAAGGAGTTTCTAATTCAGCTTCTTTGCATTTAAAGTCGTTCTTTATCCGCATACAAATAACTTATTTGTCTGAGGGCTAAAGGTCACCAGGAAATCCTGTGTCATTGTGTTCAGCCATGAATGCCCGCTCCCCCCCCCCCCCCCCCCCCAACAACACATACTGCAATCAGCAACGTCCATTCACTGTGTGCGCTTCATGCTCATTTGCTCATAAAATGTGTGTTTTTGATTACTTTCTTGTTTGTCAATTATTTCTAACGTTTTCAACACAAAAATATTAAGTCCATTCTGTTTCTGTACACCTACGTTTGTTTCATCATATGCAAACTCAAAACGTGCATTTAAAAAAAAATGATCAAGATCCTGGTTATGATTACCTTTACTATACTGCTCTACATGTTTGAACTGTACAATCATGACAGCAAACTAGCATTTTTTAAAAGAGGGCAAAACGATACTTCCGCGTCAAGTCTGGCGGTGTGCCTATCTGCAGGCTATTTTGGGGCACGAGGCTAAAGCAGCGAGGACAGTGATACCAAGCACACTGATCTACGTCCAACACAGCCCAGCATTCTGCTACGGAAGTCCATGACGGCTTGGAACACTTGTCAGATGCTGTTGACAGCCCTTAATAGTAATCCAACTTCTTCCTACACCCACACACTGACCCCTCAACATCCAAGCCGTTGTGTCTGGACAGCTGAACCACTCTCTGGATGGCCGCACACAAGGGGATGGGCACGGTGGAGATGACAGGTCACCATAGTTGTTGGCACTTCACATAACACAGTGCTACCTACCTACGCCCAAGCACCGTCACTGACAATGCCTCCTGAAGCCCTCTGTATCCCATACTGTGCTGTCGCTGCCTCCTGAAGCCCGCTGTATCCCATACTGTGCTATCACTGTCACTGACAATGCCTCCTGAAGCCCTCTGTATCCCACCTATACTGTCACTGCCTCCTAAAAACCTCTGTATTCCATACTGTCACTGTCACTGTCACTGCCTCCTGAAGCCCTCTGTATCCCCATACTGAGCTGTCAATGCCTCCTGATCTCATACTGTGCTGTCAATGCCTCCTGAAGCCCGCTGTATCCCATACTGTCACAGTCACTGTCTCCTGAAGCCCTCTGTATTCAATACTGTGCTGTCACTGTCAATGCCTCCTGAAGCCCTCTGTATCCCATACTGTGCTGTCACTGTCAATGCCTCCTGAAGCCCTCTGTATCCCATACTGTGCTGTCACTAACACTGCCTCCTCCTGAAGCCCTCTGTATCCCATACTGTGCTGTCACTGTCAATGTTTCCTGAAGCCCTCTGTATTCCATACTGTGCTGTCACTGTGCTGTCACTCATAGTGTCAATGTGCTGTCCTCCTGAAGCCCTCTGTATCTCATACTATGCTGTCACTGTCAATGCCTTCCTGAAGCCCTCTGTATCCCATACTGTCACAGTCACTGTCTCCTGAAGCCCTCTGTATCCCATACTGTGCTGTCACTGTCAATGCCTTCTAAAGCCCTCTGTATCCCATACTGTGCTGTCACTGTCACTGCCTCCCTGAAGCCCTCTGTATCCCATAGTGTCACAGTCACTGTCTCCTGAAGCCCTCTGTATCCCATACTGTGCTGTCACTGTCACTGCCTCCTGAAGCCCTCTGTATCCCATACTGTGCTGTCACTAACACTGCCTCCTGAAGCCCTCTGTATCCCATACTGTGCTGTCACTGTCAATGTTTCATGAAGCCCTCTGTATCCCATACTGTGCTCACTGTCACTGTCATCCTGTCATGCCTCCTGAAGCCCTCTGTATCCCATACTATGGCTGTCACTGTCAATGCCTCCTGAAGCCCTCTGTATCCCATATGTGCTGTCACAGTCACTGTCTCCTGAAGCCCTCTGTATCCCATACTGTGCTGTCACTGTCAATGCCTTCTAAAGCCCTCTGTATCCCATACTGTGCTGTCACTGTCACTGACTCCTGAAGCCCTCTGTATCCATACTGTGCTGTCACTGTCACTGCCTCCTGAAGCCCTCTGTATCCATACTGTGCTGTCACTGTCAATGCCTCCTGAAGCCCTCTGTATCCCATACTGTGCTGTCACTGTCAATGCCTCTGAAACCCTCTGTATTCCCATATCCCCATGCTGTCACTGTCACTGTCAATGCCCCGAAGCCCTCTGTATCCCATACTGTGCTGTCACTCTCAATGCCTCTTGAAGCCCTCTGTATCCCATGCTGTGCTGTCACTGTCAATGCCTCCTGACGCCCTCTGTATCCCATGCTGTCACTGTCAATAACTCCTAAAGACCTCTATATCCCATACTGTGCTGTCATTGTCAAAGCCTCCTGAAGCCCTCTGTATCCCATACTGTGCTGTCACTGTCAATGCCTCCTGAAGCCCTCTGTGTCCCATATTGTGCTGTCACTGTCAATACCTCCTGAAGCCCTCTTATCTCTCCCCATACTGTGCTTTCACTGTCAATGCCTCATGAAACCCTCTGTATCCCATAATGTGCTGTCACTGTCAATGCCTCCTGAAGCCTTCTGTATCCCATACTGTGCTGTCACTGTTAATGCCTCCTGAAGCCCTCTGTATCCCATACTGTGCTGTCACTGTCAATGCCTCCTGAAGCCCTCTGTATCTATCCCATACTGTGCTGTCACTGTCAATGCCTCCTGAAGCCCTCTGTATCTATCCCATACTGTGCTGTCACTGTCAATGCCTCCTGAAGCCCTGTATCCCATACTGTGCTGTCACTGTCACTGCCTCCTGAAGCCCTCTGTATCCCACACTGTGCTGCCACTGTCAATGCCTCCTGAAGCCCTCTGTATCCCATACTGTGTGCTGTCACTGTCAATGCCTCCTGAAGCCCTCTGTATCCCATACTGTGATGTCACTATCACTGTCAATGCCTCCTAAAGACCTCTGTATCCCATACTGTGCTGTCACTGTCACTGCCTCCTGAAGCCCTCTGTATCCCATACTGTGCTGTCAATGCCTCCTGAAGCCCTTTGTATCTCATACTGTGCTGTCAATGCCTCCTGAAGCCCTCTGTATCCCATACTGTCACAGTCACTGTCTCCTGAAGCCCTCTGTATTCCATACTGTGCTGTCACTGTCAATGCCTCCTGAAGCCCTCTGTATCCCATACTGTCCTGTCACTAACACTGCCTCCTGAAACCCTCTGTATCCCATACTGTGCTGTCACTGTCAATGCCTCCTGAAGCCCTCTGTATCCCATACTGTGCTGTCACTGTCAATGCCTACTGAAGCCCTCTGTGCCGTCACTGCCAATACCTCCTGAAGCCCTCTGTGTCCAATACTGTGCTGTCACTGTCACTGTCAATGCCTCCTGAAGCCCCTCTGTATCCCATACTGTGCTGTCACTGTCAATGCCTACTGAAGCCCTCTGTGCTGTCACTGCCAATACCTCCTGAAGCCCTCTGTGTCCAATACTGTGCTGTCACTGTCACTGTCAATGCCTCCTGAAGCCCTCTGTATCCCATACTGTGCTGTCAGTGTCAATGTCTCCTGAAGCCCTCTGTATCTCGTACTGTGCTGTCACTGTCAATGCCTCCTGAAGCCCTCTGTATCCCATACTGTGATGTCACTGTCAATGCCCTCTGAAGCCCTCTGTATCCCATACTGTGCTGTCACTGTCAAAGCCTCCTGAAGCCCTCTGTATCCCATACTGTGCTGTCATGTCAGTGTCAATGCCTCCTGAAGCCATCGATGAAGTCAGGCCTTCACATGTGTCCTCTAATGCTGTTCTTTTGTCACTGTTATCACCCTCTCAGCTTGTGATGAACATTCTCTCTCTTCCATCCAGTCAGGTTTGTGAAAAATCATTCCATCTTTCTATCCACCCAGATTGTGATGGACCATTCCCATCTTTCCACTCAATTCATTTGGACCCAGATGTTCCTGTTGGTCCAAACCCTGGTTAAATCAGGACAGAATATAGTCTACCTAATTAGCCTAATTTTCATCCTGTGTCTGGACTTGGAGGAACATGTAGGCCCAACAGCATGCAAGTGCTTGTTATTTGAGGAAGAGTGGGACAAGCCTTTTGTCTCCATTCTGAAGGAAACTAGAATCTACTGAAAAGAATGTGATGAAAATGGATATAAAAAAAAGATAGGAGGGGGTAGAAGGGGTGAAAAGAGAGAGAGAGAGAGAGAGAGAGAGAGAGAGAGAGAGAGAGAGAGAGAGAGAGAGAGAGAGAGAGAGAGAGAGACAGACAGACAGACAGACAGACAGACAGACAGAGACAGAGACAGAGACAGACAGAGACAGAGCAACAGAGACAGAGAGAAGGAATTCTACTGATACACCATATGCTACAAGAGAGAGAGAGAGAGAGAGAGACAGACTGACAGAGACAGAATGACAGAGACAGAGACAGAAAGAAGGAATTCTATTGATACACCCATTTGCCACAACAGTATGAGTTCCCTGTATATCTCAACTGCTCTTTCTCTCTTATCTACACATGTACAGACACCTGTATAATCTGTTTTTCCTCAAACATCTGAATGAATGCCTTACTGCAGTATCAGTTGACCTCGTCCATATATGTGCAAGTGAAATACTGGGATACAAAAGGAAAATACACTGCCAGGTTTTTCTCTCAAATATAAAGTATGCATAACATATCCATTTCATGTGCACACCCACACATACTTGGTAGAAACCTTCCCTGAGTGCTTGCTTATGTTCTTCAAGTGTACTCAAGCACACTGCACAACTAGGAGCGTATGACCATGGGTCAGACTACTGAACCTGCAACAACACACTGTGACTTTCTGCCAACACCTTTGGCACACTACATGGGACATGATCAGCCCAGCACTAGACACTCAGGAACACAACTACTAACATGATGCGAACAGGCCCACCAGTTACTGCTTACAACAGTCACCTGTCATAAAACACAGGGTCCTGGTTTGCAAGCTTTGCACAGGGAAGGGGTCTTTTTTTTTCTCTCTCATGACAAAATGTACACAAATTTGAGTGGTCATTGGTGTATGGTCCTACTGGAGATGATAAACAAACATACAAATCTGTCCTATTCCATACGCACAAGGCAACTACAAGATGCAGCTATCCATGGCAAAAATTCACTGTCACGCTGGCATACACACGCACATACACACACCACACAATTCTTTGTTTGTCATTCCTAACAAAAGTGAGTGCAGTGCATACAACTTTTTAAGACCAGGAAACTGGTTTTTTTCATTTTAGACTGGTGGTAGTGGTGTGTGTTAGTGTGTGTGTGTGTGTGTGTGTGTGTGTGTGTGAGAGAGAGAGAGAGAGAGAGAGAGAGAGAGAGAGAGCGAGAGAGAGAGAGAGAGAGAGAAAGAATTACTATGTACAGCTGCCTTTCATTTTGAGAATACATTTTCATATGTTGCATCCACGCATATCACACTTATGCGTACAAGACCAAGAGATGGGTAACTGACATGCGGAGTTCATGTTCTATATTGTTTAACAGTCTTCCTACAAACGTCTTCGGGGATCCCTTTCCTCCTTCACTGTCAAACACACACCTGGTCTACTTCAAACCTCCAACACTGTCAGTTAATGATGCTATAAACACAACTATCAACCACTTACAAGAGTCAACCTTTTGTACACTTTCTATACACACATACACACACACGCACCACACACCCACCACACATGTATGCAGTTACATGCATAAATACTCCGCCCATGTATATTGTGACGTGCTGCTTGACAAACCCATCCAATCAGTCCCACTAAAACACCAAACCAAAGAACAGATTTCAAATCTGTGCCCACTCTCCCCTCTCAACCCCCCCCCCCCCCCCCCCCCCCCCCCCCTAGAACAATGTGAGTCGCGCGGCTTCAACTATCTGCTACAAAATTGGAAATGAAATGAGGCAGGGAACAATAAACAGTAAACAGTGGGGTAGTTTTTGCTCCCATAAGGAAACGTAACACAGAGTAACTTTTATTCAAGACTGGCACAGCCTTTTAAAACTTGAATAAAGTCAGACAAATACAAAGACAAACAATCTAATAGTGGGGGTGGGGTGGAAACAAGTGCAGGCCAACAACTGAATTGTCTTCATAGTAATGCCTTGGCAAAACTTTGGACTTAGGGAGGGGGGAAGGGGCGGGAGGTTGAAGATGGAGAAACTGGGAACATGAAATTAAGAAAATATATTACAGATCTGAAAACTCTTCACTAGCTGCAACAATTCAGTTGTTGGCCTGCGCTTGTTCCCCCCCCCCCCCCCCCCCCCCCCCCCCCTATTAGATTGTATTTGTCTGACCTTATTCAAGTTTAAAAGGCTGTGCCAGTCTTGAATAAAAGTTACTCTGTGTTACGTTTCCTTATGGGAGCAAAAACTACCCCACTTGTTTTATCTGCTACAAGAAAAAATCGCCTCATGGTAAACCCGTGACGCCTTTCATTCTTATCGGCTTATCCCCCCCCCCCCCCCCCCCCCCCCCCCCCCCCCCCCCCCCCCCCCCCCCCGCTGGGCCTAAGCAGCAGCGATGGTGGTGTTAATAACAATGGCCCGTCTACCCCCCCCCCCCCCCCCCCCCCCCCCCCCCCCCCTCCCTCTACTACCCCGTGACACAAAGGCATGTTGCCTGCGCGCTCTCGACTGCCACCACCACCAACCCCCCCCCTCCCCCCTCCACCTGAGCCACGTGCGGCTGTAATTGACACAATGGCAACCGTCAAACCTCCCTTCTCTCCCCCCCCCCCCCCCCCCCCCCCCCCCCCCCCCCCCCCCATTCATATCTACCGTCCCCGTGCTCGCGGACACCTACACGTGCTCGCGGACACCGCATAAATTAACTGGTGCCGAGTAGGTTCAAACAATTTCCGAGGTGATTGGTAACAAGACTAAATCCCTCCCCCTCTCACCCCTGATGGGTGAATGACAGGTTGTCAAAAATCTGATTTGGCAAGTGAGAAATTCATATACCAGACATGCAACCTCTCAACTTCACTGACCCCTCAGGACTGACTGTCTGTAGTCAAGAACAGAGGAAAACAAAGAGACGATTAGGGAAGGGCTAGTACTCCTTGACCTCCAGTCTCTTTCACTGTTCATTCCCAGGAAAAGTGAGTTAGAACTCTGTTTTACATTTCTGAATCTATGTATTGATTTTTGTGTATGCTATGTGAGTTAACATTTTAACTTTGTACAAATGGTTAGCAACATTTATCAAACTGATGAATGATTATTTTGTGTAGTAGTTTGCTTTCCATCACAGGGCAAAAGTTCTCTCCCAGTGGATATGATTCTTTGTTACCAATCTGACAACTGTTCTTTGTGTGCACCTTGGCTTTTGCCTGTATTCTTTGTTACCAATCTGACAACTGTTCTTTGTGTGCACCTTGGCTTTTGCCTGTATGCAGTTCTGTCTGTTAAGATAATTAAATGATTATCTTTGATCAGGAAAACAGTATGCCTGTGCTGGGTGAAAAAACTGCTACTCTGATTTATAAATACTGGTAATTGTTGAATGATTGTAGTGTATGACTTTAATTCTATACCACATGTGTACTTGGACTAAGTATAGCCCAAGCCAGTGTGATTTAATTCATAAGAAACATGGAAGAGTTGTTTGACTAAAACCGTGTAACATTGTATTACTGTCTCCTACCCTTTTGTAAGCTTAACTTGGCCTTTAACAAAAATGGAGATTAATAGTTATAGCAAACACTCTACCATAGAGGAAACTTTGCTGGCCGAGTCTCGCACCCCTTCTGAAAGAAAGAGGAAATGGGTAAATGTGTGCACTCGACAAACCTGGGTTCATACAGACTTTCAAGAAAAAAATTTAGGGCCTTTTAGGGCCTTTTTTAGGGCCTAAAATAAAAAAAAAAAAATAGGGCCATCAGGGCACACGAAAATACTGAAAGGTGCTCACCACTGCCTCCCACAGATGCCATTTTCTCCAATGCAGACCTCCATTCAGCAAGCACCTAATCACTTTCTGGTATGAAATCTTGTCGATTCCATGTCCATATGAAAACAAAGAAATCTTTTACAATGGCTAGAGTAAACACCCATGGCGGAAGTCTTAGGAATACAAGTCACAAGAAGAAGAAAAAAAGTATGCTTATGCTTTCTTTCCACCTAACCCGCTGTCTTGTCCTTGATTGACTAGCACACACTGCCGCTGGTTGAAGGAGAGAACAGTCCAGTGAGAACAGTCCGGTGCTCAAGTCATCCTCCTATTTGTCTCCTTGGAAATACTTTTGATTTATCCAAGGAGGCTACCTTTTACAGTTGGGGCTGCTGTCCTCTTCCTTTGTCAATTGGTCAGCTTCTTCATTTCCATATATAGTGCAGTATGAAGGTGTTCACTGGATGGGAGCATTTTCAGTAACTGATAAATGGTAATCATTTTAGATCAGTAGTGCCTTAGGATGATGACTATTGTTATGCAAGTGGAAAAATGTAGAGGTGATGGTGCAATGGTGCAAATTGGGGGGATAAAAGAAAATATCAATGACCTGTGGGTGATGCTCATTGGCATGGTTGAGATCAATAGTACTGTAGGATGATGGTCATTGTGACAAGTGGATTAAGGTGGCATTAGTATAATATTGCAGGTTGAGAAAGAGGGTGGAGGGGGTAGGGGTAGGGGTAGATGACTGATGGGTGAGGGGAGGTGTTCAAAGATGGGTGGATGATGATCATGATCAAGGTGTAGGTGTGATCCACAGTGGTGTAGGATGATGGTCATTTTTGTAAAAAGGAGTAGGAGTGTATTGGCAAGTACGATAATGCCCAGTGGGGAATTAAAGGAAATGATCAATGACTGATGGATGCTGAGCACCGAGATGAGATCTACAGTACTATAGGGTGGTGACCATTGTCAAAGTGAAATAATGTGGTGGCATTGATGTAGTAATGCCAGTTGGGGGTGGGGGAAAAAAAAAAAAAAAAGGAATAAAATTGATGATTCATGGATAATTGGTCACTGTCGTAAGTTGGACAAACAGTGATATAGGATGATGATCATTGCCATAAGTGAAATAGCATGATAGCACTGGCAGATAATGCATGTTGAGATATAAAAAAAAAAAAAAAACTTTGGGTGGGGGGGGGGGGGGGGATGATCAATGAGTGAATGATTGATGATGTGATGGTTGTCATAAATGAAATCATCACTGTCTCACGCACACACGCATGCATGATACATGCACGCACACACATGTACATGTACACACACACACACACACACACACACACACACACACACAGGTACATATGTACAGGCACATCTACACACACATATATATATGCAAAAAAAAAAAAAAAAAAAAGAGGATTGGCATACACAGGACATCTTATGAGTGGTGGTAATAATGATAGTGGTCATATATGGGAATCTGTGTATTAAAAAAAAAAAAAAAAAAAAAAACACACACACACACACCAAACACATGTACATACATCTAAGCATACATATATGGAGAGGGGAGACACAAAGCCCCTTAGTAAATCTGTACACAGAGGGGTGGGGTGGTGGAACATAATGTGGACAAAGGACAGGAAGTGGTCAGTGGGGTGGTGGGGGGGGGGGGGGGGGGGGGGGGGGGGGGGGGGGGGGAAGAGGCCACTGCAAGTTAATGTGGCGTGAATGGGTGTGTGGTTTTGCGGAATATATAGTGGGTTGCTGTTGAGGTGGTGGACAGGTGTAATCATGTAGTTGTGTTAGGATGCTGGTGATATGGGGGTGAAGGGAAAGAGCGGGGGTGTTAGAGGGGCAGTAGGGCCAAACAAAGTTGCAGTAGAAGCACTTGAACTCGTTAAAGGACCAGCAACCAAGTGCTTTTCTGAGCAAAACCTTGTTGATGTACTAGTACTACTTGAGGCTTGCCCACTGTCACGATCTTTTCAACAACAACAAAATTTAAGGACACTGCCGCTGTAGCACTCGCCTTCTCCAAGTCTGAATGTTTCTTCCCTTATTGGTGAGTATGAAGGGCTTTTTCATCCATTTTCCCAAGCTTAAACCCCTTCTTACAAAAACTACAATAGAACAGATATTTGTCCAAGTTATCTCGGCGAAGCCAGAGTTTATATTCAGATTTATCAAGCCACAGATCTTGGAATAAACACTTCTCCATGTCTCTGAGTGAATTGAGGAGATCTTATAAAGAAACTCTCAACGAAATGTCAAATTTTGGTCTTGCTTCGTTCAACACATGGAAAGTCCAAGATGGCGGACAGCACAGTTACTTTGTCTTGGAGTTGCTTCCCTTCAACGACTTTACAGCATGATCGACTGGTACTGATTCGGCATTTACCTATTATGAAAATCGGGTTTTGTTTTCTTTTCTGATCATTTTCCTTTGATTTTCTTGTTGTTGTTTCACAGGGGGTTTTTTTTTTTTTGGAAATTTTTTTTGAGGCTGTCCTGGTTTTGGGGCCTTTTAGGGCCTCCAGCCTCTTCATTTTGATTTTTAAGGCCTTTTAGGGGCCCCTATTTTTTTGCTTAAAAAGGTTAGGGCCTTTAAGGGCCCTGTGTGAACCCTGCAAACCAGCCATCAGATTCTCATCTACAGAT
The DNA here is from genome assembly GCA_016801955.1 of Conus betulinus. Classification (NCBI taxonomy): domain Eukaryota; kingdom Metazoa; phylum Mollusca; class Gastropoda; order Neogastropoda; family Conidae; genus Conus; species Conus betulinus. Next base: position 274,849 of record JADBJO010000668.1, on the reverse strand, counting down.
CAAGTTCTCTTTATCGCAGAACTGGGATCCTGGTCACGCTACACACTGCGGTTGAACCAGAAGCTGGGACTTCGCCAGACACCATGGCATCACTGTAACCGGGGCGACACCAGACAACCAATCTACACCAGTGGGGCAGTCACCAGCCACAGGGGAGATCAACTATTCTCTCCGAAGCAAAGCTAAGTTTGCTTACCACCTGGACTCAAACTCATCAGACCCTTACCCTCACTTTATGATGAAACAGTGAGAACCTGTCTATGAGTACCACTCTGGCTACAGCATTGGGTGCTAGCAAGCGGAGTGCATGTATAATAACCATATACATTCAGTGTAACTTAGACAGAACCCCTTTACCAACTTAAGCTTGCTGCACACAGTGCAAGCGAGTAAAGTAGGAGTGAGGAAGGGCCCCTCATTGTAGTCCAATGAGAAACTAAAACCCGTCTATGGAAGTGACATGCCATTTCTTGCCTATGTGTGAGTAATAAAAGTTGATGTCTGAAACTGCACTTAACTTGTGTCAGTTCCCTGTTGTACAATTGAATGTTGAATGTTTGAACTTCTCTCTTCAATTCTGTCTCTTGGAGCTATAAGTACTTTTAATTAAGAGTACAGGCCTAAGGAAAATTATCTCAGAGCCATTCTTCAGTATTTTATCAATACCCAGAACTAATCAAAATTTCTTTGATGACTAGTACCGGAAAGTTGCTCCTTCCACCACTAGTAAGAGAGAGGGTGCAGGTGAAATGTTAAGATAATTCTTATCGAGAAATTATTCCAAGTCCTTCCCCTAGACGATCCACCTACCACCCATCCATCTCGTCACATATATGTTGGTGGGTTGATGTTTTCTTATCTCTGTGTGTGTGTGTGCATGTGTGTGTGTGTGCGCATGCATGCGCGCATGCATGTGTGTGTATACGTGTGTGTGTGTGTGTTGTCAGTACAACTTTGAGTTAATCTGACAATAAATTGGTTTCAGTCAGTCAGTGTGTGTGTGTGTGTGTGTGTGTGTACAAAACATGTTATCTCAAACATGGTCTGTACGTTTACGTTTATATGCATGGCGACGTGTGTAACTGTGTGTCCGATTGTACATACCTTAAAGATGAACATGGCATGCGCACATATTTGTGTAAGACTGACAGAGAGAATACCACACAATGTCAACAATGAAGCAATAGGCAAACATTTACCTCTAACACACACACACACTCTCTCTCTCCAAGCTTGTTCATTTCACAACTCTTGACAAGGCCAAAGCAACTAAGATTTGAGACTGATGGGCCGGTCTGGTAATTGAGGCAATCAGTTTCCAATGACATGTCTAACTTGTTCTCAATCTGGATAAATGATTTCTACAAACAACAATTCCTAGTAAACGACTCAACACCTGGAGATAGAAGGGCAGGTGTGTGTGCGTGTGCGTGTGTGTGTGTGTGTGTGCATGCATGCAAGCCTGTGCGTGAATACACACATGTGTCTGTGTATATGTGTGTATACGTGCATTTGTTCCCTCATCTCAGTAACGTGTTCTTTCCATGAAACACAGTGAACTCTGATGATCTAATGTCCTGAGAGGAAATGTAAGTGGAAATGAGTGCTACACAGCACAACATGCAGAATTTTCAGCTCTGGACCCAGCACTATGACATTCATAATGAAGTTAATATGGAACAGACATACAAAACAAGTTACCCTCTAATGAAATTTGTACACAATGTTTGAAGTCAACTACAAATTCCACTGTGACAAGAACGTTGAACTAACTGGTTACTGCATGTCCACAGGATAAGGAAGCAGCGTCGCACACACACACACGAGGGTAGACTTTCACACCCATTTCACAATTCCCATGCTCTTTTCTCACCTCTTCTCATTATCATTGTTTATTGAGTTCTCTCTGTTGTTGCAGAAATAGGACACAAAAAAGACCAGAATGATCTGACTGTGCTACACTGTATTGCCACTGTCACAACATATTTCTCTGGGTGAAATTTCCGCTGCTTTCCAGATCCCTTGGGGAAGGTGTGTCACTACTGTCATCATAGCAGAACAAAGTCACCCATTACAAAAACAACAAGCTGACTGTTTTCTTTTTTTTCCTGTAGATTCAGACACCCCCCCCCCCCCCCCCCTTCTCCATCCCACCCCTCAACTGTTTGTGAAGGGTTTGCTTTGACCACATCTACTGGGCATGTGTGCTTCTTGTGGCTGGTGAAAGCTGTCAATCCTGCCTGGAGTCCCCTTCCCTACAATGTTACATTCCCTTGTTCCACGACCTTTAGGCGGCTTCACAGTCCTCAAGGTGGGGAAGGTATGCCGAGAGAGAGAGACACACAGACAGACAGACAGACAGACTGATAGATATACAGAGACACAGACTGAGAGAGAGAGAGAGGGGTGGGGGGGGGGGGGTATTGGTGAAGGGTGATAAAAGTGTAACCAACTCATGTCTATTATTTATTCACAAATAACAAAAATTCAAACTAATCTCTCTGTGCCTCCCCTCACATGTACCTCATGCACCTTTCCCTTCTCCTCCCACACACTTTCCTTTGGTCCTGTTTTGTTTTTTAACTGAGCACATGACCCAAGAAATGTCAAAACCGTCATGTCTGCTGCCTCCAACTTAAAAGTCCCTGTAACAGATTGCATTCTTTTCTTAGCTTTGGGGATTTGGGATGGGTGGGGAGGTAAAGGGGTGGTGATGGTGGCAGTGGTGAGGCAGCGCACTGAAAGTGAACGCGTCTCCGAAAGGATTGTGCACCTGAATGTGACACCATCAAACTGGAGGGACCACAGGGAGGGAATGGTTGGATGTTACTGAGGAACTGCTCCACAAACACTAATATCCACATTGGTCCCTCCGTTAATCTCTAGTCCTCCACCCCCCACCACACTGACGTCTTTTTCAGACGCCTGTGCCCCACCCCCTCCTATTCTAGCGTTGTGCACATCTCTCTGCCTACTGTCTTCAGTTAGAGTGGAGTACTGTACAGGCGGTCTGTGCTGAAAGCAAGCTATCTCCCACAGCTCCACAGTCAGCGCTGCCGCTCGACCCCCCCCCCCCCCCCCCCCCCCCCCCCACACACACACACACAAACCGGCTTCGTTCACCTTGGTTTTTACACACACACACCCCCCCCCCCCCCCCCCCCCCCCCCCCCTTTGACTTCAATTGCTGGTATGGCACACGCGGCTTGTGACTGGCTTTCCCTCCATTTCTTTTGTCGCCCCACAAAGGCAGCTAAGAAGTGTTGAGACGTGTTTGATAGCGGGGTTAAATTTAGCAGCAGGCTTCAGGCCTTGTGTATTTTTAGCCCAGTTGGCAGACCGCCACTCTCCACCCCCCCATAGCCACAAAACACGCCACAACAGCGTTCACTGGGGGCGTGCTGGAGCAGTCAAGCTTGCAAAAGCCGCAGTACAAATGACAGGCTGTGTGAGCTATTGCAGTCACAGACAAGCAAGGGGAAAAAAAAAAAAAAAACCGGCACAGGAAGGGCAGGTGTGTGTGTGTGTGTGTGTGTGTGTGCGCGCATAAAGAGGATGGTGGGTTGACACTATTTTTGGACGACAAACGTTCCGGTTTATGAGTTTTCAACCGATTTAGGACATACGTAAACTTACAGGGCACACCTGCATCGTTCATACATGCTATTTGAACTGAATAGGCCATCTATATACCTCCACATTTGATTCACACTTCTGAACTACTTTGTGCATGGTGAACTCACGATGTGCTGTATACATCTGGGTCCCCTTTTGACTTCAATAGCTCGTAAGTCATAGGTGAACACTTTTGACTTGAATATCTCACTGGTGAACTCTTTTGACTTGACTAGCACATAGGTGAACCCTTTTGACTTGACTAGCTCATAGGTGAACCCTTCTGACTTGAATATCTCACAGGTGAACTCTTTAGACTTGAATATCTCATAGGTGAACCCTTTTAAATTGACTAGCTCATAGGTGAACCCTTTTGACTTGAATAACTCACAGGTGAACCCTTTTGACTTGAATATCTCTCATAGGTGGACTCTTTTGACTTGAATGCCTCATAGGTGAACTCTTTTAACTTGAATATCTCACAGGTGAACCCTTTTGACTTGAATATCTCATAGGTGAAACCTTTCGACTTCAATATCTCACAGGTGAACCTTTTTGACTTGAACAGCTCATAGGTGAACCCTTTTGACTTGACTAGCTCATAGGTGAACCCTTTTGACTTGAATAGCTCATAGGTGAACACAACTATCCATCGCAACGTGCACAATCCTGGTCCACCAGTTGTCACTGAACAAATCCCATGTCCAGCAGCATTTTGCATGAAAAACCACTGTCCAGTTTTCAACTAGATCAATCACAGATAAGCCTGCAGTCAACAGTACTGCATTATATGCTGTGATTCACCTTCCACTTGCACAGATCACTGATGAACCTACAAAGGCTTTGTTTACCAGATCATACTCCACTTTTCACCTGGGTAGGTTGTGAACCTTCATGCCCACAAACATTGCATCAATGCTCATATGTACCAACATCCAGTTTTCACCTGCACAGATCACAAGTGAACCTTAGAGTCAAAATATGTTGCTTTACACAGTAATACAGTCCAGTTTGAACCTTGATAGGTCACATATCACAAGGACAGATCACAGATGAACCTATATATCCAACTGTACTGTGCTATCCATATCAAGAGTCCTGTTTTTACCCCAAATTACCTGATGTCAGCAGTTAATCTACATCAAATGTTGGCATCCAAATCATGATCCACTTTCAGCTGTACAGATCACTGGAGAGCCAAATGTCCACTGCATTACATACTATATTATCATGGTCCCACTTGTCACAAGGGCAGTTCAGTGGACAGCCAAATGTCCACTGCATTATATATCATGGTCCACTTCTCACAAGGGCAGTTCAGTGGAGAGCAAAATGTCCACTGTATGATATATCATGGTCCACTTCTCGCGAGGGCATGGAACAAATGCTACATAACATCCACCCCTATGACTCGTTTTCACCTGACTTTGCCATATATACCTGTAAAAACCCTGAATCAGCAGTGGGGAATATATCTTTATATTAGGATATATCTTTATGTTGGAATACACCTTTATGTCGGAATATATCTTTATGTTAGCAGACTGATGACAGTCCAACATTCCGCACTGGGGAATACATCTTTATGTTAGGAGTACATTTTTCATGTTAGCAGACTGATGACAGCCCAACATTCTGCACAGGGGAATATATCTTTATGGTAGCAGATTGATGACAGCCCAACATTCTGCATTGGGGAATAAAGTCATATTGCACTGACCACCGTTAAATGCAAATCAATGAAGATCAGTATTCATTTTTCTTGCTTGGGTAACAAACATCATGACTTCACTGTCTGCACAGCAACTGAGCATGCTGTACCATAGGTAATCACATTTCACAGCTGCCAGACTTCTGAAGTCGACATTCAAGAATTGGAATATAAAGGGGCAGGGTGGGGTAGGGAGAATACAGCTTGGCTTTTTGACTGTAAGCACTTGAACCCTTTACAGCTTAAGCTGATGAATCAGTGGTTTAAAGGAAAAATACACTTTCCACTCAATATAAATGCCAACATACACTTATAATCATTTGGGTTTTATTCTGCATATTTTATCAGCCCTATTTAAAAATGATCTCCCAACCACCACCCCCCCCCCCCCCCACCCCCACACACACACACACACACACCCCCTTAAACTAAACTAAATTTGAAAAAATGGGTTTCTTTAAAAATAAATTTGGGATTTCGAAATTTCTAAAAGACAAATTCCAGAAAAATTCATGAGGGTTGGCAGCTGCTATAACATTTCTAGTGACAGTGATAATTCTTATCCACAATCTGCATCTGTAGACACATTAAATTCCCATCTGACACACTGGGATTGTGGCCAGTTTATCACTAAAATGTACCAAATTTCATCGTGATGAAATTATTTTCTCCTGCATGCATTACAACTCCAAGCAGCACCTCACGCAAAAGTGCTTTTGTCAGATTCGCAATGATCAAAGTTGTTAAAAAACTTAACATTCCTCAATGTTTTAGAACATTCTGAATGAATTATGAACTTCCGCTTGAGGACTCTTCTATACTGAAAACCAAAACAGACTACCCAGTCTGTGACTAGACCGCAAGATGAAATTCCGCTTTTCAGAGTCAAAATTGACAGCTCAGTTGCAGGTGATAATCCAGCGAATGGAACAAAAGTCTAGCTACGCATGGAACATGGCCCGCTTGGATAATTCAAATGGCTCCATTTTGGATGTACAAATCTGTTACGCATAGTGCAAGAGTGGCCAGCCAATATAACTTCTTCAAAGGTTCCACAAACATTCATCACTTGCCTCTTGTTTGTCACCTGACTTGTATAATCATTGCATGGTGACTGCAATATGGTCAAGCAATAAAATATCTCAACTCTGATAGAAATGACTTGCGTAGTTCAAATTCTGAAATAACTGAAGAGGATATATCCCACTACTAAGTTTCACTGTTCAACTCCTGATTGTGTATATGTTCACATTTATTCTTTCTAGTTGATAACACTTTGCAAACATTGGAACAAAAATCTGCATAAATAATGTTTAGCATTACCTGGAGTGTTTATGAACTTTTTTTTTTTTTTTTTACTAGTATCTCTTTCCCAACACCGATCTGAATAAATAATGTTTAGCAAAATCTGGAGTTTTATTAACTTCTTTTTATTAACATCTCTTTTCCTTTCTATTTCTGTCTCTTTCTCCGAGTATTTATGTGCCAGTCAGAGTGCACTCATTGTGTGCGTGTGCATATGTGCGTGCATGAATGTGTGTTTGTTTTCAGCACATTTTCAAGCAGTTATAGTGAGACCCCTATATATTATTGTGACCTCCCTCCCCCCACCTGGAAAATTTGGAAACGACTTTTTCACACCAAGTCTGACCATGTAATTTTTTAGGAAATAACTATCACTGTGTGAATGTGTACAGAAATGTGTGTGTGTGTGCACTTACGATTTGCATGCAGCTGAGTGTATTCAGTAAGCAGTCATTTTCAAGCAATCATAGAGTGAAGCGCAATGACTTCTGGAAAGGGACAAATCCAAAGAAAGAAAAGGAACCTCGGCATCAAGGTGGATATTCCCTACGACACTGCATTTCACTCACAAGCAAAATTAAATTAAGGCAAACTTGAACTATGACTGTTTTCAAGTCAAAGAGATGGATAACAAAATCTTGCTCGTTTGGGATTACAAAATTTACTTGCTGCAACTGGAGTTCATATTAATATAATGGTGTTAACAAAATCATGGAACGCAAAGAACAACAGCACTGGTAGGATTGCAAATTTGCTTCCATATATGCCATAACTGTGCTACTCAAGACTAATGTAATACAAACCAGTCTCCACTTACGCAAAAACACAACAGATACTTGAAATTCTCTTATTAAGCAATAACAATAAACTCTGCAAAAACTTGCCAAGACATAGGGATGGATTAGTGAGAGACAGAGAGACTTGGGGATGAGATGGGGGTTTTGTACACAATAGTTTCACTTTCATCAAGGAACTGTCACCGTGTGCGGACTAGTCCATCTATGCTACACTACACCCTCTAGGTTTCCAGACCACACTGTGCATGATTTAAAGCTGATGGGTAATGAATTAATGACAAAGACGGGAGAATTTACGAAGAAGGTCTTGTGGCCAGGACTTGGCAGCTGTCTGACCTATGCATTATTAGCCCCAGCTTGCACATGTACACCCAGTGCAGCCCTCCCCTTCTACCAGTCCTCATTCCTAAACAAATCACAACAGACACATGAAAAGTTTTCTCAAACACAACTCACAAACTTCCCAAGAAATGACCGACTGTTATCATACAAGGACAAATTGATCACTAAGAAAAAGAGACACACAAAAGGATTACTAACACCAACAGCGCCACAGACAGACAGGCCCACACACAATCTACTTACTATTGAGCACAGTCTATCAGCTGGTATTCATTTGCCCTCTCATAGCACTGCTGCACTCCCTTTCTCTTTCCACAAGATTTCTGTGTGCTCATAGAACTCCTGGGTGTGGACAGAGAACAATAACAGTTATTGGCATGAAATGTCAGCCACATTTCACAGCATTTCACTCTACACTGACAACTGAATCTAATGGTTACCAAAAAGAACTTGGTGTATGAAGAATAATTAAATCATGTGTGAATGCAAGTTGTATACATGTGTGTGTGTGTGTGTGTGTGTGTGTGTGTGTGTGTGTGTGTGTGTGTGTGTGGTGTGTGTGCGTGTGCTTGTCTGCGCTTTTAGTGTATGCACTGGTCTGCCCATTTCAGTGACGTATGATGTCCAGGTTTATCTTCATATTCAAAAGTGAAAACACACACACACAAAACTTATACACAGAAAATACTCCCTCCTGCCCACCTATTTTTTCTAAACTATGAGTATGACCCTCTCCCTTTGATTTATAATAATACTTATCATCTCTCTTGGATTAAAGATACTTTCAACACTTGATCAAAAGTTCTACTGCTGTTAGAACCACTAAGGAATTCATTTCTCAAACCGAACCAAAATTAAGAACTCGTTATATTCACTTAATAGCAAAGGACCAGACTAAGGAAAGTAGTCGCAAAATGTGGTTAAGTCCCAATCACATCCTTCCATAACTAATGCTGCCACCTAATAACACTTAACAGTAACAACCAAACTGGAATTGAGTGCGCCACTGAAAAATAAACACTAGCAAAACACTGACATGTTTGAAACAAATTCTTCTTGAATACTTGAATCCTTCTGAAGTTACATTTCTTGTGAAACAAGAAGGAAAAAGTTCATCATGTCTGTGTATCAATAATCACACTAGGTTTTGAATTGTTTACAATGCTTCACACAAGTCTGTCATATTGCACTGCTCTAAGTCTGACTTTAAACCAGCCGCCATGGGAGGCTGTTGATTTGATTTCTATCAAAGTGATTTATTTGTGGGATTCCCACCCCCCACCCCCACCCCCCCTCCCAAATCATAACCAGAGTTAGGGGTCCGGAATAGCCCAGCAGTTCAGCACGGACTTGTAATCTTGGTGATCCTGGCGTTGCGAGTTCGAATCGCCGCTGGGCGGTTTCAGTACAGGGGGATTCTTCCTTGAGTTAACATTGGTTCTGACTCCATTTCCCATACAGTTCTCGAATGAGACTATAAGTATAAACCGAAGTTCCATATGTGAACATAGACATAACATCTTGCACACACGTAAAATCCCATCACCAACTTTCGGAAGAGAAGGCCCGTTCGGCCAATGGTATGAATGACACGTTACATGTAGCATGCATCTTCCCCGAAGTTGGAGTATGGCTGCCTTAATGGCAGGATAAAAAACGGTCATACACACAAAACTCCAGTCCCTATGTTCAGCAGATGGGATCAATCCTTGCCTGTTTATACAGCTTGTGAACAGAAGAATAAAACAACTAAAAAACAAACAAACTTAAGCTTGCTATGGACTAAAATGGGAAGACTGGAAGCATAGTCACATTCCATTCCCTGGATGGGGCTTGATGAATGTTTGTAGCATGTCCTAAACAACACTGCAGGTGTCTGTAGCACGCACACCTGATTGACGCAGTGATATGTTATGGAAATAAGAATAGAGGATGGCCCTGTCTTGCACTCTCTGATCAGAACAGAACCTCACAGCATCTTTTTCTTATCATCCTCATTGATCAGCATAAAAAATATCAAATTTTGTGGTCCTTCATGATTTGCTCTTATGGTGGTGACTTCAGTTTCCATGACCTCTTCGTGTCTATGTTTTCTGAGAGTTACTGATGAGCTTCTTGGGGCACTGTCTACTTCATGGCTGGACAAACATGATGCCCTGTGTCTGGTGTAGCAGAACAGACACCACTGAACAGCACCAGCTCCTCTGGTTGGCTGCCGCCTCATGACTAAATATCAACCTCTGCCTGTAGACTAGCGGTGTTGGGGCTGCCAATGAATGGGGAGCCTGAATGAGTGGCCTGGCCATGGATGATGACACAGGGAAGAAAACAGGGGTCTGAATTCTAACATCATGTATACAACTTCCATTCTAAAGAGACCAAGTCTGTTCTTACCAAACCACATGAAAACACAATAGGATCTGGCTACCGGTGGGGTAATCAAAATCCTGTTGACTGGCAACATCCTGGATATAGTCAACTCTGAACTGGTCATCAGGATTCTCTAATGTTGCCGGTGGGTTCAGAGTGCTCATCGCTCCAGTTATTGTCTGCACAATCGAAACGAAGTTTAAATCTAATATTCAAAACTAGATCTGTATACTGAACATCTCAGTTTACAAGAAACGAAATCACACACACACACACACACACACACACACACACAAAACATGAATCATCCCCCTCCCCACTTTTCTCCTTCCTTGTCCCTCCTCTCTCCATCTCCTCCATCCAGCATCTCGGCAACCTTATAACTCTTTGGAGTAGAAGTGAAAGAAGCCACACACTGAACTGTATTACTATTAGAACTGATCTTCACCATGTATCTGCTTAACCCAGGTTAGAACTGATCTTCACCATGTATCTGCTTAACCCAGGAAAAGGGCATTTCCTCAGAAACTGTCTTGAATCCTTCACACAAATAAACTGATAACTAATTGTTTATAAGCACAAACATTTCCAAGGTAAACAACTAGATCAAAGTTTGACACGCCCTCACCACATAATTAAAAAGTACTGTGCTGAAAAAAAAAGAGAAAAATAAAACTTAAGACTCTTCGCCAAATTGATTTACATATACTGACATCCTTAACAATAACACAGTTTAGACTAGATCATGCTTGAGTGCCCCCACTTTAAACAAACAAACAAAGGGTCAAATCACAAACAGTTTCAAAACAACAACCTACCTAACAAGTTGTAAGGGCGAATAAACACTCCAGAATGAGCAGCTACTATCCTCTCTGCACAGTGTGTAGTCTATTTAGCTTTCAGACTTTTCCCCCTAATTAATGGCATTTTAAACATTGTGACAAGAGAAAAAAAAGATGTATAGAATTTCAGAACAAAGACTGGACAATGAATCACAGAGTCAGGGGGGAAAAAAAAGGATGACTAGAAACATCAATTTTTTTTTTTTTAAGGCAGTATTGATTTGGGGGGGGGGGGGGGGGGGGGGGGGGGGACAATCAGTTAAAAGAAAGAGGAAATTATTGTTAAAAATGTTAGCAATGAATTTTCTGAAGTCAAACTTGAACGACATGTACAATATAAAATCATTTTATGTTACGTCATCCACTAATAACTACTGTGAATCTGAACTTACATGTCAGTCTTAAAATGGAGAAGTGTTTTTTCTTCTTTCTTTCATATCCCCCCCCCCCCCCCCCCCAGCTGAAATAGTTAAAAGTGGATGTGTATAGACATGTGGTCTTCTCCCTCCCACCAACCAACCCCAACCCCTTTAAGTTCTCTTTGTCATCAATCCAATTACTTTTTACAAGGAAAAGCAAACAAACAAAACAAAAACTGCAGGTACAACTTAGTACCCTTTAAAATTCAATTTGTCACAGACTTGAAAGAACTTTCTGTGTTCCAACACCAATCCAAAAGCAGCACTTGTTTTCGTTTTCACATAAATACATTTGGCTGATGGTGGTTCAGTTCTGTGTTGTGTCATATATCATATGACACAACCCTACTATCATCACCATCAGCCAAACGTTTATTGACATGGAAATAAGCTCTAAACAGTGTAAACCCCACCCCCCCCCCCTCCATACAAACACCACCCACGCACTCTTCCTGGTTTCCATGACAGACTCACTATTGTTTGGTATGAAGCACTAGGATATGCTGCATATTCCAGTCATAACTGCAAACCTTTCAGCAATGTGTACAACCTAGCACAGTCAACTGCACTGAAGTATGGGTGTCTTTTTACTGATCCACACTCACATACTTGTGTGTGTTCGACTCTAAAAATAAAGGCATTTCAAACTCCTAACCTTAGGTGATAATGAGCCTTGAAAGTGATGCCAATGTCTTTGAAGTGAAGTAATATAAATTGATACAGCATATATATTTCTCTTATATATATATATATATATATATATATAAGCACTAAAAAAACAAATTTTACCTTCTGCTAGTTTACGCACCATCATGGCTACACAAAAAAGCAATCCTGAATGTGTCTATCCATATATGTCTGACTCCGTGACTAAGCAAGAGAGAGAGAGAGAGAGAGAGAGAGAGAGAGAGAGAGAGAGAGATTGTGTCTATGTCTGTGTGTGAAACGCATGGATCCGTGATTGTGCACATGCATACAAGCATGTGTGTGTGTGTGTGTGTGTGTGTGTGTGTGTGTGTGTGTGTGTGTGTGTGTGTGTGTGTGCGTGTGTGTGTGTGCGAGCGCGCGTGTAGAGAATATATATGTGTCTGTTTGTGTATGTGTGTCACTGTGTGTGCGTGCGTGTGCGTGTGTGGCATGCCTCTGTGTGAGTGTGAGTGTGTGTGAGTGTTCATTTGTGTGTGTGTGTGTGTGTGTGTGTGTGTCTCTGTGTGCGCACACGTGCGTGCGTGCGTGCGTGCATGCATTTATTTTTTTTTTTTTTTTTTTTTTTATTTTATTTATTTTATTTCTTATCTTTATCTTTTTAGGTGCATATCCGTTTGTAACATTATGCATGCATACTGCCTTATTGAACAAAAGTCTGTTGTAGAAGATTAATGTATTAAGTTGTTTATAGTCTTCTGTTGTTAGGGTGCTTGATTTAAGTAACACTAATTTTAATGCTCTTTTATACATTCGATGAATAATTTTCAAGTTGGTTTCACTGCAGTTATCCCATAGGGTTGATGCATAATCAATGATAGATAGAATATGAGTACAGAAAAAGAGCTTTCGAGAACGAGTGTCCAGGAAGTTCTTAATCTTGGCTAACTGAAGTAATTTTTTTGAGAGACGTTTCCCCACTGACGTTATGTGGTCGGTCCACGTTAAATCTTTATCTATTATTACTCAAAGTATTTATGTGAGTCGACTTCCTCCATTTTTAGGTCAGATATAAACAATGTTGTAAATTTTGACTTCATCTTTGTCGGGCACATACAAACATGCACTTGGTTTTGCTTGCATTTAAGGACATATGGTTCAACTGAGTCCATTCGATAAGTTTTTTTAACATCATTTTGGAGTTTACTAGCAAATCTATATGGATCTGAATCACTGGAATGAAGAGATGTATCATCATCGGCAAACATTTCGCCTTTACTTTCAAGAAAACAAGGTAAATCATTGACATAGACAGTAAACAGTAGAGGGCCCAATACAGAGCCTTGTGGTACTCCATATTTGATAGACATTAAGTTTGACGTTTTATTGTTGACTGTTACTGACTGTTTCCTATTACATATGTGTGTATGTGTGTATGCGTGTGTGAGTGAGCCTGCACGTAGGCATGCTGAAATGTGCAATCACCACCTTTTTTTTCATTCAATGAAATTCTTAGAAAAAAAGAGTATGAATTACTCTATTGATGATACAATTTATTTTTAATTATGCTTTATTTCTAAAGTAAAGAACGATCTTTTGAAGACGCCACTTACAATTAGACATGACTTTTTTTAACCATCAACAAAACTGCAGATCAACTTGCATCAAATTACAAAGTAAATTCTACAGAGACTGGGCCAAAACAAACTGACCAAACATCATTTATTTACAAAAACCCCCCCCCCCCCCCTCCCCCCCCCCCCCCCCCCCCCCAAAAAAACAAAAAAAAGCAAGCAAGCAAAGGAAGAAAGAAAATAAACAAAAGAAAAAAAAACACAACTAAACTGTAATGTAAAAAAGGTAAAATGATTAATGAAGACACAAGCACATACGCATATCCTCCACCTCTTCCCTACCCCTTCTCAACATGCTTATCTCAATCACTCTCTCCATGCATGGATTAAACTTAAAGGAAAGGTTGAAAATAAATTTTAATTTTCTTGAGAAAAAAAAGTGTTGTTCATAGTGGTTTAAAGAAACAACAAATAAAGGACTATGTCTTTAAAACGATTTTCTGGTGAAGAAAGTGTTGGTTATGGTTGCTCAATTTAAAAAAAGAAGTATTTGGTGAAGTTCTGATGACTGACAAATGTCATCCATTTCACTGGACACAATCACACTGACAAACAGCTTATGGATGGATAGGCTGGTCTGCCAGATCTTCAAGTATGAACTGCAGCACTGGTGCCCATTCTTCTTTTACAAACTGAAATAGCAGCTACTGAACATTAGTAATGATGTATATTAGTTGTAAACCAACTTCAGCACATTCATTTGCCAACATGAACAAGCTTCTTCAAGTAGTTTTTTTTTTTTTAATGTACACCCACAAAGTCACTCTAGTCACCTAAACTTTTCAAACTATGGAGCAAAATGCCTAAATCAGAATATGATAGGGAAAATCAAATAGAAGAAGAGGAGAAAAGCAAGCAGAAGAAGGGGGGGGAATCAGGTCTGCCTGATGAATTTTCTCGATTATATCCTCTGCTAATGTTTATCATTTAACAGTAAAGGAGGACGAAACATAGCACAGTATCCCATCCATTCCAAGAACTCTTCTCCACAGAACAGAATGGACTTTTCACAGCAAATACTAACACAGCAAAGGATTTCCTTATGTCTATAAAAATTCTGTGCTCAAACCAAATCAAGCTGATTTGCCCAACCACCACAAATTTTAAATCTTTTCCAATAAGCGCATAGAAAGAGGTTAGCAATGGAGTGATCAGACTTCCACTCCTAGAGTGTGTAAGGTCTACCCCAACGGTGCCCCTCAGGGTAATATGAAGACATACATTTTCCCTATCTTATGTTAACATTTTAATTTTTTTTTTTAATTTCTCTGATCTCACAAATCAACATATACATGTGCAAAGAATGCAGCTACTTCAAGTCAAATTTGAGTTGAAAATCTCCTCTATGTACACTGAATGTCCATTACAGTTAATGACAGACAACACTATCAATTCTCCTAGAGAGTTATATACACTGAATGTCCATTATTGTTAAAGTTAAACAATACTATTAATCTAAGTTCATATAGAACCCTGCATGTACTGCACTGAAAACAATGTCACCACTGTCTGAACAGATTGATTAACCATTAAATGACAACAAAACAAAACACAACAAACAACACACATATATCCCCCGTGATGTCTAAGTCCATTTCAAAAGAGTGAACGTGTGATTTGCAACCCCACAAACAGTGAAGATGGAAAACGTAACAATGATCATAATTCACAGCTTGTAAATTAGCAGCAAATCCCATGTGAATTCACAACACACATCATAAAACTGGTGTTAACTGTGTACAGCAATTAAAGATTGTGTTAAGTCGACAATTTCTGTCAAATTAAAATGAAGTCTGATCAAGTAATCATACAAAGAACAAGATAAAAAATAAAAATCTAAAGATGGAAAGACTTTCAGTGAATGTCAAATGACACATACATCCTACTAACCTAGGCCAATGCTAAAGAACCATTTTTTTTTTTTTGTAACACTGCTTTTGTTATCAATGAGTACCAAAATGAGTACCACATGCTAGAATGAGTACCGCATGCAAGAAAGCTAGAATGGGTATAGGCAGTTGAATTAAAGAATCATGAACAGTTTCACCATACCTTGGCATTATCAGCCCCTTCCAAACTCAACATCATCAACTAATGATTTTATCATCAATGACACAGGAATATGGCAAGAACTTGAATTATTATTCTAAAATGCTTAAGTCCAAATGGGAAAGACATTCCACACACAACAAAGTCAAAGGTGATGTGGCCATGAAGACAGAAAGTAAATATATAAAACCAACAAGAACAAGTAGGCCAGACCCAGAACCAAGTTCTGAATCTACTCCAACTCATCATGGCATGATGAGCCATCGCAAAAGGTATTCAAAACTCAGCTGAATAAAAAATGTCAACAAATCATCATGGCATGATGAGCCAATCGCAAAAGGGTATTCAAAACTCAGCAGAATAAAAATGTCACCAACTCATCATGGCATGATGAGCCAATTGCAAAAGGTATATGATTGGTATATATATACACACAGATTTTTTTTTTTTTTATGTACACAGTTCATCTGAGATTAATTCTTACAAGCTTAACTCATGAACAGATTAAAGTTAGCTATTAATAGTCTTGGAATAAGTGTGTAAAATTAGATTTTTGAGTTAACATGTTTAGATAAAAAGAAATAGAACTTAATCATGTGTTTAAACATAATGAATATTCTTACAGTTTTTCAAAACATCATTTAGTTTTGTTCACTCTATAAATGTCACCTAAAATGCACAATAGATGCTTTAGTATCTGGTGTGTCTATCATGAGAGCACTAAAGACAAATATGTTAATTAACTATGGTGATATGGACAAGTAGTGCCACGTTTGGAAGAAATTCTGATGGCAATTATTGTTCTGTTTTTATGTGAAGTTATGTACATGGTCTAAAAATTCAACTTAAATAAATAAACTGGTGCAATCAGATAAAAATACTAAGCTACTTAAAGTGCTACCAACTTATATCCCTTCCATATCACATAGTTCCCTCAATATGGTTTAACATTATTACTGTGAAAGATACTGGAAGATGACAGTCTACATTACCTTCATCACCAAGCTCATGACCAATTCTTGAGCTGATCCAGCAAAATACATGGCAATAATTCTGATATGTGTGGCATAATCAAACGTCCATTTTGCATTACCACAAGTTCCCACTGCAGCTGATCAATATTAGCTGACATTTTGCAGCCATGTCAGCTAACAAAACATTATAATAAATTCAGAAGATAACTATCAATGGTGTACATAACACAACTACAGTAATCACAACAAAGGTTCATCTTCCGTTTCTGTGTCTTTTTCAGATATGCCAGCAAGCAGCTCACGTCAACTCTAGCAAAAGAAAGAAAAAGTTACTGAAAATTAAAATCAGTGCATATAACCACTCATTTTTGACACACTGAATTAAAACTTGTTCCACGTTATTTTCCCCAACTTGTGGATTTTTCATTTACAAAAATCGTTATCTGATTCAATTAAAGAAACATTCTAACACATTAACATTAAATGTTCTCTTCTTGTGGGTGAGAAGAAATGACAGTTTACACAAAGGCTTTGTACACCACACTAAAACAGGGGCAGCTGTTATTCACATTAGGGAGAGAAGAGTAGTAAACACATCTCTAATGATCATTAACATTTCAGTATAGTGAAACCAGAATTGGTTGTGATACATTAGCGACTAAAGTCAGAGGACTGTAATGAATTATTTCAATGGAAAACCCAAAATATGTCACAACAAATGCAGTGATTGTGATCACTGAACACGTACCATGACCAACTTCATATTGGTCATCTCCCAAGCTAACCCTTGGGATAAAACTAGGTTCTTTACACATTTGTCACGATGTTGGTGACTGTTAAAGTGTTATTGTCAAGATTAGAATTGACATTTACTGTAATCTGTCACACACAAAGTGGTGTAAAGCTCTCTATTTCTTGTAGTGGACACCACTACCAGCTCTTGACACTTGTAACAATATTGCAAAACATCTTCAATGTGCAAAAATGTTTCTGTTCAAATAAATAAACCAGCTGGTTATATTTCGTGCCTGACATACGTAAGGACAAAAAAAAAAAAAGATAAAATGACACCAAAGGTGATCATTTTCTTTTGTACCCTCCTCCCACATGGATGTTTTCCATTGTATTCCTTTTCTACAGTAATATGACATAACAAACTGTGTTAGATTTCATTAAAATTAAATCAACTTTAACATTCTGACAGAAGGAAGCTCGTGCTGAAGGAGCTCTGTGTGTGTGTGTGTGTGTGTGTGTGTGTGTGTGTGTGTGTGTGTAGGGTAGAGAGAGAGAGAGAGAGAGAGGGAGAGAGGAGAGAGAGAGAGTGTATGTGTGAGTCTGTGTGAAGTGGAGCGAGGGGAATGGGGGGTAGGGGAGGGCACAGATCTTGTCTTTCGCCTTCACACAGATAGACCACTTCAGTTAATACTTGGTAATAACATTCATGCCAAACTTCACCTAACAGTAACCTACCTACAAACAAAATGATCAATGAACAAAAATGATGAGGAAGAAAAAAAAGGTAGAAAAATGTTGGACTACAGTAGTTTTTATTGCAACTCTTCTGTTGTAAAGCATTCCAGTGTCTACTGGGAAACGTTTGACAACGCAAAATGAAACTCAATTCGGGCATTTCAAACTTGCACAATGGATTGTTAAGTTCTTTGAATACTGGTACAGTGTGTAGTGTAATCCAGTGGTCTAATTCTGGGGCACCTTCCTTTCCCTTTGGCAATACTGCCTGCTTCAATATACACCTGCCTCCCCAGTTTGGAAGAGAGAAAAGACAAATGTGATACGCCAGCTTCCAGACTTCCCAGGGCATGAGGTCACTTGCTGTGCAGCATGTGATAAATGTTGCAACCTGCCCTCTAACACAACAGTTTTTAAAACCTCTGTTTAAGAAAGCTCAAATTTCTTTTGCCAATACTGAATAATGATATTTGCTAGCACCAGACATTTCATCTCGCTAACTACAGTTTAGAGTTACTTTTCATCATCTTTATGACATCAACATCATTCTGTCTGTATCAAGCAACTGACTGGCCAGCGTCAGATAGCATTCGCCAAAAATAGAATGGTACACACAGGTCGTCTAGTTTGGGCCACTTGCCGACTAAATCATGAAAATGGCACTGGCAGACAATTTTGTAATCCTGTTTCTCCATCATTCAGCATTTTACAGAATTTATATTCATCACTGATTTATGTACTGCAAATTCATCACTGATTTATGTGCTGTTGGCCTTACCGGGTGTGTTGTGTGTGTGTATGTGTGTGTGTGTAAAAACTCTCTACCTGCCGTATGGGCAGATCAGGGGGAAAAAAAAGTCCTACCATGAAAAGAAAGATCTATTTTCAGTTCTTGCTCACTCTCTGACTCATGACTGTCTCTGGACACTTTCTTACGTGTCAGGACTACCATCCATTTCACACTCAGACTTTTACCACTTTCCGCCTGCCACAGGAAAGTAGTCAGCATCATGGATAACCGGCTCTGAGTTCATTCCAATCAGAGCTATTTATTTGTGAGATTTTTCTGCCCTCATTGGCTCCTACCCATAGATGAGTCCGCAAAGGGCTCAACTGGGAAGACTGGGACCATAAAGCTGAGAACTTTTCATCCTCTTAATGGATGCAAATCTGACAGTGTTACTCTGATTTCCAGACCAACACTGCATGCATCTATCTCTTGGGCCTAGTAAATGTCAGAATGTATCACAAAAGTAAACCTAGAGTACAGTCCTGTCTTGCAGTCTCAGACTTGAATGGAAATCTGTAGTTCTAATCATGTCTTCATCCTCATTGATCAGCATACACACACACAAAACAAACATACAAAAAAGTCTCAAATTCTGTGGCCTTCATGCCCTGCTCTCATGCTATGTCATGGTGACCCATTTCACTTTCCTCTCCATATCTAGGCCTTTAGTTAGATTCTATCAGGGTCAGCTGTACCCACAAATTAGGTTCTTTCAGGGTCACTTGTAGGTTCTATCAGGGTCACTTACTTGTATCCACAAATTAGGTTCTATCAGGGTCACCTGCATCCACAAATTATGTTTTATCAGGGTCACTTGTATGGAGGTTTTATCAGGGTCACCTGTATCCACAATTAGGTTCTATCAGCATCACTTACTTGTATCCACAAAACTAGGTTCTATCAGGGTCACCTATATCTACAAATTAGGTTCTATCAGGGTCACCTGTATCCACAAATTAGGTTTTTTCACGGTCACCTGTATCCACAAATAAGGTCTTATCAGGGTCACCTGTTTCCATAAATTAGGTTCCATCAGTCACTTGTATCCACAAATTAGGTTTTATCAGGGTCACCTACATCCACAACTCAGGTTTTCTCACGGTCACTTGTATCCACAAATAAGTTTTTATCAGGGTAACTTGTATCCACAAATTAGGTTCCGTCAGGGTCACCTGTATCCACAAATCAAGTTCTATCAGGGTCATCTGTATCCACAAATTTGGTTTTCTTTGGGTCACCTGAATCTGAAAAAAAACTGGTTCTGTCAAAGTCACCTGTATCCACAAATTAGGTTCTATCAAGGTCACCTGTATCCACAAATTAGGTTCTGTCAGGATCACCTGTATCCACAAACCAAGTTCTATCAGGGTCATCTGAATCCACCAATTTGGTTTTATCAGGGTCACCTGAATCCACAAATTGGATTCTGTCAAAGTCACCTGTATCCACATATTAGGTTCTATCAGGGTCAACTGTATAAAACATTTTTCCCCACTTTGTTTGGGTGTATTTTTGTTGCTTGTATCTTAAAGAGATAACTGCCACAATATCAGGGAGATATACTGGATCGTGTTGATACAACTGATTTTTATTTGAAAAAAAAAAAAGCCAAAATCGGCCATGCTGAAATGGGACATCTGCCGATATACCGCAAACAACATGTCCCTACAGCCCTTGCAGAATCGTAACGAAAACTTGAACACATGAAATGATAACACTACATTTTCGTCAACGTTTTTGTCCTGAAACCAAATAAACTTGCTCTTTAGTGAAGTCTGAGTCGAATCCAAAAGAATACTTGGTCAGATGTGTTTCGTCATGTCCCGGAGACATGCCCTTTTAACATCTCGCTACTGCTTTCTATTTTACCGGGTCCGATCCAACGTTTCATATTTTTCAAACTGAAGTGTGTCATTGACACAGTAAATCCACTGATTTAGCGGTTTGGTCAGCATATTTTTCAAAAACAGAACAAATTTACCGTGCACTGGGCTCATGTCCGATCGACACACCACTGACCTTTTGGGGATAAAAATATACCGCACTGCTTGTTTCAGCCATCTGCAATTTGTATCCGTTCGCCGGGTCACGTGTTCTTCAACGGACACAAAACCAGGAGCAGACGATGTCAGAAAGGCGATGAATCAGTAAACGTTTATTCACAGCCACCAATGTTTACCTCGACACAACTGACACTTAGAATCACACATGCGCAAAATATAATGAAAACCATTTCTGATTGGCCTCGTGGTGAACACTAACTGCCTTCAAGATATGTGCGAAACACTGCTGAACACGAAAGTGCCAACCGTTACGTAGGCGGCTTCGTTTCCCATCACTTCATTTGAATTTCCGTCAGTTCTGCTGTTACTACTGTCCCCACCGAGGAAATGCCAGAAATCACATCTGACACTTACGTTTTACGTGTAAGAAAGTAAAACCGATCACAAGCGATACAAATTAGGTTTGGTTGTTCTTATGCTTAATGACGTTGTGGACCGTGATAGAGGGGGCGTCTCAATGGTCAGTTACTTCAATATTGTAAACTCACAGTCGGTTGTGAATATTGTCCTAAAATTCTAGCATTGTGTTGTTCAAAATGTATCATTTCATGAAAGATGTTATATCATATAATGCATAAAGTTGAGTGAAAAGTAAGAGTTTGATATAAGTTAACTGCTATTACTGCTAGAATGACTGATCAAGTCTAAAAATACAGTTTTAATTTGAAATCAGATTCAAGGCGTTCTGTGTTGTTATCATTATCATTATCTTTTTTAAATATCTCATTAACTGAAACTCCTGGAGTAATTTTTCAGTCCATCCATGAGCCACTCCCACCCCCACCACAGAAACACACACACACACACACACACACACACACACACACACACACACACACACACACACACATCATAATTAATGTCCCGTCACACAAATTGGTGATTGAAGACATTTTGAAATGACCCTTTTTTTTTTTATTGAGATGTCATCATGAGAGAGAGAGAGAGAGAGAGAGAGAGAGAGAGAGAGAGAGAGAGAGAGAGAGAGAGAGAGATCACGTAGTGTAATAAAAAAAATTGGACAGAATCCACAAAGGGAGATGGAAAGAGAATTAAATGTTATAAGGAGAAAGCAGAAAAGAAACAAAAGTGTATAAAAGAAATGGAAAGAATCCGCAAAGGGGGATGGAAGAGAATTAAACGTTATAAGGAGGAGAAAGCAGAAACGAAAACAAAAAAATATGGCCTAACTGGATGATTTGTAGCGCTTAAAGATAAAACAAAAAATAAATGATTATTATGCTGAATGATATATTTGACTACTTATATGTACATTACACGATACAGTTCCCATGAGGCTGTCTTTTTCCAATTTGCTTTGTAAACCTTGTAAACTTTTGTGTCAGTGCCAGTCAGACTGTAGCATTGTGCAAAGCTTTCTTGATTGTTTATGAACTGATCTGTTTAAAATTCAGTATCAAGTTGTTCCAATGAGCACTTTCTGGTTTTCCGCAAACATGTGGACTGCAGTGGCTCATATCACCAAAGCACCTGTATAAGGGGTTCTCCCTTCTATTTTTCATATTTGATCGACTTAAAAATGAATAACTAAGTATGGTTTGACCATCCTGTTTGCTTTTGAAACTGATCTTATTCATGTTTTTATTGCATTTATACTTACTGTTGTAAAAAAAAATATTATCCACTATTCTTTTATGTCCATACAGAAGTGTTACAACTGACCCTTGTCCATTGTTTCAAGAATTAAAGGAACAAAAGATACACTGACTATTTGTGCATGCTTACTTTTTTCTTTGAAATGAGCAGGCTGACTTGTTTTATGTTCCTTAGCAGCTGTCGTGGATGATTACATAATACACCATAATGTACAAACAGGAGCTGGTGTCAGACGTGATGACGGACATGAAAACTCTACTTCATTCTTCACTTACAAAACTGACAGAACTGCTGACTTTTACACATCATCTTAGGAATATCATCCAGTGTTCCAGAAAGCCCCAGTTTCACAACCCTTGGTCTAGCATTGCTGCACCGTTACAGACATTTTTCATGTCCAGCAACACAACTGATTTATCACTGGGTGATCTGATATTTTTCATGTCATCAGAAAAAGAATAATACAAGTTATCTTTTTCATTCTATTTTCATGCATGTGAAAGATGTAACTTTCAAGAATTACAGAAATCTTGCACGACCTTTGTGTCACTGGCTCATATGGTGTCCTAAATATGTTGGAACAAAAAAAGCACCTCTGAAGCGAAGTGACTAAGCAGTACAACAGTATTTTCTCTGTTGCGTTGTCTCGTGACCACCTGACACACACTACCTGTCGTTGATGGTGTTGGGGCTTTGGCAGGAAAAGCCATGGCATCGCTGTGGAGGGGGGTTGGGGGGGGGGGGGGGGTCCCAGAGTGAGCAGCGATGGTGCAATGCCACTTAAGTGGCATATAATATGAGCTGAGACCACAACCACAACAACAAGAACCAACCAACCAACAAGAAATCTTTTGGGGGGCTTGAGACCCTCTTATACAAGTTATAGTCATTGCTCTTCACACCTTGCACGCTTGTCTTGCAGTTGCAGTTGTAAATTCTATTACGTTTATGGGCACAACTTCAGATCGTCATTTCACTTCACTTTGAAACTCTCAATCCTGCAGAAGTCTTGGCAATTTATGGCCAAAAGAGACATGTCTATGTCTATTGACAGAACACGTTTTAGTAGCCACATATATTTTCACTGAATGAGCAATTTCTGTTATTACAAATGTGTGTATGATGTTTGTCTGTGTGTACATGTACGTGTGTATGTGTGTGTGTGTGTGTGTGTGTGTGTGTGTGTGTGTGTGTGTGTGTGTGTGTGTGTGTGTGTGTGTGTGTGTGTGTGTGTGTGTGTGTGTGTGTGTGTGTGTGTGTGTCACTGTGTGCATGTGCGTGTGTGAGTGTGTATGTGTGTGCAAATGTGTATACATCATTACATGTGATCATATGCCTGCATGCACATATCAGAGCACAATGTAAAATTTGTGTGTTCACTTACAATGCGCACACACACACACACACACACACACACACACACACACACACACACACACACACATGCATTCTGGTTAACGTCTGGGTGTATTCTGTACCATCTTTCAAACATCATACAAGGTTTCACATCACGAACACATATGGGTAAATCACTCACTGAAACTGAAAATCATGCACATGAAAAAAGCAAAAGGATATATACATCATAATCAAAAGGTGTGAACATGTACAGATCTTACAGCTGGGGGTCTCGTTACAGACGATGGTTTCAGTTAAACAACTGAAATGGATGATAGTGTGGAAGCTAGAATGCACATGTATGCTAGTTCCTATGCATCTTTGACTCATCAGTCTGCCAGTCACTGTCAGTGAGGCTGTGCATTTAGTCTGTCATAAATTAAATGCTGATTGTTTCTTGCACTTCACTTTCTTCAGTACTAAGCAGTAAAACATAGCTGGAATGAGACACTAAAAAAAGAAAAAAAAAAAAAGTCACGTGGCATAAAGAATCAATAACTGGGGGGGGGGGGGGGGGGGGGGGGCGGCGAAATCAGTGAAATATCACAATCCAGCTCCATGTTTGAGACCAAAGTTGGAACAGCCAGTTCATGGTTTCACACACACACACACACACACACACACACACACACACACACACACACACTGACATACTAGATGTCACAATGAATATCATTAATGTAAGTCACCTTTTTTTATAAAATATTGGCAATGCTTTCTGAGTAAAACTCTACAGAATTTTAGTTGCAGGTGTGACAGCCTCCCAAAAATTAAACTTGTGAATATGAAAACCCTCGTATTTTTAATGACATGAAACCCTGATCACATACTAAACTCTATGCTAGCTGACAAGCAATTCATACAGGCACATGTACATGCTTACTCATGATGATTAAAATTATACAAAAATGAGAACTGGCTTGATAATTTAAAATGGAATAAATGGTGTTGTCATGTCACTTAAAGCCTAGTTCTCACAATGTAAATATAGAAAAAATATGTTAACATTAGAATTATATTAGGTGTTAATTCCAAAGATCAAGCCATTTAAGGTGTGGGTGTGTATGCTATGCATCTGTGTGTGTGTGTGTGTGTGTGTGTGTGTGTGTGTGTGTGTGTGTGTGTGTGTGTGTGACCAGGGCTCTTCACTGATCTTAAATTTAAAAAGGGAAATCTCATATAATGGTATTCAGCCTCAATGCTCACAATTCTTTAGGATATTTTCAAAAGTTTAAAGCCTGTAACTGGAATCTCTTTTCCAGTCTTTGAGGAATCCACAAAAGCCACAGAAATTATGAATCATAAAAACATTGTATTTCTAGTTCTATCCACATACATCTCCACTGCAAACATCAACTTGATCATTGTTTGGTTTCCAATCCTTTTTCCCCCTCTTAAATGAAGACCGGCCTGGAATAATACTTGGTCTGATTTTTGCATTATTTTCCATCTCCTAAGAAAAGCATGTAAATAGGGGCATCAAAAACTTAAGCACCGAAAAAGAAAATTGGTAATAAGCCAGAGACTGAACATTGGGAATATAACAAGGGAAGCCACTTGCTTAATATAACAATATTTGCAGTTCAACCTGACTGTACAATCCATAAAGTCACAAATTATAATCCTGCGGACCTGAGTTTCTTCTTTGCTCATGTATCTGATAACCCTCAGGAACAGTTCTTATTTTGTTAATATAACCTTCGGCCATGTCAACAACTACAACCCTGAGATTAGTGTGCAAGTTAAGATTTTACATTTC
Organism: Conus betulinus; assembly: GCA_016801955.1. NCBI lineage: Eukaryota > Metazoa > Mollusca > Gastropoda > Neogastropoda > Conidae > Conus > Conus betulinus. The sequence goes on along the minus strand of JADBJO010000668.1, from coordinate 249,049 downwards.
TTTTCCACTGATTTTCAATCCTTGCCGGCAGTTATTAAGAAAAAAATGTCTTCTAATTATGTCTCTCTGTTGACTCATTTGAGACCAGTCAATTTCTATTAAAAAAAAAAAAAAGTCATACATAAATACCCACAGACAGAACGATAAAAGAGGAAAACTAAACCGTCCATAAATAAAGACATGAGCGCTTTCTATCCACATTACACAAAAATGACCCAAAAGAAGTCCTGGAAATTATGTTTTAGTATTCGAAGTCCTAATCTAATTCTTGTCATACATTATATGGACAGCTCATTAATGAAATTCTTGTCTGATTGTGATTTTATTACAAGTGGTAGCTACAAACCAAGCAAACATGACAGCAACAGTACCTTGATTGAGCTGATATGGGTTTAGCAATTATGTGGCTCTGGATTGCTTGCTTATATCAAACTTAAACTTCAGACTATGAAGAGTGAAGCTTCCAAATTCACCACTCATTTCTGTTATTGTAAACTGAGGACACTCATCCCATTTTAATGGGAAACTGACACAGAAAAGAGTATAATTTCAAAAAGGCAAATCTCACACTGAAAGTGTACAAGTGAATTCCAACATCAAAGCTTCAAATATGCACAAAATGTTTATCATCTGGAGTTCTGTGCATTTGTTATGAATATGTGTATGTTGAGTATTTATATCCAAGTATGTGTATGTGCATGGATGTATGCATTCACACACATGTTTATGTCTTTTCGTCACAAAACATTGATAACTGGGTCATGCACTGAGTTCTGAAAGCAAACCCACTCATGTATGATAGAGCAAACCCACAAATATTTCATGTCATGTGTTTTCCCTGTGATTATCTAAGTAATATGTCACCTATTTGTAACAATACTATTAATACCACTACTAAATATTGGGTTGGCTGGGCTGTATACATGCTCTGAACTACATTGTTACCACCATGCCATAAACAAATCGATGTTGCCACAAGACCACCGCTGATGAGGTCTCAGTATATATTTGATCAATGACTTTGATCCAGAAAACATGTCGGATGCTCTTTTAACTATTCTGAAATTAATTGTAGATATTACCATAAGTAGCACAGGCCTACACTAAAACCTCTTGCAGCCATGCTAGGTAACCAGATCCACTACGATCCGCCATCTTTGAAGGTTGTATGACCCAAAAGGGGTGACAGGTTGTAATAAGCTATGTCTACTCACCAAAATGGCGTCACGGACGTTCCTCTTTATGTCGTCTATTTTCTGTTTTCTTTCCCTGTAAAGGTAAACATCAATGATTACGATCGGCAAAGAACAAAAAGAAATCATAGCCGAGAAGCACAACGACAGTTGGATTGCATTGCAACCAACCCCGCCTACCCCCGTTCCACAACTTGGACGCAGTCACGCATGCATAATACGGTCTCTCCGATTCCAACCGTTGATCATAGTGACTAGGCTAGCATTTACCAAAACAAACAAAATAAACATCCAAATGATACTCACTCTGCACCGAATCCGTTAACGTGTAAAATCTTCATTTGTTTGACGATTGTCGACTTGCCAGATTCTCCAGCACCTTGAAAACGAACACAGAATGGAAGCTCATTAGGCCAGTGTTATTAGAATAATCTCTAATGGCTGAACTGAGAAATAGGTCTGAAGACGTCTCAACGAAACATTCTAAATACACCGTCAAAATGACTTACCAAGTAATAAAAGGCGATGGGTTGCCCGGTATAACTGTTTATCCTTTTGCAATTGCTTCTCGATCCGTTTGTTTGCTTCTTTCCGCATTTTGTCATCTTCGTCTTCTCTCTTTCGGAAGCACCCCATGCTGTCCAGAATGGTAGCTATTTTTGCCAGTTTGGAAGGATGAATCCGCAACAAATCAGGAAAACGGTATCCTCACGTGTAATTATACAGCCTCTGCACGTACACAAGCAAGGCCAGGGCTAAAAGGCACTAAATGGCCGCCCTAGCACTGATTGCCGCGGCTGCTCATGAAAGCGAACACTCTTCGTGCCGACACAGACACAGCACACATCAATTTGACAGCGCTGGGTGGGGTTATCGGCTGAGGCATGTTGGGAAAATTTCCACAATATCGATACCCATGAAAGCATGACGTAATGCGCAATTTCGGGGGTGGGATCGCCATCGTGAGATTGTGTGTGATAGATTTTTTTTTTTTTTTTTTCTGAAAAGGCAGTATGATAAGCAAGTCATAAATAACAAATTCTCTAGATTTGTATAAACTGACACAATATGTCAAACCCACAAACATTTACACTGACTTCACACGGTAAAGTTGGCATTTATCGACTATGCTGGCAGTGTGATGAAGAAAACGAAAGTTAAATTGTGCAAAACAAAAACAACGTGATTGTGTAATTGCTTATACAGTTTCTATCCATTCTCATACACCCTTGTTGATGTAACATATATACTAAGTTTCCGCAAGGAAAAATAAGAATTTTGATACTGTTGTTACAAACCCCTTCCTGGCATAGTGACGATTGACAGGGACAGGGTTTACAGGATCAGGATCAGGGGCGTTGTATCAAAAACAACTGAGCCAATTTAGGCTTTGTACGCCCTTTCTGTGTGTGTGTGGATATATATATCTATGCTCAGTCCTACTATCCATCCAATTGATATCTAATTTAGTTAATAATTCATGTTTATGTATGAGGTTATTAAAAACATTAATACTAGCTGCACATTTGATGTTAACTGTGAGTTCATTCCAAAAATTGGTTACTCTAATAGTAAAAGTAAATTTTCTCAATTAGTTCTGGGTATTGTTTAAAAATATCTTATCTTCACTGTTCCTTTATAACATTCTTCTGCGGAGTACAAAAAAAGCATGCTTTATCAACATCATCAATTCCATTAAATATCTTGTATGCTTGAATCAAGTCTCCTCTTAATCTTCTTGCCTCAAGTGTTGGAAGTTGTTGATATTTTAATCTTTCCTGATATGAGTAATCTTTTTATATTATGAATCATCTTGGTTGCTCTTCTTTGTACCTTTTCTAGAGCTTCTGATTTTCTCTTTAGCATTGGATACCATACAGTGTTTCCATATTCAAGAACAGGTCTAACTATTGTCTTATATAATTGTAAAAAAGTGTCCTTTTCTATAAATGTAAAGGTTCTTTTTATTATTCCAATCACTCTGTTAGCCTTATTAATACTATTTACAATATGACTGTCAAATAGCAAATTTTTTGTCAAAAGTCACACCTTGGTCTTTCTCTTCCTCACATTTAGATACTTTTATTTCCTTGTCCCTAATTTTCATTATATACTGCTTTTGTGGGTTTGTTTTACCAATATGAAGTACTTTACATTTTTCTGCATTAAAAGATAGGTTCCAAGTATCAGACCACTGTACTAATGTTTCAATATCCTTGTGTAATTCCTTATGCAATTTCGTAGAGTTATAAAGTTTTGTGTCATCTGCAAAGATTTTACATGTACTCTTTTAATTCTACAGGGAGATCATTTATAAACACTGTAAATGATATTGGTCCCAAAATACTGCCTTGTTGTATCCCACTAATAACATCAGCATTTCTAGAGAAGGAACTACCAATCCTTACCTTCTGAGTTCTTTTTTATAAAAAGTCGCAAACCCAACCAAGTACATTTCCTATTATTCCATAAGACTCTAATTTCTTTAAAAGTCTTTCATGTGGTACTGAAACGAATGCTTTTCTAAAGTCTAAATACAAAACAACTCTATTCTGTCCAGCAGTCGTGGAACAAACGAATTCAGTGTACTTTAAATATTTGCACTTTGGAATCTTTAAGTTTTTACTGGAGGAGGGGGTAGGGTTGGTGGGGGGGAGGGGAGGAGTAGGTAGGAGGAGGCAGAGGGGGGCTTCAGGTGGTTCAGGCCCCTGAGGAGTAGGGTTGTCAGTTAGCACTGCTAACTGACTACATCCACAACCTGTTAGTAGTGTATATAGTTCACCATTTAGCACAACTTTTTTTTTCCTGTTGTTAATTTAACCTCTTTGCAACAAGGGACTTATGTAGATGGAACCGATGAGTGTGGTACAGTGAATGAATGTTGTGACAGTTTAAGCCCTGAAGGAGGGAGCTCAAAGTAATGTTTGCAAATGTTGATAGTTTAAGGAACAAAATGAACGAACTGGAAATAATGTGGCTGATTTGGATATGGATATCATTGCGATTACAGAATTAAATTCTAAAGCTAACAGAGATTCATCTGACTGGCAACCTGTCCTAAAAAATTCTTCTTTTTGCTTAGATACTTTTGGAAGAGGTGTAGGTATGTTTACAAAAAAAAATCCATCAATGTTTGTAGAATTGAGAAACTGGAAAAGCTATTTAAATCATCTGTTTTCTGTGACATAGTTTTTGAAGATGAAACCATTCATCTTGGAATTATTTATCATTCTCCAAATTGTTCATTTGAAAAAAAAAAACAATCTAAACATCATGGTCAGTACTTTCTTCAGTGATGAGTCTGTGAAAGGAACTAAAATCCTGGTTGGTGATTTCAATCATCCTGAAATTGACTGGCAAGAAGTTTGTTCTAGTGGTCCTGAACATCCTGCAAGTAAATTTTTAAGAACTACCTTAGACAGCTACGCCATTCAGTTGGTCTCAGAGCCAACTCATTTTAGAACTCTACAAAGACCAACTACTATTGATCTGATCTTGTGTTCAAATCCAAACAAAATTGAAAATACTGATCACCATCCTCCAATTGGCAAGAGTCATCACTCTGCAGTTTCTTTCAGCATAGATCTTGATAAGGAAACAAATGAAAGTAAATCTAAAGGGAAATTTTACTTTATGGATAAGGGAAACTTTGAAGCTATGAGAGACAAGTTAAGGGGAATAGACTGGCATTCACTAATAGTCAATAAAACTGTTGATGAGATTTGGGCTCAGATCACTAGTTAACTTCTCCAGACTCAAGACAAGCATGTTCCTTCCAAAGAATTCTTTTCTGGTCCTGGATTCAATCAAAAAAGACAGTTCCATTTACAGTTCTTGACAAGATCAGAACCAAGAGACAAGCTCACAGATGATATAAAAGGTTCAGAACACAGCCTAACTACAAAGCTTATGTAAGAGCAAGAAATCAGTCTAAATGGGCTACAGATAAGTCTGTGAAATAAAAAGAGAGAAAATTACCTCGTAATATTAAAACTAACCCTAAAGCATTCTTCAATCATGTTAACTCAAAGACTAAACCTAAAGAACTCTATTGGGAACCTAGTGACCCCCAGTGGTGAATTAATTACAATGGACAAAGGGGAGGCTAAGGTCTTAAATGACTTCTTTACTAGTGTGTTTACGGATGCAGATGTAGAGAATATTCCTGATTTTTAAATAAATGCAGATATGAAACTATTTTCTGCTTCTGTTTCTGAAAAGAATTTGAAAGACTGTCCAAGCTAAACATTTACAAAGCTGCTGGACCTGACAAAATTCATCCAAGAGTATTAAAGGAATTGAGTGATGTTTTGGCTTTTCCTTTAAAAGTACTATTTGATAAGACACTACAGTGTGGTAAGTACCTATAGAATGGAATGTAGCTGAGGTAAAACCCTATTTTTTTAAAAAGGTGATAAAAAAATGTCCAGGTAACTACAGACCAGTAAGTCTGACTTCAGTAGTATGCAAAATTTTCTGAGAGTGTACTCAGAGATTTGCTAAATTCTCATCTGATAGATAACGGTTTGACTTCAGTAGTATGCAAAGTTTTTGAGGGTATACTCATTGCTTAATTTTCATCTGATAGATAATGGTTTGCTCTCAGACTGTCAGTATGGTTTTACCACTGGAAGATCCTGTGTTTAACAGCTGCTCTCCACCTTAAATGATTAGATGGTAAAGCTGAGGTGATAATATACCAGTTGATGCAGTTTATTTAGACTGGCAGAAAGCTTGTGATACTGTACCACGTAAAAGACTAATATCTAAACTTGAAGGCTATGGAATAGGTGGATACATACTCTCATGGATTACTGATTTTCTAAGTAATAGACAACAATATGTTTAAGTTAGAAATCAGGTTTCTGATCTTGGGAAAGTTACTAGTGGGGTCCCCCAAGGTAGTGTCCTGGGTCCACCCTGTTTATTTTCTACATGAATGATATGCCTGATGTTGTTAGTAGTCTGGTCAATATCTTTGCTGATGACACGACTGTAGAGACAGTTGATAATTCCACTGAATTACTGAAGAGTGTTGGTGAACTTGTTGCATGGACAAATGTCTGGCAGATTAAATTTGATAATAAGAAGTGTAAAGTTCTTCATGCAGGTAAAAATAAACCTAGGTATGATTATTATATGGAAGGTGTATTGCCTGAAGAGACTAATGCTGAAAAAGACCTAGGAATGATAATAGACCCTGATTTTTCATTTGATAAACACGTTAATGAAACCATTAAAAGAGCAAAATAGACTAGCTGGGATGATTGTAGGCCATATTCAGTGCAAAGATAGTGAAGTAATGGTTCATTATTTAAAACACTAGTCAGACTGGTTATTAAATATGGCAATGCTGTATGGACAACAAATTTGAAAAAACACAGTAGTTCCATTGAAGATATTCAGAGAAGATTTACAAAGAAGATTAGTGGATTGCAGAAGTATTCATATGAACAAAGGCTTCAGATTTTTTAATTACCAAGTTTGGAATACAGGCACCTACGTGGCGACATGACTTTAACTTACAAACTTACTCATGGATTTTATGATATTAAAACCACTGGCACATTACTTCAGTTGAATACAGAATCTACAACTAGAGGGCACCTGTTCAAACTAACAAAAAAATTTACTAAAACTTCAAAAGCAGCAAATTTTCACTAACAGAATTTTTAATACTTTGAGTAACTTGCCAGTCAGTGTTGTTGGAGCAGAAACTGCTAACACTTTAAAAAATTGTCTTGATAAAACACCAGATACACCATATGTTTATTGACTTGCACTTTTAAAAACCACGCATGTGCTTTATAAAAGTGTGAGAATAAGACCAAAAAATATTTCTGGCGAAAAACCATAAAATTATCTACATCGAGCAGGCTAAAGGCTGAAAATGCCTAATATGCCACCGATATGATATGATGATATGATATGATATGATGAAAACCAGGGTTGCCTGATCTCATATTTGGTGAACAGATCTGACTTTGCATTTTGATAACAGAGGATTTTCTTATGTGCCTTATATTCTTCAAACTTCCATCTTAGCGCGGATTGGAGTAGGCAGAGGTGAATTGCATGATTTCTGGACGGCACTATGTAATGTGACCCCATTCTGTGACAAGAAAAAGGGAGGAAACAAAAATCCAGTCATTGAAGGGATTTATGATAATGTCTAGAATATCGCAGACAAAGAGGTGACATGGTCGACACCTACAAGTACCTCACTGGGCTCTACACCACATCTAGGACATGACATGAACTCCACAGCGGGCGAGAAACCAGAGGGAACAGTCTAAAACTGGCAAAATGCCACTCCAGACTACAACTACGAAGCTCCTACTTCTCCCAGGGGATAGTGTCCTTGTGGAACTGCCTACCTGAGATAGTCACTGAGGCACACAATCTCAACACATTTAAGAGTAGACTCAACGCCCACAGGGCCAACCACTCAATCCTGTACGATCTGGAATGCAGTCAGTGAGCAACATATAACCAGTGTAAATATAGACATTAGCCAACTAGCAACACATGCTGCATAGTACCAGAAGTTTCTATGTAAGGAAAGTGAACAGATCTAAACAGCCTTCAACACTAAATTTCAAGTTCAAGTATAAATCATTTGCTGAGCTCAACAAGGCAGGTAAAGCAATGCATTTCTCTTCTCACAAGTCAATGGGGTTTTTATGGATTGTGTGGAGAGAGACTGATCCTACACCCCTCGACCCTACCATATCTGTTTTATTATGTATGCTTTTGTAGAAGAGAAATGTTTAGAGACTGTACTCCCCCAAACCTTGGCCTTTGAACACAAAACAACAGGGCAGTTGCAATCGTTTCCTTTTCTTTAATTCACAGGGAATACAAGAATCACTCATCATGCATTTTAAACACACTAAAAAAGAAACATCTGTTTTTATCCTAGGTAAATGGCATGCGTTGCTTCTTCTTCTTCTTCTTAACAAAATGTATGAAAGAGTGATGTGCATAACTCTATTGTCTTGAGACCTTACCAACATCTTGATATATAGCAGGTCATTTTCAGTTGCACAGACTTGGAGACTTGGGATCCTGTTCTAAAACTGTAATCTTTGACAAGACTTCATGACCAACGTAATGTGCCAGAAATGATAATAAATCCATCTTTGACAAGACTTCATGACCAAAGTACTGATCAGAAATGATAATAAATCCATCTTTGACAAGACTTCATGACCAAAGTACTGGTCAGAAATGATGATGAAGCCATCTTTGACAAGACTTCATGACCAAAGTACTGGCCAGAAATGATAATGAAGCCATTTTTGACAAGACATCATGACCAAACTATAAGCCAGAAATGAAAATAATATAAAAACCATTTTTGACCAGACTCCATGAACAAAGTTTTTGCATATTGGATCTTTAAGTAAAGCCAGAAATGAAAATATGTAAAAAATCAATGCCCAGTCAAGCTGAAGAGTTGAGAGTCAACTAGCAAGTTTTTGGCATATTGGATCTTATTCAACATCATGTTGCCATGGAATGAGGTGACTGTATTCATATTCATCACATCATTGGTTGCAGATCATGCATGTACAGCTCGTATTTGATTGTGTGAGGTGACTATATTCATATATCATTGTTGCAGATCATGCATGTACAGCTCGGATGTAATTGTTGAGGTGACTGTATTCATACATCAGTGTTGCAGATCATGCATGTACAGCTCAGATGTAATTTGAATGTGTGATGTGACTATATTCATACATCATTGTTGCAGATCATGCATGTACAGCTCGTATTTGAATGTGTGATGTGACTGTATTCATATATCATTGTTGCAGATCATGCATGTACAGCTAGGATTTAATTGTGTGAGGTGTATTCATACATTGTTGCAGATCATGCATGTACAGCTATTAACTGTGTGATGTGACATTCACATATCATGTTTGCAGATCATGCATGTACAGCTCGTATTTAATTATGTGAGGTGACTGTATTCATATATCATTGTTGCAGATCATGCATGTACAGCTTGGATGTAACTGTGTGATGTGACTGTATTCACATATCATTGTTGCAGATCATGCATGTACAGCTCGTATTTAATTATGTGAGGTGACTGTATTCATATATCATTGTTGCAGATCATGCATGTACAGCTCGGATTTAATTGTGTGATGTAACTGTATTCATATATCATTGTTGCAGATCATGTATGTACGACTGGGGATGCAGATCATGCATGTACAGCTCGGATGTAATTGTGTGATGTCACTCTATTCATACATTTTGTTTGCAGATCATGTATGTATGACTGGGGTTGCAGATCATGCATGTACAACTGGGGTTTAATTGTGTGGTGTGACTCTATTCATATATCATTATGGCAGATCATGTATGTGCAGCTGGGGTTCTTCTTCTTCTAGCCCTGATATGGCCCTTTGCGGTCGGCTGGGCTATAAGCAACATTATCTTATCTTCTTCTTCTGCGTACGCAGGCTGGTACTCCTGAGGACACTCACTATATGGACAGACAAGTATTAATCCATCTACTAACAAAGGGAGTGGAGTTTTGTGTGTATGACTGTATTTTTATCCCACCATTAAGGCAGCCATACTCCATCTTTAGGGAAGGTGCATGCTATGTGTAACGTGTCATTCATACCAACGGCCAAACTGGCCTTCTCTCCCAAAGTTGGTGATGGGATTTTACGTGTGTGCAAGATGTTATGCGTGTGTTCACACACAGAACCTCGGTTTATAGTCTCATTCAAAGAACTGTATGGGAAATGGAGTCAGAACTAATGTTACTCCAAGGGAAAAATACCCCTGTACCGAAAC
>JADBJO010000668.1:149030-234030 GCA_016801955.1 Conus betulinus | reverse complement strand
AGTGTGTGGGTGGCTGGCCCAGTCTGGCAGTGTGTGTGGGTGGTGTCTCAGTCTGGCAGTGTGTGTGGATGGCTGCCCAGTCTGGCAGTGTGTGTGGGTGGCTGGCCCAGTCTGGGCAGTGTGTGTGGGTGGTAGCCCAGTCTGGCAGTGTGTGTGTGTGTGTGGCTCAGTCTTGTAGTGTGTTTGGGTGGCTGGCCCAGTCTGGCAGTGTGTGTGGGTGGTGGCCCAGTCTTGCAGTGTGTGTGGGTGCTGGCGCAGTCTTGCAGTGTGTGTGTGTGTTGGCCCAGTCTGGCAGTGTGTGTGGGTGGTGGCCCAGTCTGGCAGTGTGTGTGGGTGGTGGCCCAGTCTGGCAGTGTGGGTGGGTGGTGGCCCAGTCTGGCACTGTGTGTGTGGGTGGTGACCCAGTCTGGCAGTGTGTGTGGGTGGCTGGCCCAGTCTGGCAGTGTGTGTGGGTGGTGTCTCAGTCTGGCAGTGTGTGTGTATGGCTGGCCCAGTCTGGCAGTGTGTGTGGGTGGCTGGCCCAGTCTGGCAGTGTGTGGGGTGGTGGCCCAGTCTGGCAGTGGGTGTGGGTGGTGGCCCATTCTGGCAGTGTGTGTGGATGGTGGTCCAGTCTGGCAGTGTGTGTGTGTGTGTGGCTCAGTCTGGCAGTGTGTGTGGGTGTTGGCTCAGTCTGGCAGTGTGTGTGGGTGGCTGTCCCAGTCTGGCAGTGTGTGTGGGTGTTGGCTCAGTCTGGCAGTGTGTGTGGGTGGTGGCCCAGTCTGGCAGTGTGTGTGGTTGGTGGACCAGTTGGCTGGCAGTGTGTGTGGTGGTGGCCCAGTCTGGCAGTGTGTGTGGGTGGTGGAAAGGTCTGGGCAGTGTGTGTGGGGTGTGTGTGGGTGGTGGCCCAGTCTGGCAGTGTGTGTGTGTGGTGGTCCAGTCTGGCAGCATGTGTGGGTGGCTGGCCCATTCTGGCAGTGTATGTGGGTGGTGGCCCATTCTGGCAGTGTGTGTGGGTGGTGGCCCAGTCTGGCAGTGTGTGTGGGTGGTGGCCCAGTCTGGCAGTGTGTGTGTGTGTGGTGGCCCAGTTTGGCAGTGTGGGTGGGTGGTGGCCCAGTCTGGCAGTGTGTGGGGTGGGTGGCCCAGTCTGGCAGTGTGTAGATGGGTGGTGGTGCAGTCTGGCACTGTGTGTGTGGGTGGTGGCTCAGTCTGGCAGTGTGTGTGTGGGGGTGGCCCAGTCGCGCAGTGTGTGTGTGTGGTGGCCCAGTCTGGCAGTGTGTGGGTGTGGCTCAGTCTGGCCGTGTGTGTGGGGGTGGCCCAGTCTGGCAATGTGTGTGTGTAGTGGCCAGTCGGGCAGTGTGTGTGGTGGTGGCCCAGTCGGGCAGTATGTGTGGGTGGTGCCCCAGTCTGGCAGTGTGTGTGTGTGGCTGGCCCAAACTGGCAGTGTGTGTGGGTGGTGGCCCAGTCTGGCAGTGTGTGTGTGTGGTGGCCCAGTCTGGCACTGTGTGTGCATGGTGGTCCAGTCTTGCAGTGTGTGTGGTGGTGGCACAGTCCGGCAGCAGTGTGTGTGGTGGTGGCCCAGTCTGGCAGTGTGTGTGGGTGGCTGTCCCAGTCTGGCAGTGTGTGTGGGTGGTGGCCCAGTCTGGCAGTGTGTGTATGGGTGGTGGCCCAGTCTGCAGTGTGTGGTGTGTGTGTGTGTGTGGTGGCCCAGTTTTGGCAGTGTGTGTGTGGGTGGTGGCCCAGTCTGGCAGTGTGGTGTGGGTGGTGGCCCAGTCTGGCAGTGTGTGTGGGTGTGGTGGCCCCAGTCTGGCAGTGTGGGTGGGTGGTGGCCCAGTCTGGCACTGTGTGTGTGTGTGGTGGCACAGTCTGGCAGTGTGTGGTGTGGTGGTGGCACAGTCTGGCAGTGTGTGTGTGTAGGTGGTGGCACAGTCTGGCAATGTGGGTGGGTGGTGGCCCAATCTTGCAGTGTGTGTGTGTGGTGGCCAGTCTGGCAGTGTGTGTGGGTGGTGGCCCAGTCTGGCAGTGTGTGTGGGTGGTGGCCCAGTCTGGCAGTGTGTGTGAGTGGTGGCCCAGTCTGGCAGTGTGTGTGGGTGGTGGCCCAGTCTGGTAGTGTGTGTGGTGGGGTGGGCACAGTCTGGCAGTGTGTGTGTGTAGGTGGTGGCACAGTCTGGCAATGTGTGTGGGTGGTGGCCCAGTCAGGCAGTGTGTGTGGGTGTGGTGGCCCAGTCTGGCAGTGTGTATGGGTGGTGGCACAGTCTGGCAGTGTGTGTGTGTAGGTGGTGGCACAGTCTGGGCAATGTGTGTGGGTGGTGGCCCAGTCTGGCAGTGTGTGTGGGTGGTGGCCCAGTCTGGCAGTGTGTGTGGGTGGTGGCCCAGTCTGGCAGTGTGTGTGGGTGGTGGCCCAGTCTGGCAGTGTATGTGAGTGGTGGCCCAGTCTGGCAGTGTGGGTGGGGATGGTGGTGGCACAGTCTGGCAGTGTGAGTGGGTGGGTGGCCCAGTCTGGCAGTGTGGGTGGGTGGCTGGCCCAGTCTGGCAGTGTGTGTGGGTGGTGGCCCAGTCTGGCAGTGTGTAGATGGGTGGTAGCTCAGTCTGGCAATGTGTGTGGGTGGTGGCCCAGTCAGGCAGTGTGTGTGGGTGGTGGCCCAGTCTGGCAGTGTGTGTGGGTGGTGGTGGCCCAGTCTGGCAGTGCGTGTAGGTGGTGGCCCAGTCTGGCAGTGTATGTGAGTGGTGGCCCAGTCTGGCAGTGTGGGTGGATGGTGGCACAGTCTGGCAGTGTGAGTGGGTGGCTGGCCCAGTCTGGCAGTGTGGGTGGGTGGCTGGCCCAGTCTGGCAGTGTGTCTGGGTGGTGGCCCAGTCTGGCAGTGTGTAGATGGGTGGTAGCTCAGTCTGGCAGTGTGGGTGGCTGGCTGGCCCAGTCTAGCAGTATGTGTGGGTGGTGGCCCAGTCTGGCAGTATGTGTGGGTAGTGGCCCAGTCTGGCAGTGTGTGTGGGTGGTGGCCCAGTTTGGCAGTGTGTGTAGGTGGTGGCACACAGTCTTGCAGTGTTGTCGTTAGTGGCCAGTCTGGCAGTGTGAGTGGGTGGTGGCCCAGTCTGGCAGTGTGTGTAGGTGGTGGCACAGTCTGACAGTGTGTGGGTGGTGGCTCAGTCTGGCAGTGTGTGTGGGTGGTGGCCCAGTCTGGCAGTGTGGGGTGGTGGTACAGTCTGACAGTGTGTGGGTGGCTGGCCCAGTCTGGCAGTGTGTGTGTGTGGGTGGCCCAGTCTGGCAGTGTGTGTGGATGGTGGCCCAGTCTGGCAGTGTTTGTGAGTGGTGGCCCAGTCTGGCAGTGTGTGTGGGTGGTGGCACAGTCTGGCAGTGTGGGTGGGTGGCTGGCCCAGTCTGGCAGTGTGTGTGTGTGGTGGCACAGTCTGGCAGTGTGTGGGTGGTGGCCCAGTCTGGCAGTGTGTGTGTGTGGTGGTAGCTCAGTCTGGCAGTGTGGGTGGGTGGTGGCACAGTCTGGCAGTGTGTGTGGGTGGTGGCACAGTCTGGCAGTGTGTGGGTGGGTGGCTGGCCCAGTCTGGCAGTGTGTGTGTGTGGTGGGTGGGTGGCACAGTCTGGCAGTGTGTGTGGGTGGTGGCACAGTCTGGCAGTGTGTGTGGGTGGTAGCTCAGTCTGGCAGTGTGGGGGGTGTGGTGGCACAGTCTGGCAGTGTGTGTGGGTGGTGGCCCAGTCTGGCAGTGTGTGTGGGTGGGTGGCCCAGTCTGGCAGTGTGTGTGTGTGGGTGGCCCAGTCTGGCAGTGTGTGTGGGTGGTAGCTCAGTCTGGCAGTGTGGGTGGCTGGCTGGCCCAGTCTAGCAGTATGCGTGGGTGGTGGCCCAGTCTGGCAGTGTGTGTAGGTGGCTGGCCCAGTCTGGCAGTGTGTGTGTGGTGGCCTAGTCTGGCAGTGTGTGTGGGTGGTGGTCCAGTCTGACAGTGTGTGTGTGGGTAGTGGCCCAGTCTAGCAGTGTGTGGGTGGGTGGCCCAGTTTGGCAGTGTGTGTGGATGGGTGGCCCAGTCTTGCAGTGTGTGTAGGTGGTGGGCCAGTCTGGCAGTGTGTGTGGGTGGTGGCCCAGTCTGGCAGTGTGTGTGGGTGGTGTCTCAGTCTGGCAGTGTGTGAGTGGTGGCTCAGTCTGGCAGTGTGTGTGGGTGGTGGCCCAGTCTGGCAGTGTGTGGGTGGTGGTACAGTCTGACAGTGTGTGGGTGGCTGGCCCAGTCTGGCAGTGTGTGTGGGTGGTGGCCCAGTCTGGCAGTGTGTGTGTGGTGGCCCAGTCTTGCAGTGTGGGTGGGTGGCTGGCACAGTCTTGCAGTGTGGGTGGGTGGCTGGCCCAGTCTGGCAGTGTGTGTGGGTGGCTGGCCCAGTCTGGCAGTGTGGGTGATGGCACAGTGGGTGGGTGGTGGCCAGTCTGGCAATGTGTGGGTGATGGCACAGTCTGGGAATGTGTGGGTGGTGGCCAAGTCTGACAGTGTGTGGGTGGCTGGCACAGTCTGGGGACTGCAGACCTTGGCATAGCTGCTTCAGGTCAAGGTCAGAATGGTCGGGACGCAGTCCACTAGTGTCTAGGTCATTCTGGTCAGGGAGGGCAGGACACTGTCTTCTAGTGTCAATGTCATTCTGGTCAGGGAGGGCGGGACACTGTCCTCTAGTGTCAAGGTCATTCTGGTCAGGGAGGCGGGACACTGTCCTCAAGTGTCAAGGTCATTCTGGTCAGGGAGGCGGGACACTGTCCTCTAGTGTGTAGGTCATTCTGGTCAGGGAGGGCGGACGCTGTCCTCTAGTGTCAAGGTCATTCTGGTCAGGGAGGCGGGACGCTGTCCTCTAGTGTCAAGGTCATTCTGGTCAGGGAGGCGGGACATTGTCTTCTAGTGTGTAGGTCATTCTGGTCAGGGAGGGCGGGACACTGTCCTCTAGTGTCAAGGTCATTCTGGTCAGGGAGGGCGGGACACTGTCCTCTAGTGTCAAGGTCATTCTGGTGAGGGAGGGCGGGATATTTCCTAAAGTTATGTCATCTATTCAAAAAGGTTCAGAAACACCAAACATCACGGCAGTTCAGCAGTGTGTGTAGAGGCCTTTTTATCCAAACATCACGGAAGTTCAGTTTGGGTTCAGCAGTGTGTAGAGGCCTTTTTATCCAAACATCGCGGCAGCTCAGTTTGGGTTCAGCAGTGTGTAGAGGCCTTTTTATATCCAAACATCGCGGCAGTTCAGCTTGGGTTCAGCAGTGTGTAGAGGCTTTTTATCCAAACATCGCGGCAGTTCAGCTTGGGTTCAGCAGTGTGTAGAGGCTTTTTATCCAAACATCGCGGCAGTTCAGTTTGGGTTCAGCAGTGTGTAGAGGCTTTTTATCCAAACATCGCGGAAGTTCAGTTTGGGATCAGCAGTGTGTAGAAGCTTTTTATCCAAACATCGCGGAAGTTCAGTTTGGGATCAGCAGTGTGTAGAGGCTTTTTATCCAAACATCGCGGAAGTTCAGTTTGGGTTCAGCAGTGTGTAGAGGCTTTTTTATCCAAACATCGCGGCAGTTCAGTTTGGGTTCAGCAGTGTGTAGAGGCTTTTTATCCAAACATCGCGGCAGTTCAGTTTGGGTTCAGCAGTGTGTAGAGGCCTTTTCTATCAAGGAGCTTGGCAGTGCAATGTGACGTAACACTCCAAGAGATTGTCATCTCCTCCTTTGTCATTTTTCACACACTATATCCCCTCCTAACCCTCCCTTTTAATCCGGTTTACACCCTGCACCCCATCCCCCCTACCTATTAACCCTGTTTACACCCTGCACCCCCCTCCCCCCTTTTTAATCCTGTTTATACCGTGCATCCACTCCCTCCCCTCCCTTTTAATCCTGTTTACACAGGCATCCCACCCCCTCCCCATCCCTTTTAATCCTGTTTACACCAGGCATCCCCTCCCTCCCCATCCCTTTTAATCCTGTTTATACCGTGCATCCACTCCCTCCCCATCCCTTTAATCCTGTTTACACCAGGCATCCCCCCCCTCCCCCCATCCCTTTTAATCCTGTTTACACCTGGCACCCCCTCCCACCTTTTTTTAATCCTGTTTTCCTGTTTACACACCCTGCATCCCCTCCCCTCCTCCCTTTTAAACCTGTTTACACCTGACATGACATCCCCTCCCCTCCCCCCTCTTTCCCCGTTTACACTCTGCATCCCCTCCTCTGTTTTTTAATCCTGTTTACACCCTGAATCCCCTTCCCCCTCCCTTTTAATCCTGTTTGCCCTCTGCATCCCCTCCCCTCTCTTTCCCTTTTAATTCTGTTTACCCCTGCATCCCCTCCCCCCTCTCTTTTAATCCTGTTTACACACTACGTCCCTTCCCCCATCCCTCCCTTTTAATCCTGTTTACACCATGCATCCCCTCCCCCTCCCTCCCTTTTGATCCTTTTACACCCTCCATCCCCTCCTCCCTCCCTCCATTTTAATCCTGTTTACACCTGGCATCCCTCCCCCGTCCCTCCCTTTTAATCCTGTTTACACCCTGCATCCCCTCCCTACCTCGTTCCCTTTTAATCCCTGTTTACACCCTGCATCCCTACCCCCCTTTCTCCCTTTTAATCCTGTTTACACCCTACATACCATCCCCTCCCCCTTTTCCCTCCATTTTCATCCTGTTTACACCCGGCATACCCTACCCCCTCCCTCCCTTTTAATCCTGTTTACACCCTGCATCCCCTACCCCTATCCCTTTGAATCCTGCTTACACCCTGCATCCCCTCCCCCCCCCCCTCCCTTTGAATCCTGTTTACACCCCTGCATCCCCTCCCCCATCCCTCCCTTTTAATCCTGTTTACACCATGCATCCCCTCTCCCTCTCCCTTTTAATCCTGTTTACACCCTGCATCCCCTGCCTCCTTCCCTCCCTTTTAATCCTGTTTACACCCTGTATCCCCTCCCACCCTCCCTCACTTTTAATCCTGTTTACACCCTGTATCCCCTCCCACCTTCCTCCCTTTTTAATCCTGTTTACACCCTGCATCCCCTTCTCCCCGTCCTTTTTTAATCCTGTTTACACCCTGCACCCCCTCCTCCCTCCTTTTAATCCTGTTTACACCCTGCATCCCCTTCTCCCCGTCCTTTTTAATCCTGTTTTACACCCTGCATTCCCCCCCCCCCCCCTTTTAATCCTGTTTACACCCTGCATCCCTCCCTCCCTCCCTCCCTTTTAATCCTGTTTACACCCTGCATCCCCTCCCTCCCTTTTAATCCTGTTTACACCCTGCATCCCCTCCCTCCCTTTTAATCCTGTTTACCCCCTGCATCCCCTTCTCCCCGTCCTTTTTAATCCTGTTTACACCCCTGCATTCCCCCCCCCCTCCCTTTTAATCCTGTTTACACCCTGCATCCCCTCCCTCCCTCCCTCCCTTTTAATCCTGTTTACACCCTGCATCCCCTTCTCCCCGTCCTTTTTTAATCCTGTTTACACCCTGCATCCCCTCCCCCCCCTCCCTCCCTTTTAATCCTGTTTACTCCCTGCATCCCCTGCCCCCTTCCCTTTTAATCCTGTTTACACCCTGCATCCCCTCCCCCTCCCTCCCTCCCTTTTAATCCTGTTTACACCCTGCATCCCCTTCTCCCCGTCCTTTTTTTAATCCTGTTTACACCCTGCATCCCCTCCCCCCCTCCCTCCCTTTTTAATCCTGTTTACACCCTGCATCCCCTTCTCCCCGTCCTTTTTTAAATCCTGTTTACACCCTGCATCCCCTCCCCCCTCCCTCCCTTTTAATCCTGTTTACTCCCTGCATTTGCCCCCTTCCTTTTAATCCTGTTTACACCCTGTATCCCCTCCCACCCTCCCTCCCTTTTCATCCTGTTTACACCCTGCATCCCCACCCTCTCCCTCCCTTTAATCCTGTGTACACCCTGCATTCCCTCCCCACTACCTCCCTTTTTAATCCAGTTTACACCCTGCATCCTCTTCCCCCTCCCTCCCTTCTAATCCTGGTTACACCCTGCATCCCCTCCCTCCCTTCCTCTCTTTTAATCCTGGTTACACCCTGCATCCCCACCTCCTCCCTCTCTTTTAATTCTGTATACACCCTGCACCCCCTCCCCCCCCTCCCTTTCAATCCTGTTTACACCCTGCATCCCCTCCCCCCTCCCTTCCTTTTAATCCTGCTTACACCCTGCATCCACTCCCCCCTCCCATTCAATCCTTTATGCACCTGCATCCTCTCCCCACTCCCCCGTCCGTCTTAATCCTGTTTACACCCTGCATCCCCTCCCTCCCTCCCTCTTAATCCTGGTTACACCCTGCATCAGCTCCCCCCCCCCCCCCCCTCTAATCTTGTTTACACCCTGCATCCCTCACCCCCTCCCTCCCTGTTAATCCTATTTACACCCTGCTTACCCTCCCTCCCTTTTAATCCTGTTTACACCCTGCATCCCGTCACCCCCCCCCCCCTCCTCCTTTAATCCTGTTTATACCCTGCATCCCCTCCACACCCACACCCCCACCTCCCCGCCTTTAATCCTGTTTACACCCGACATCCCCCCCCTCCCTTTTAATCCAGTTTACACCCTGCATCCCCTCCCCCCTCCCTCCCTTTTCATCCTGTTTACACCTGCATTTCCTTCCCCTCCCCTCCCTGTCAATCCTGTTTACACCCTGCATCCCCTACCCTCCTCCCTTTTATCTTGTTTACATCCTGCATCCCCCCCCCTACCCTCCTTTTTAATCCCGTTTACACCATGCATCACCTCCCCCTTTTAATCCTGGTTTACACCATATCCCTTACCCCTCCCTCCTTTTAATTCTGTTTACACCCTGCATCCCTTCCCCTCCTTTCCCTTTCAATCCTGTTTACACACCCTGCATCCCCCCCCCCCCTCCCCCCTTTCAATCCTGTTTACACCCTGCATCCCCTCCCCCTTCCTCCCTTTTAATCCTGTTTACACCCTGCATCCCCCCCCCCCCCCCTCCACTCCCTTTTAATCCTGTTTACACCCTGCATCCCCTCCCCCCCCCCCCCACTCCCTTTTAATCCTGTTTACACCCTGCATCCCCTCCCCCCTTCACTCCCTTTAATCCTGTTTACACCCTGCATCCCCTCCCCTCCTTCACTCCCTTTTAATCCTGTTTACACCCCTGCATCCCCTCCCCCTCCCTCCCTTTTAATCCTGTTTACACCCTGCATCCCCTTCCCCCCCTCCACTCCCTTTTAATCCTGTTTACACCCTGCATCCCATCCCCTCCTTCACTCCCTTTTAATCCTGTTTACACCCTGCATCCCCTCCCCCTCCCTCCCTTTTAATCCTGTTACACCCTGCATCCCCTCCCCCTTCCTCCCTTTTAATCCTGTTTACACCCTGCATCCCCTCCCCCTCCCTCCCTTTTAATCCTGTTTACACATCCTGGGCGTTTTTTTTTGTTTTTTGTTTTTTGTTTGTTGTTTGTTTGTTTTTAGTACCTCTTCTTTTTGATAATTAATCACTTCATAGATAATCAGTTTAGTACCTCTTCTTATTGATAATTAATCACTTCATAGTTAATCAGTTTAGTACCTTTTCTTATTGATAATTGATCACTTCATAGCTAATCAGTTTAGTACCTTTTCTATTGATAATTGATCACTTCATAGTTAATCAGCTATTGTCTGTTTGGTTTAGTACCTTTTCTTATTGATAATTGATCACTTCATAGTTATCAGCTATTGTGTGTTTTAGTACCTTTCTTATTGATAATTGATCACTTCATAGTTAATCAGCTATTATCTCTTATTTTATTTCTGATGGGGGAGAGAGAGGGTTGTCTACTGTTAGTTACAGCACTTAAGAATTGGTTGTTTAGAGGCTTGGTGGGATTGTTGCACTGACGGCCGATTGATGAGTTAAGCTGGCAGATTGTTGAACTTGCTTGGACTATTTCCTGACAGTTCGGCAGCCTGGCTGGTTAATACCTAGTCAGCAAGTCATATTCTAAATTCATTTAGATTTGGAGGTTGACAATGCTTTATTTTGCATTCAGATACTGGTCATCAGTTCAACATTTACTTCATTTAAGGATGTTTGGCAGATCATCATACAAATTAGTCATTGTTAAAGGGTTTATCTGTGTATTGATTTGTTGGTGTGCCATTTGGGAAAATGCATAGTGTACCAGGCAAGCTGATGGTATCTCACTGAAGGATCAAACAAACCTCACACACACACACACACACACACACACACACACACACACACACACACACACACACACACACACACACACACACACACGCACATGCACACACACACACACTGCAAAGATAGCGTCCTTGTCTTGAAATTCTGTGCTATGAATTTTTCGGTTATTGAGTATCCTTGTCTTCTTAAAATTCTGTGCTCTGTGTTTATCATGCCCCTCCCCCTTTTTTTTTTTTTTTTTTTTTTTTTATAAATAATTTTTATTACCAAGTATTATCTCAGACACTGAATGTTTTGTGCTTTTCTTTAATCAGATTTGACAATTTTTTGTACAGCTGGCTCCTCTTTTAAAAATGGAGAGAGTGTTCAGAGAGAGTCTGCACTGTACCCCACAAGGCATCAGGCCAGGGTTGGCACTGGGCATAGAACAGACTTGGAGCTCCACACCTCATCAGACCAGGGTTCGCACTGAGCATAGAACAGACTTGGAGCCCTTCACCTCATCAGGCCAGGGTTGGCACTGGGCATAGAACGGACTTGAGCCCTTCACCTCATCAGGCCAGGGTTCGCACTGGGCATAGAGCAGACTTGGAGCCCTACACCTTCTCATCAGGCCAGGGTTCGCTCTGGGCATAGAACAGACTTGGAGCCCCACACCTCATCAGACCAGGGTTCACACTGGGCATAGAACAGACTTGGAGCTCTTCACCTCATCAGGCCAGGGTTGGCACTGGGCATAAAACAGACTTGGAGCTCCACACCTCATCAGGCCAGGGTTCGCACTGTGCATAGAACAGACTTGGAGCCCCTCACCCTTCTCATCAGGCCAAGGTTTGCACTGGGCATAGAACAGACATGGAGCCCTACACCTCATCAGGCCAGGGTTGGCACTGGGCATAGAACAGACTTGGAGCCCTACACCTCATCAGGCCAGGGTTCACACTGGAAATAGAACAGATTTGGGAGCCCTTCACCTCATCAGGCCAGGGTTCGCACTGGGCATAGAACAGACTTGGAGCCCTATACCTTCTCATCAGGCCAGGGTTGGCACTGAGCATAGAACAGACTTGGAGCCCTTCACCTCATCAGGCCAGGGTTGGCACTGGGCATAGAACAGACTGAGAGCCCAACACTTCATCAGGCCAGGGTTTGCACTGAGCATGGAACGGTCTTGGAGCCCCACACCTCATCAGGCCAGGGTTCACACTGAGCATGGAACAGTCTTGGAGCCCCACACCTTCTCATCAAGCCAGGGTTTGCACTGGGCATAGAACAGACTTGGAGCCCCACACCTCATCAGCCAGGGTTCGCACTGGGCATAGAACAGACTTGGAGCCCTATACCCTCTCATCAGGCCAGGGTTTGCACTGGGCATAGAACAGACTTGGAGCCCCACACCTCATCAGGCCAGGGTTCGCACTGGGCATAGAACAGACTTGGAGCCCTTCACCTCATCAGGCCAGGGTTCACACTGGGCATAGAACAGACTTGGAGCCCTACACCTTCTCATCAGGCCAGGGTTCGTACTGAGCATAGAACAGACTTGGAGCCCTTCACCTCATCAGGCCAGGGTTGGCACTGAGCATAGAACAGACTTGGAGCCCTCACCTCATCAGGCCAGGGTTATCACTGGGCATAGAACAGACTTGGAGCCCTACACCTCATCAGGCCAGGGTTGGCACTGGGCATAGAACAGACTTGGAGCCCTTCACCTCATCAGGCCAGGGTTGGCACTGGGCATAGAACAGACTTGAGCCCTTCACCTCATCAGGCCAGGGTTGGCACTGGGCATAGAACAGACTTGGAGCCCTTCACCTCATCAGGCCAGGGTTCGCACTAGGCATAGAACAGACTTGGAGCCCCACACCTCATCAGGCCAGGGTTCGCACTGGGCATAGAGAACAGACTTGGAGCCCTTCACCTCATCAGGCCAGGGTTGGCACTGGGCATAGAACAGACTTGGAGCCCAACACCTCATCAGGCCAGGGTTTGCACTGGGCATAGAACAGACTTGGAGCTCTTCACCTCATCGGAGCTCTTCACCTCATCAGGCCAGGGTTGGCACTGGGCATAGAACAGACTTGGAGCCCCACACCTCATCAGGCCAGGGTTCGCACTGAGCATAGAACAGATTTGGAGCCCAACACCTCATCAAGCCAGGGTTCGCAATGGGTATAGAACAGACTTGGAGCCCTACACCTTCTCATCATCAGATAGTGAATACATCACAATGTCACCATCTGTTCATGAGATTCTACATCTGGTATCTGTATGTCACAATCTGCTCATGTGATGACAGACACTTCATCTGCAATTTGTGTGTCATGATCTGGTCCTGTGATGAAAAGTTCTACAAGTTCTATATATCTGCAAATCTGTGTGTCATGATCAGGTCCTGTGATGACCAGTTCTACTACATCTGCAATCTGTGTGTGACGATCTGGTCCTGAGATGACAAGTTCTACATCTGTTACCTGTGTGTGATGATCTGGTCCTGTGATAAGTTCTTCATCTGCTATCTGTTCAATGTATATCCAGGCTAAGATCTCCTTGTGCTTAGCTGATGAAATGTCCAGGAAGAAAGTTTGTGAGGAATGAAAGCAGCACCTCACAGACATTCTCTTTATATCAAAAGGGGATGGCTTTTGCACTAGGGAGAGAGTAAGATGGTGATGCTGGCGAGGTGTGTGAGTGTGTGAGAGCTTGTGTGTGTGTGTGTGTGTGTGTGTGTGCGTGCGTGCGAGAGAGAGAGAGAGAGAGACCTTGTGTGTGTGTGTGAGCTTTTGCGTGTGTGTGAATGTGTGTGTGTGTGTGTGTGTGTGTGTGTGTGTGTGTGTGTGTGTGTGTGTCCCTCTCAGATACTTATGTGAGATTATGAAAATCATGTGCATAGTTGTGATACAACTCAACTAGTGCATAGAGTCACAGTACACTCTTCATGGAAACACCTGTTTTTGAATGGCCTCTGTGGAAATCAGAATGGCTGAAAACTGAAATCCAAGCACACAGCTTGAGGGCCAAAATTTGACAGGCACATTGTGAAAGGTGATAGAAGCATTATTTTAGGTGCCACAGAAACTTGCCCCACCTTAAATGTATACATCACTTTGTTTTCACAAAGAAGTGTGTGTGTTACTTGCAGTAATAGTTTTCTTTCTATCAGTTTTGGTCTGAGATGTTTGCCATGCTGCAGATGAATAGTGAAGGTAGTGAAACCCCCACATGCATTTCCACTTGTGTACACATCAAAATGCTATGCTCACAACAGTGTCATCTTATCTGATCTTTATTTAGAACAAAGCGGCACCCAATATACAGAGTGGACTTTGCTTTCTCCACTGAAATGGAAATAAAAACACCACCTTCTTCCCTCTATGCAGACAGCACACATCCATACCCTTCAATGCATTTGTATGTAACAGTACACTAGCATTGTCATGCGCTCAAAAAAAAAAAAAGTGGTTGCGCAAGCCTGCACACACACACACACACACATATACACACACACACACACACACATAAGCCATACAAGAATACCGTTCCTCTCAGATAATATCCTCCAGTCTCTGTATCATGGCTGTGCCGACTTCTGTTCACCACCTCTTGTGGTCTTATCAAGACTGGTCAATCCACTACTGCACATCAAAGATACACACTTATCATTCCACATTCTGTTTTTCTTCAGTAGAAGATCCTGTCAAACAATGTTCAGTTCATAAAACATGTCAGAGATGTTGCATTGGTACATTCAGGGGCCAGAACCTCTGCCAGAAGAATCTTCCAGCCAACAGCAAAACACAAAATACTTACTGTTTAACCTGCATTCATACCAATAAAAACAAATGCCAATATTACATGCATATGTGTACACACACTGATACCAATGTATCTCTATGTTCAATGTCCTAACAGCAAAATCTTGCAATACCTGGAACTTGTATAACAACAATATTCTGACTGTTTTCAATGTATTTAATCTAGGCTGACACAGATAGATCTGTCTCTTTTTTAAAGGAAAATATCTACCAGTTTGAAACACTGGTTTATGTTCATATTACTTTATTTATTGAATGCTTCCATTAGTTCACTATATATGTTGCTCTCAGCTTTGGTTATGTTTTGTATTTCAAGATGAAATGTAGGAAATTTTCTTAATGAACGTGCACACCCTTTGCAGTAATGATTATTTTTCAGTATGAAACCATCTAAAACCCTTAAAAAAAAATGTATAACACCACGCAAAACAATATGAAATCTTGGATACAATCCTCCCAAAGTGCACATGTTCCAGCAGTCTGATATCGGCCATCTTAAAACACACACACACACACACACACACACATACAAAAACAAAAAGCCAGAATTCCAGCTTCCAGCATGTCCACAGGCACTGATGAAGAGACATGACATCACTACTCTGTGTGCACACAGACATCGCCCTAGTCTGCCTGCACAGGGCAGATTCCAACCCCTCTCCAGGGACTGCACCCTGTCCTGACCTCTGTGTCCCTCTCCAATGACTGCACACCTGTCCAGACCTCTGTGTCCCTCTCCAGTGACTGCACACCTGTCCTGACCTCTGTGTCCCTCTCCAGTGACTGCACACCTGTCCTGACCTCTGTGTCCATCTCCAGTGACAGCACACCTGTCCTGACCTCTGTGTCCATCTCCAGTGACAGCACACCTGTCCTGACCTCTGTGTCCCCTCCAGTGACACAGCTGTCCTGACCTCTTTCTGTGTGTCACTCTCCAGTGACTGCACACCTGTCCTGACCTCTGTGTCCCCTCTCCAGTGACTGCACAGCTGTCCTGACCTCTATGTCACTCTCCAGTGACTACACAGCTGTCCTGACCTCTGTGTCCGTCTCCAGTGACTACACAGCTGTCCTGACCTCTGTGTCCGTCTCCAGTGACTGCACACCTGTCCTGACCTCTGTGTCCCTCTCCAGTGACTGTACAGCTGTCCTGATCTCTGTGTCCATCTCCAGTGACTGCACACCTGTCCTGACCTCTGTGTCCACCTCCAGTGACTGCACAGCTATCCTGACCTCTGTGTCCATCTCCAGTGGCTGTGCACAGCTGTCCTGACCTCTGTGTCCATCTCCAGTGACAGCACAGCTGACCTGACTCTGTCTGTGTCCCTCTCCAGTGACTGCACAGCTGTCCTGACCTCTATCTGTGTCCCTCTCCAGTGACTGCACAGCTGTCCTGACCTCTGTGTCCCTCTCCAGTGACTGCACACCTGTCCTGACCTCTGTCTGTGTCCCTCTCCAGTGGCTGCACAGCTGTCCTGACCTCTGTCTGTGTCCCTCTCCAGTGACTGCACAGCTGTCCTGACCTCTGTGTCCGTCTCCAATGACTGCACAGCTGTCCTGACCTCTGTCTGTGTCCCTCTCCAGTAGCGGCACAGCTGTCCTGACTCTGTCTGTGTCCCTCTCCAGTGACTGCACAGCTGTCCTGACCTCTGTGTCCGTCTCCAGTGACTGCACACCTGTCCTGACCTCTGTGTCCCTCTCCAGTGACTGCACAGCTGTCCTGACCTCTGTGTCCCTCTCCAGTGACTGCACAGCTGTCCTGACCTCTGTCGGTGTCCCTCTCCAGTGGCTGCACAGCTGTCCTGACCTCTGTCTGTGTCCGTCTCCAGTGACTACACAGCTGTCCTGACCTCTGTGTCCGTCTCCAGTGACTGCACACCTGTCCTGACCTCTGTGTCCCTCTCCAGTGACTGCACAGCTGTCCTGACCTCTGTGTCCCTCTCCAGTGACTGCACAGCTGTCCTGACCTCTGTCTGTGTCCTTCTCCAGTGACTGCACAGCTGTCCTGACCTCTGTCTGTGTCCCTCTCCAGTGACTGCACAGCTGTCCTGACCTCTGTCTGTATCCCTCTCCAGTGACTGCACAGCTGTCCTGACCTCTGTCTGTGTCCCTCTCCAGTGACTACACAGCTGTCCTGACCTCTGTCTGTGTCCCTCTCCAGTGACTGCACAGCTGTCCTGACATCTGTGTCCCTCTCCAGTGACTACACAGCTGTCCCTGACTTCTGTCTCCCTCTCCAGTGACTACACAGCTGTCCTGACCTCTGTGTCCCTCTCCAGTGACTACACAGCTGTCCTGACCTCTGTGTCCCTCTCCAGTGACTGTACAGCTGTCCTGACATCTGTGTCCCTCTCCAGTGACTACGCACCTGTCCTGACCTCTGTGTCCCTCTCCAGTGACTACACAGCTGTCCTGACCTCTGTCTGTGTCCCTCTCCAGTGACTACACAGCTGTCCTGACCCCTGTGTCCCTCTCCAGTGACTGCACAGCTGTCCTGACATCTGTGTCCCTCTCCAGTGACTGTACAGCTGTCCTGACATCTGTGTCCCTCTCCAGTGACTACACAGCTGTCCTGACCTCTGTCGGTGTCCCTCTCCAGTGACTGCACAGCTGTCCTGACATCTGTGTCCCTCTCCAGTGACTGCACAGCTGTCCTGACCTCTGTGTCCCTCTCCAGTGACTGTACAGCTGTCCTGACCTCTGTGTCCCTCTCCAGTGACTGTACAGCTGTCCTGACCTCTGTGTCCCTCTCCAGTGACTGTACAGCTGTCCTGACCTCTGTCTGTGTCCCTCTCCAGTGACTGCACAGCTGTCCTGACCTCTGTCTTGTGTCCCCCTCTCCAGTGACTGTACAGCTGTCCTGACCTGTCAGCCTACATCACCTTGTGAACTCTTCTTTCACACAACACGGTCAGCATTGTGTCATACACAACCAATGGCTAATTGCTAACCTCACACATCAAAGCAGGCTATGAAATGAAACTAAGCATGCCAATATTGGGAAGGCCGTCAGACAAGCACTTTTCACATCACATGAGCGGTTTGTATTTACACCTAGAAATTGATGAAAGACATTTAATGTTATTGAAGTTCCAGAAATGCACTGGCTTCAGCTCTTGTTCTGGAGATGTGCTGGCTTGGACGGCCAGTCTTTAAAGAAATTTCACTGTCATCCATATATGCTACTGTCATCTAAACGAGCAAATCAACTTAAAACCAAACAAATGGGATTGTGGGGAACAGTGAAAAAAAAAAAGGAAAAAAAAAAAGAAAATTTGATGGTTCCCAGTTAATAAATAATGTTTACACCAGCAGATCAGTGCTCTGATCAAACAGAAATGGGCATTTGCATCGACAACAATGAACACCAACAGATATCATAAATGTGTGTGTGTGTGTATACATGTGTGTGTGTGTATGTGTGTGTGTGTGTGCAGTGTGGTGTGGGTGTGGTGTGTGTGTGTGTGTGTGTGTGTGTGTATGTGTGTGTGTGAAACACTGAGGAAACCTGGCTCATGAGGACAACCAGAATCAAGTGGGCAGTAAAGCTGACATACTGTAAGACGGAAACAAACCCCTAAACAATGCAGTGCTTGAACGGACATACTGTAAGACAGAAACAAACCCCCTAAAACAATGCAGTGCTTGAATGAACATACTGTAAGAGAGAAACAAAACCCTAAACAATGCGGTGCTTGAATTACCATACTGTAAGATAGAAACAAAACCCTAAACAATGTGGTGCTTGAATGGACATACTGCAAGACAGAAACAAAAACCTAAACAATGCAGTGATTGAATTGACATACAGTAAGTTGGAAACAAAACCCTAAACAATGCAGTGCTTGAATGAACATACTGTAAGATAGAAACAAAACCCTAAACAATGCGGTGCTTGAATGGACACACTGTAAGACAGTTCTAAACAAAACCCTAAACAATGCAGTGATTGAATTGACATACAGTAAGTTGGAAACAAAACCCTAAACAATGCAGTGCTTGAATGAACATACTGTAAGATAGAAACGAAACCCTAAACAATGCGGTGCTTGAATGGACATACTGTAAGATAGAAATAAAACCTAAACAATGCAGTGCTTGAATGAACATACTGTAAGGCAGAAACAAAACCCTAAACAATGCGGTGCTTGATCTGTGTTTTGTATTGAATATCGCATCCTAAATGCTGTCCACACACATTTATGTACACTTTGCTTTGAATGGAAATACAGGTAACTTACCTTTCAAAGCATTTAAAAGCGTTAAATGCATAACCATCAAAGCATTCGAGGCTTACAGCTTAAATGCTTAAAACATAAGCACGGGAAATTTTGACTTCTTTGTTTGAAAAATGATTTTTTCCACTGTTGGACTTAACAAAATTGAAAATATGCATGGAAATGTCTACAAACTTCAGACCCTTTGCCCATTTTTTTTTTTTTTTTTGAGTTAAAAGGCAGAAATATTGACATAAGAAACATTTATGAAACTGATGAACTGGAAACATCCCCATGAAGTCTGTCTGCACAAAGAGTTATCTCTCATAGTATCAGTCCTTGAGAAAAGAACAGTTTTAACAACCATCACCATGGAAAGAAGGCTAAAATCTAATGTTAAATGAAATGACAAGAAGAGCAAGCCATCTCCATGAAGAGAGTCCACAAGACCTCCAACAGTGTCTCCCCCAAGACAAGAAGAGCAAGCCATCTCCATGAAGAGAGTCCAGTCACAAGACCTCCACAGTGTCTCCACCAAGACAAGAAGAGTAAGCCATCTGCATGAAGAGAGTCCACAAGACCTCCAACAGTGTCTCCACCAAGACAAGAAGAGCAAGCCATCTCTATGAAGATAGTCCAGTCACAAGACCTCCAACAGTGTCTCCACCAAGACAAGAAGAGCAAGCCATCTGCATGAAGAGTCCAGTCACAAGACCTCCAACAGTGTCTCCCCCAAGACAAGAAGAGCAAGCCATCTGCATGAAGAGAGTCCACAAGACCTCCAACAGTGTCTCCCCAAGACAAGAAGAGCAAGCCATCTGCATGAAGAGAGTCCAGTCACAAGACCTCCAACAGTGTCTCCACCAAGACGAGAAGAGCAAGCCATCTGCATGAAGAGAGTCCACAAGACCACCAACAGTGTCTCCACCAAGACAAGAAGAGCAAGCCATCTCTATGAAGAGAGTCCAGTCACAAGACCTCCAACAGTGTCTCCACCAAGACAAGAAGAGCAAGCCATCTGCATGAAGAGAGTCCAGTCACAAGACCTCCAACAGTGTCTCCACCAAGACAAGAAGAGCAAGCCATCTGCATGAAGAGAGTCCACAAGACCACCAACAGTGTCTCCACCAAGACAAGAAGAGCAAGCCATCTCTATGAAGAGAGTCCAGTCACAAGACCTCCAACAGTGTCTCCACACTGTCCAGGCATGCTGGATTTCTAACAACTGACAGGAATACTTCAGAACCAATTCACGGTTTGTCTGTGTGTGTATGCACGTGCCTGCATGTGTGCAAGTGTGTTCTGTGTGAAAAGCAGATGCTGCCTTCTGTCATTTCTGAAAACAACTGTCATTTTTCTTGCTGCCAAATATTCATGGTAAAATTCTTCGAGAGAGAAAGAGTATGCACGGAATATTTTCTTTCTGAAACTTGCTTAACTATACCTGATGTTCCTATTCAGCTTGAGAACAGCTGAACATGAAAATGGGCAAATCAAAGCCAACCTCCCCAGCCTTGATGGGCTTAATCTCTATGTTGAGCTCGCCAATGATCCCATCCTGGTCTGTTGTCTTCAGTTTTTCAATGAACTTTCTGGCACTGTGAGGGGAGGTGGGAAAGATTCAAAGCAAAATACGATCAAATATATTCTGGACAAAAAAAAAAAAACTTTCTGAGCAGACAGGGAAATACCTTTTCACTACACAAATCTGACAATGCTTTATGGTGATAGCTGGAAAGGATGAGTAGTGTGCCTAGTCAACACAGGATTTGCCCAGAGTTAACAAGTCCCAGCAAAAGAGCCTAGATCATCCAAAATTACAAAAAGGACAAACACCTATACCAAACCAGAGAAGACTGGAGGCACAAAAACTGTGATTTGGGATGAGAGGTCTAGAAAAGAGTAAAACCTACCAATCAACCAAGCCTATCCATAAAAAAAACAGAAAACTTGGAGGGATGTGACATGCAGGCTTTGAGGAGGAATGTAACATGCAGGCTTTGAGGGATGTGACAGGCAGGCTTTGAGGAGGGATGTGACAGGCAGGCTTTGAGGAGGGATGTGACATGCAGGCTTTGAGGAGGGACGCGACATGCAGGCTTTAAGGGATGTGACAGGCAGGCTTTGAGGAGGGATGTGACAGGCAGGCTTTGAGGAGGATGTAACATGCAGGCTTTGAGGAGGGATGTAACATGCAGGCTGAGGGATGTGACAGGCAGACTTTGAGGAGGGATGTGACATGCAGGCTTTGAGGAGGGACACATGCAGGCTTTGGGGGATGTGACAGCAGGCTTTGAGGAGGGATGTGACATGCAGGCTTGAGGAGGGATGTGACAGGCAGGCTTTGAGGAGGGATGTGACATGCAGGGCTTTAAGGGATGTGACAGGCAGGCTTTGAGGAGGGATGTGACATGCAGGCTTTGAGGAGGGACGCGACATGCAGGCTTTAAGGGATGTGACAGGCAGGCTTTGAGGAGGGATGTGACATGCAGGCTTTGAGGAGGGATGTGACAGGCAGGCTTTGAGGAGGGATGTGACATACAGGCTTTGAGGAGGGATATGACAGGCAGGGTTTGAGGAGGGACGTGACATGCAGGCTTTGAGGAGAGTTGACAGCCAATAGATGTCCATCACATCCTGAGGACTGAAGGGAACCTGGCTGCCAACCTCTGTGCTCTGTCCCATCCTGACTACTCTGCTTCATCTCCAACCTGACCTTGAGAAGAGGTCAAAGTTTAATTCAGACTGTTCACTTCTCAACTGACTGCAGGGCGCAGTATCAGGGCTGGAGGGGGTGGGGGGGGGGGGGGATGGGGTGGGGGTTAAAGGGTCCAAACTTTGGTGCTACAAAAGAAACATGGGGATGCCTAGTTGAGGCAGCCATTATATTCTCAGGTCAGGCAGGAGGTGGACAAGCCTGTCGTACAGCAATCAGCACGTACCAGACAGAGAGAATGAGTCTGGTGTAAGCAATCAGCACATACCAGAAAGAGAGAATAAGTCTGGTGTAAGCAAAAATCACTGGACAAAACCACACAGCTTCAAACCTGGCAATACCAAAATGTTTTAAGACCTGACGCCTTCATGGCTGGTAAGGTCTCCTTGAACTCTGCTGAATCAAACCAACAGTACCATAGCAACCAGGGCCTGGACAGCATACGACCCAGTCCCTCAGGTATAATGACTAGGGCCTGAGAGCATATGACCCAGTCTCTCAGGTATAATGACCACCACATGTGGTTTGTCAACCTGACACTAAAAATCCACTTCTTCGCAGTTTGAGTTTTTAAGAAAACAACCAAACAGAATACCCGCTATACGTTTTAGTGTGTGGAAAAGGTAGGTTAGCTTTGCTCATGTTCAGATGAACTGTTTAACCCAAGCAGCAGACTACAGGTCTTATGTTCAGATGAACTGTTCAACCCACACAGGCAGACTACAGGTCTTGTGGTCAGATGAACTGTTCAACCCACACAGGTCTTATGTTTAGAAGACTGTTTAAACCCACACAGGCAGACCACAGGTCTTTGTTCAGATGACTGTTTAACCCACACTGGCAGACTACAGGTCTTGTGTTCAGATGAACTGTTTAACTCACACAGGCAGACTACAGATCTTGTGTTCAGATGAACTGTTTAACCTTTTTGCGACGCGCTGTGTGATGGTGATGGCAACACTGCTGTACTCCCTGGACGTGCCGTGCCTCCGTGACAGCACAAATATAAAAACCAAACCCTGTTCTCTCGTCTAAGGTCTAAGAGATGCAGCTGCCCTAAGTATTTAGAACAGGGTTCTAGCCACTGGAAGGGTAAGTTTACATGCACTAACGATGACCTTTGTTACCCCAGAGTAGTCCGAACAAAGGGACCGTCTGGTACTGGGAATTTCTGCAAAAGACAAATGTAGAATTTCCTGCCTCGCCAACATATCCGGCAGAAGAAGAATGACATGGGGTGTTAGAACTGGTTCAGCAAAGTGGTTCAGAAGATGATGGGGGGGGGGTAAAGGTGTACAAGTTTATCGAAAATAATCTGGGCTTGATTTATTTGCTCTGTGTATTTAACAGTTTTATACGTCGTATCATCAGAAGCCAAAACAAAGAAAGTGTGTATAGTGTGCAATGATCCTTTAAAAAAAAAAAAAAAAAATTCACTTGGATTACACATACTGAATACCTCAGGCTTTCTCTGCATCTATTCAAAGTGAGAGCAAAATTTTATGCCCCTTTTCTTCCTCATTTGCTGTTGTCATACTAACCAGACGAACGTACAAACAAGATTGTGTTCTCCTACGTTTTATTTATGTTGCTTCCGTAACTGAAGCGTTGCTATTTTACCCAAAATGTATCTAAGCTTATGCTCATTGCAAAATTCGCATTTTACCCTTCCTGTTGATATCTAACAATTGCTTGTTATGTTTACATTAGATGTAAAAAATTTTTTTTAATTGCAAAAATTGCGTGTATGCAATGGTTGTACACACGTGCAGTGCATGGGTCCACAGGGAAGTGATGTTGTTCTGCTGCGTCCCTCGTGAAAAGTATTAACCCATGCGGGCACAGACTACAGGTCTATCCTGACCTAGTCAATCCAACTCGGCATGTCTAACATTGCCTGCCATGCCTTGATGCCCATGTCAAGCAAGCTTAGTCTCATCGCATGATGGCTATGATGAATTATGCATCACAGCTAACTGGTGTTTTTGTATGCTTGATAGGCCAACATTTGTGTATGAGGGTGCATGTGCACGCGCACACACACACACACACACATGTCAAAAAATGCTGTCAAAATGTTGCACTTTTCTTCTCAGGGTTTTTCAAGTTATGCTGTTTTCATACTGCAACATCAACATGTAAACTCCAGAAATCAATCTGAGTACACATTTCACTCTGAGTGTTTGTGTTGCCGTTTCAACTTATATATAGCCAAACATATGTAGACTTTTACCAGAAGTCATAAAAATGTGTCAGCAGGGAGTGCAATCTCAACACAAGCAGTGTGAGTAGTGCACCACCTCTGTGCATGCAGGCACTGTGTAGTGTGAACAAGGCACCACCTCTGTGCATGCAGGCATTGTGTAGTGTGAGCAGGGCACCACCTCTGTGCATGCAGACATTGTTGTGTAGTGTGAGCAGGGCACCACCTCTGTGCATGCAGACATTGTTGTGTAGTGTGAGCAGGGCACCACCTCTGTGCATGCAGGCATTGTGTAGTGTGAGAGCAGAGCACCATCTCTGTGCATGCAGACATTGTTGTGTAGTGTGAGCAGGGCACCACCTCTGTGCATGCAGGCATTGTGTAGTGTGAGCAGAGCACCATCTCTGTGCATGCAGACATTGTTGTGTAGTGTGAGCAGGGCACCGCCTCTGTGCATGCAGACATTGTTGTGTAGTGTGAGCAGAGCACCACCTCTGTGCATGCAGACATTATTGTGTAGTGTGAGCAGAGCACCACCTCTGTGCATGCAGGCATTGTTGTGTAGTGTGAGCAGAGCACCACCTCTGTGCATGCAGACATTGTTGTGTAGTGTGAGCAGGCACCATCTCTGTGCATGCAGGCATTGACAGAAAAAATAAAAGAAGGAAAAAAAAGACCCATCTGATACCAAGACTACAATATTGGAATGTAGAAGAATATCAACTGAGTAAATAGTTAAAAGGAAGCAAGAGTGATTCTAATTGTTTAAAACAAACAAACAAAAAAACACTGATCTCAACTGCTGGGGAACATTTGGAAGGCTGGAGGAAGTGTGACATTTGGCACTACTGATCCTAATCGCATCATTCTGCACAAAGTGTGATGTTAGACACTACTGATCCTTATCCTGTCATTCTGCACACAAAGTGTTCTGGATACACTGTTCAGTCACCAGAAAGTAAAAGTGGAATATACGCCCCCCCCCCCCCCCCCCCCCCCATTTCTCATTAATAAATATAGAAACATCAACACCCTGCCACCAATTACCTGACATAAACTTGTTGACACAAGGAGCAAAAAAAAAAATATATATATATATATATATATAAAGCACAATAAAATATCAGTTTAAGACAAGTGAAACTTAGAGACTGAGGAAACTTTTGCCCTATTTCAATCACTCTGCATCCACTTTTACCCCATTACAAACATATATATGCTTACAGAATATCCTTCAAAATTCACATGTACACCACACAATTTTCATGCTCTTAAAGACACGCAATATACAGATAATCTCTCTTTTGCACCAGTCTGCCTCTTAAGCTTCATGATCGACTGCAACAATCAGCAGCTGAGCAAGCATTATGCCGTAATCACAGCCAGGCAATTTTCTGTTTCTTTCTGGTTTTTTTTTTTTGACCAATGAGACCAAATGACCTTCACTTCAAATGCCTTACATTTTTAAACCCCCTTTCGCTCTCCACTGCAGCAATTCTGTCCATCAAAATGCACCACACCTGTCAGTTCATGCTTTGGATGCATAACAAAGATGAGCTTTTTTGTTGACTGATTCCATAGAACTTAGTGCCAATCCTTTCTATATCTGCATCTTTCTGAGGAAAAAAAATCAACACTTCTGTTAATTCATTCATAACCTTGGTAGTCAGGCACACAGATGTATGTACTCTCTGAAGATGCATGTAGTACTTTTTTTTTTTCCTTTTTTTGGGGAATTCATTCACAAATATTCAGCTCTTGATTACTGTTGTTTGTCAATGTCAGGACACTGCCTTTTGTGTACTTGTTGATTACTGTTGTTTGTCAGTGTCAGGACACTGCCTGTTTAATTACTGTTGTTGTTCAGTGTCAGGACACTGCCTGTTGATTACTGTTGTTTGTCAGTGTCAGGACACTGCCTGTTGATTACTGTTGTTTGTCAGTGTCAGGACACTGCCTGTTGTGTACTTGTTGATTACTGTTGTTTGTCAGTGACAGGACACTGCCTGTTGTGTACTTTGTTGATTACTGTTGTTTGTCAGTGACAGGACACTGCCTGTTGATTACTGTTGTTTGTCAGTGACAGGACACTGCCTGTTAATTACTGCTGTTTGTCAGTGACAGGACATTGCCTTGTTGATTACTGTTGTTTGTCAGTGACAGGACACTGCCTGTTGACTTGTTGATTACTGTTGTTTGTCAGTGACAGGACACTGCCTGTGGTGTTGATTACTTGTTTGTCAGTGACTGTTGTTTGTCAGTGTTTGTCAGGACAGGACACTGCCTGTGGTGTACTTGTTGATTACTGTTGTTTGTCAGTGACAGGACAGGACACTGTGGTGTTGTTGATTACTGTGTCAGTGACAGGACACTGCCTGTGGTGTACTTGTTGATTACTGTTGTTTGTCAGTGACAGGACAGTGACAGGACACTGCCTTGTTGATTACTGTTGTTTGTCAGTGACAGGACACTGCCTGTGTGTTTGTTGATTACTGTTGTTTGTCAGTGACAGGACACTGCCTGGTGTACTTGTTGATTACTGTTGTGTTTGTCAGTGACAGGACACTGCCTGTTGATTACTGTTGTTTGTCAGTGACAGGACACTGCCTGTGGTGTACTTGTTGATTACTGTTGTTTGTCAGTGACAGGACACTGCCTGTTGTGTACTGGAAGGGGACAGTGGCAGGGTAACTCCATCCCATACTCGTTCACACCAGCTTTATGTTCAGCATACCCCTCACTGCTCTTCAGCCTACCCCCCCCCCAGGGCTGTTAGTGTTCAGGGCAGGGTGGGGGAGTGGTGGGCAGGGGCGGGAGGTCAGGCGCGGTGCGTAGTGCTGTCCACTGGGCAGTGTTGTGGCGCACGTACAGGGTGATGCCTGCACGGTACACCGCCGGGATACGGATGTGTGAGGTGACCTGGGCACGGTAGCCTGGCACGCTGGGCATGTTGTGTTCCCTCAGCACATTCACCACTTGGCCTGGCGACACACATACATACCTCTGACAATACGGTCTGATGACACACACACACACACACACACACACACACACACACACACACACATCTGACAACACAACATGGTCGCACACACACGTCTCACAACACTGCATGGTGACACACACACACGCATCTCACAACACAGCATGGTGGCACACACACACGTCTGACAACACAGCATGGTGACACATACACAAACACATCTGACAACATAACATAGTGACACACACACACACGTCTCACAACACAGCATGGTGACACACACACACACGTCTGACGACACAGCATGGAGACACACACACGTCTCACAACACAGCATGGTGACACACACACACACGTCTGATGACACAGCATGGTGACACACACACACAAGTCTGACAACACAACATGGTGACACACACACATGTCTGACAACACAGCATGGTGACACACACATCTGACAACACGACCTGGAGACACACACACACACATCTGACAACACAGCATGGTGACACACACACCTCTGACAACACGGCCTGGTGACACTCGCACCTCTGACAACACTGCCTGATGACACTCACACCTCTGACAACACGGCCTGGTGACACTGACAACACAGCCTGATGACACTCGCACCTCTGACAACACGGCCTGGTGACACTCACACCTCTGACAACACTGCCTGATGACACTCGCACCTCTGACAACACGGCATGGCGACACTCGCACCTCTGACAACACTGCCTGATGACACTCGCACCTCTGACAACACTGCCTGATGACACTCACACCTCTGACAACACAGCCGGATGACACTCGCACCTCTGACAACACGGCCTGATGACACTCGCACCTCTGACAACACAGCCGGATGACACTCGCACCTCTGACAACACAGCCTGATGACACTCGCACCTCTGACAACACAGCCTGATGACACCTCTCACACCTCTGACAACACAGTCTGACAACACACTCGCACACTCTGACTTCTGACACAGCCTGATGACACTCGCACCTCTGACAACACAGCCTGATGACACTCGCACCTCTGACAACACGCCTGATGACACTTGCACCTCTGACAACACTGCCTGATGACACGCACCTCTGCACCTCTGACACTCACACCTCTGACACTGCCTGATGACACACTCGCACCTCTGACAACACTGCCGGATGACACTGACACCTCTGACACACTGCCTGACAACACTCGCACCTTGACAACACTGCCTGATAACACTCGCACCTCTGACAACACAGCCTGATGACATTTGCACAACACTGCTGACAACACAGCCTGACAACACTGACACTCGCACACTCTGACAACATGGCCTGGTGATACTCGCACCTCTGACAACATGGCCTGCTGACACTCGCACCTCTGACAACGTAGCCTGGTGACACTCGCACCTCTGACAACACTGCCTGATGACACTCACACCTCTCTGACAACATGGTCTGGTGACACTCGCACCTCTGACAACATGGCCTGGTGACACTCGCACCTCTGACAACACAGCCTGATGATACACACACCTCTGACAACATGGCCTGGTGACACACACACCTCTGACAACAGAGCATGGTGACACTCACACCTCTGACAACACAGCCTGATAATAAACACACCTCTGACAATATGGCATAGTGACACACACACACACCTCTGACAACACAGCCTGATAATACACACACCTCTGACAATATGGCATGGTGACACACACACACCACTGACAACACAGCCTGATGATACACACACCAATGACAACATGGCCTAGTGACACACACACACCTCTAACAACACAGCCTGATGATACATACACCTCTGACAACATGGCCTGATGATACACACACACCTCTGATAACACAACCTGGTGACACTCACACCTCTGACAACACAGCCTGATGATACATACACCACTGACAACATGGTATAGTGACACACACACCTCTGACAACACAGCCTCATGATACACACACCACTGACAACATGGCATGGTGACACACAAACACACACACCTCTGATAACAGTCTGATGATACTCTGACAACATGATGACACACACCTCTGACAACATGGCACAGTGACAGACACACACACCTCTGACATGACTGACAACATGGCCTGGTGATACACACACACCGCTGACAACACAGCCTGGTGATACACACACCACTGACAACATGGCATGGTGACACACACACACCTCTAACAACACAGCCTGATGATACACACACCTCTGACAACATGGCATAGTGACACACACACACATCTCTGAGAACATGGCATAGTGACACACACACACCTCTGACAACATGGCACAGTGACACACATACACCTCTGACAACACGGCCTGGTGAAACACACCTCTGACAACACGGCCTAGTGACACCCGCACCTCTGACAACACGGCCTGATGATACACACACATCTCTGACAACATGGCATAGTGACACACACACACCTCTGACAACACGGCCTGGTGATACACATACCTCTGACAACACGGCCTGATGATAGACACACCTCTAACAACACGGCCTGATGATACACACACCACTGACAACATGGCATAGTGACACACACACACCTCTGACAACGCGGCCTGATGACACATAAAAACTCAGTACATACCGAGAGAGTAACGATCGTGCTATCAAAGTAAGCACAAAAGGCACTGATTGGATGGGAAGCACACAGCCCAAAGATTCTGACTGCAAGTTTCAGAACAAAGAAGAAAAGACATCAGACTGCAGGGGTGGGACTATCCATAAAGGAAAAAAGAGGAAACAGTCTAAGGGGGTCCGAGGGCATGAGGCACGCCGCCCCACCCACACCCCCTCAACCCCCTCCCGGAAATTTGGGTTGCTACATTCAATTCTACACAATCTGGTGCATTTTGAGACTGAAATTAACAAATTTTAAAGGAAAAAAGCAAACATGTTTTTTTACACAAAAAGTTATAAAAATCAACTATACTTACTGTCTTTCACAACTTGGACCAAGTGTAGATCAGAGGAGTTCCTTTTCAACCTAATAGCACACAAAATTAATGCAAGATGTCCAGCTCCCAAGTGTGGAGCTGGACATCTTGCATTAATTTTGTGTGCCATTAGGTTGAAAAGGAACTCCTCTAATCTACACTTGGTCCATATTGTGAAAGACCGTAAGTATAGTTGAAACATTTTCTCCGCGTGAAACGATGTCTCCTCCATGTGTCGCCATTTTGAAGATCGCAAAACTGGAAGGAGAAAGTTACCAAGTTAACTGCGAATCCAAGCCGTTTAAGAATTTTGATAGTTTTGTGGATAAATGACACCCGATGTTTTTGAAGACATAAATCACAGATCGCTCCCGCGGAACTGACACGCTGATATGCAGAATGAACAAGGATCTACCGCGGAAATCTGTGGATTCGAGGAAAAATCCCGCCCGTGGACTGAACATTGTACAGTTCTATGCCCCTACCAATGACCATGATGAACTGAACAAAAATAGTTTCTACAACAGACTGCAGACCATACTGAACAGTGGTATGCCCTGACCAACGACCATGATGAACAGAACAAAAATAGCTTCTACGAACTGAACAAAAATAGCTTCAAAATAGCTTCTACAAACTGAACAAAAATAGCTTCTACAACAGACTGCAGACCATATTGAACAGGCTGAAGGACAAGGACATCACCATTCTCATGAGAGACATGAATGCCAAGGTGGGAGGAGGCAACCAGGATACAAAGAAGTTATGGGCACTCACACACTTTGTGATATGAACGAAACAGCGCACGACTCGCGCAGACCTCTGTGGTATGAACAACTTAGTCATAGGTGGCTGCATATTTTCACACAAATGGATTAATAAAGCAACAAGAGTGTCATCAAATCATGAAACTGAAAATCAAATCGCCCACAACAGCATTTCCAAGAAATCGAACAGTGGCTGCAGGATGTAAAGTGAGAAGAGGCACAGTCGCAGCAACAGACCATCACCTTCTGACAGCAAGAATCAAGCTCCAGTTGAAGAACCCAGTGAAACCAACAGTCAAAAGATAAAAGTTCAATGTAGGGCTACTTAGAGAACAGCACTACAGAGACTCATACACATGGAAGATACAGACCTAGGCAGCCACTGGACAGACACAAAAGAAGCCTTTTTATCAGCGTGCAAAGAGGTTCTTGGATCAGAAGAAACATCATTAAGATTGGATCACAATAGAAACCCTTGAGAAAATCCAGAGACGGAAACAGAAGAAAGAGCATGTCAACAGGAGCAGAACAAGAGCAGAGAAAGCTGCAGCCCCAAGTAGACCACAACGAAGCCCACAAGGAAATGAGACAGAATGTGAAAAGTGACAAGAAGATGTACATTGACCAGCTTTAAGAAGAAGCAGAATAGGCAGCCGAAAGACCCATTTGAAACAAACAAGGAGAGACTATCACAGACCAAGAGGGACATCTCAACAGATGGGCAAAGCACTTTGAAGACCTACGGAACAGACCAGCAGCACAGGACCCTCCACATATGGTGGTGGCAGAAACAATTACCAAAGAAAGGAGATCTCAGCAACTGCAGAAACTATAGAGGCATCACTCTCCTGTCAGTACCAGGCAAGGTCTTCAACAGGATTCTTGTAGACAGAATGAAGGATGAAGTGGACAAAACACTTAGGGACCAACAGCAGGCTTCCAGAAAAATCGCTCCTGCACAGATCAGATTGCCACACTAAGGATCATCATCAAACAAACTTTAGAATGGAACACTTCACTCTTTATAAATGCTATGGATTTTCAGGAAGCCTTTTTGACAGCTTGCACATAGACAGCTTGCGGCAACTATTATGGCACTATGGAGTACCAACAACGATCACCAATTTGATCCAGAAATCCTATGAAGGAATCACATGGTAGGTGGTTCACTCAGGACAGACAAAACATTGATTTGAAGTCAGGACCGGAGTCAGTCGGGCTGCCTCCTCTCACCATACCTGTTCCTTTTGGCCATCTTGCCAAAAGCTGATAACCATTTTACATGGTGCAAGTGAAGCCCAAACCTCTCGGCTAATGGCATAACACCTATACTAACTGATCTCCCAGAAAATCGCTCCCTCCTGATCCCTGGAACTTTGGCACAACAGGATCACTGACCCCAGTCAACAACTGGATTTCCCAGGCAGGGATTCCAGTCAACAACTGGATCTCCAACTTCCAGGCAGGGATCCCAGTCAACAATTGGATTTCCAACTTTCCAGGCAGGGATCCCAGTCAACAACTGGATCTCCACCTTCCAGGCAGGGATCCCAGTCAACAATTGGATTTCCAACTTCCAGGCAGGGATCCCAGTCAACAACTGGATCTCCAACTTCCTGTCAGTGACCCCAGTTAACAACTGGATCTCCAATTTCCAGGTAGACAGGCAGGAATCCCTCGGGGTTAACATTGGTTCTGACTCCTTTTCCCATACAGTCCGAATGAGACTATAAACCGAGGTTCCGTGTGTGAACGCACGCCTAACATCTTGCACACACACGTGAAATCCCATCACCAACATTCGGAGAGTAGGCCAGTTTGGCCGTTGGTATGGATGACATGTTACACATAGCATGCACCCTGTGTGAGAAATGGAAAGAATGAAGGAAGTAAGGAAAATGAGTGCTCGATATTGAATGATATTGACTGGATGACACGGGAAACGACTGAATGAAGTGCCAGCTGGCAGCTCTTCAGTCGGCACTACCCGGGTAGGCAGCCCATTGTGTAAACGAGTGTTGATTGTAAAGCACTTTTTGGTCTCTAGCCGAGAATAGGCGCTATATAAGTATTCATTATTATTATTATTATTATTATCTCCAACTTCCTGGCTGGGATCCCAGTCAACAACTGGATTTCCAACTTTCTGGCAGTGAACCCAGTCAACAACTGGACCTCCAACTTCCAGGCAGAGAGGCAGCAATCCCAGTCAACTGGATCTCCAACTTCCAGGCAGAGATCCCAGTCAACAACTTACCTCCAACTTCCAGGCAGGGATCCCAGTCAACAACTGCATCATCAACTTCCAGACAGGGATTCCAGACAACTGGATCTCCAACTTCCAGGCAGGGATCCCAGTCAACATCTGGATCTCCAACTTCCAGGCAGGGATCCCAGTCTGGATCTCCAGGCAGGGAGTAGAGGTTGTGGATGACACCTCGTCTGAGACCCTCTGAAGTCATGAACTCCCTAGGCACACTGATAAGATTTGCTCTCTTCTTCCTCTACCCCAGCCACATCCCTGAAAGACATCCTTGGCCACAACCCTTTGCTGG
Source organism: Conus betulinus (assembly GCA_016801955.1). Lineage (NCBI taxonomy): Eukaryota > Metazoa > Mollusca > Gastropoda > Neogastropoda > Conidae > Conus > Conus betulinus. The sequence continues at coordinate 201,660 of JADBJO010000668.1, read as the reverse complement.
TAACATTCTCTGCCACAGATCGATCCCACGATCCAACAGTACTCCATGTAGCCTCCACCACATGACAAGCTGCAATCCAAGTGATCTTTAAGTGTGGTGGTTTTTGTACCCCCAGTTCTTATAGAACAGGGAGTACTTTACAATGGGAATGAAGAAATGCTGTCTGTGTGTCTGTCTGCCCGTGGTCAAAATGTGTTTCTACTCCCTCCAGACAAAACCTCTGGGCCGATCTTTCTGAAAATTTGTATGTACGTTCATTATGGGTTACAGATGATGCGCGATGTTTATTTTACTAGAATAGCCAATACTAACAGCTATAATGGCCCCAAATGGTTTTTTCTTCTGTATGGAATATCTCTGAAAGTCCTTGCATTCAAGATAAAATGGGAGTATGTTTATATGCTTTGCATTTTGTTCTGCTTTAACAAAGCCACATTTATGCATATAAAAACTGAACTGAACTGAAAACCAAAGTATCATTCTTTCTGCATCTAAAATGGTTTCTTAAAAGGCTAATTTTGGATGCCAAATAAACATCTGACATCCAAAAATCAGACAGAGAACATTCTTCTTCACCCTTAACCCCCCCCCCCCTTGTCTTGCCTGTATCTTTCCCTCCACCTGCCTCACTTCCATTATTCCTAAAGAAATATATCCTTCCGTTATTCCCACCCTCCATCCATCCTGACAATACCTAGCACATTCATCTGGCACCAGCGGGGATCTGGGTGCTGCAGGAGGGGGGCCAGACTGGCAGTGGGCTGAAAGCGGCTGACCACGTCCTGGCGGCGCACCAGCAGCACCGAGTCGCTGGTCAGCTGCTCCATCATCTTCTCCTCACACACAATCTCCAGGGGTTGGTCAGGTACACACCTATACATCATAACATACGTTCAGGCCTCTCACACAACAAAGCAGTCACTGCTGACTTCTGAGCAAGTCACTTTGGAACTAAACACCAGTTCAAAGCATATCTACATTTCTGTATCAACATTCCCAGGACACAAATCTTGCAACATAAGGTTAAAAAAAAGTCTTGATGTTCAGGTTTTATGTCCTGCTGAGATCACAGCTTTATGTCCTTTGCTTACAAAACAAGATCATCACCCTGTACAAATTAAAAGTCACAGAATGCCACATAAAAAAACATCCAGCACACCTGTAGGACTGTGAGAGAGCAATGAGGACATCATGCACACCTGTAGGACTGTGAGAGGACATGAGGACACACATGTAGGACTGTGAGAGGGCTATGAGGACATCATGCACACATGTAGGACTGTGACAGGGCTATGAGGACACACCTGTAGGACTGTGAGAGGGCTATGAGGACATCATGCACACATGTGAGAGGGATATGAGGACACACATGTAGGACTGTGAGAGGGATATGAGGACACACCTGTAGGACTGTGAGAGGGCTATGAGGACATCATGCACACACATGTGAGAGGACTGAGGACACACATGTAGGACTGTGAGAGGGATATGAGGACACACCTGTAGGACTGTGAGTGGGGTATGAGGACATCATGCACACCTGTAGGACTGTGACAGGGATATGAGGACACATCTGTAGGACTGTGAGAGGGCTATGAGGACATCATGCACACATGTAGGACTTTGAGAGGATATGAGGACACACCTGTAGGACTGTGAGAGGGCTATGAGGACACACATGTAGGACTGTGATATGAGGACACACCTGTAGGACTGTGAGAGGGATATGAGGACACACATGTAGGACTGTGAGAGGGCTATGAGGACATCATGCACACATGTAGGACTGTGAGAGGGCTATGAGGACACACCTGTAGGACTGTGAGAGGGATATGAGGACACACATGTAGGACTGTGAGAGGGCTATGAGGACAACATGCACACATGTAGGACTGCGCTCTCTTCCCCTTACTCTTCCCTATACTGTCCTTCTCCTGTCTGTTTTTTGAACTGTGCTCTCTTCCCCTTTACTCTTTCATGCACTGTCCTTCTCCTGTCTGTTTTTGAACTGTGCTCTCTTCCCCTTACTCTTTCATGCACTGTCCTTCTCCTGTCTGTTTTTGAACTGTGCTCTCTTCCCCTTACTCTTTCATGCACTGTCCTTCTCCTGTGTGTTTTTGAACTGTGCTCTCTTCCCTTACTCTTTCATGCACTGTCCTTCTCCTGTGTGTTTTTGAACTGTGCTCTCTTCCCCTTACTCTTTCATGCACTGTCCTTCTCCTGCTGACTGCTGTCAGGAAAGTAGTCCTTTGTGCGCTGTTTGTTTGCATTTTGTCATATCTGAAGAAGGCATTTGCTAAACATTTACTTGTCTGTATTGTATGGATGTAAAAATCTTTGTAACTCCCCCTAGTAACAAATGTTCATTGTGTAACTATTATAACCTGATTAAAATACAGATGAGCCCACATTTGTCAAGTGAAGACAAACCTGTATTTCATTTCTATACTGGTCACTTTGGAAGGCTCAAATGTTAAGCATGCTGTTTGGAGTGGACTGCTCTAGCGATGGTGGCTGCCATTTGCCTGTCCTATTATTGCCAAAAATGTTCAATGAAAGTGTTTTCCATCTCATATCAAATGTGACAATGAGTGACCATGGCACATGACAGGCCGTCTGACATGACCAAGGATGATTTTGTGGCTCATGATTGCTTGAAATTTCATCAAACTTAGGTGGCATGGTGTTAGGTGACCAACAAGAAAGTTGGCATTGCTGTGCCAATAACCCCCCGGTCAGCTAACAACTTCAACACACAGACAGACATATGCACATTAAAACTAAACCCAATGCTAGATGCTCACACAAAATTTGGTGTCATTTGGATCTGAGAGTTCTTTTCCTCCCGGTTTGAAAAACATTTGCACTACTTTCTTAAGTTCATCTGGGGCTCTCAAAAAAAAACCAAAATTGGCAGTTATCAATATATATATATATATATATATATATATATATATATACACACACACACACACATATACATTAGATTAAAAAACAAACCACTGTTGAAAGGTTAAAGCAGAGATTTATACATTTTGTTTACAGACAGTGACCAAAGTGTACAAGACAAAAGTCTGTAAAGATAGTTACAATCTGGTGTAGTTTCAAGTGTACAAGTTTTCATCATTCCTGTCACCGACACCCACGCTGATATGCATTCAGTGAACACCAGTGCCAGGCCACAAGTCTGCTGCAGTGCCAACCGACAAAGCCTGCAGTGCTGTGCTGCATTTGACAGAGTCAGCTGCAGTGCCAACAGACAAAGCCTGCTGTGCTGTGCTGCATTTGACAGAGTCTGCTGCAGTGCCAACAGACAAAGCCTGGAGTGCTGTGCTGCAATTTATAGAGTCTGCTGCAGTACCACAGACAAAGCTTGCAGTGCTGTGCTGCATTTGACAGGGTCTGCTGCAGTGCCAACAGACAAAGCCTGGAGTGCTGTGCTGCAATTTACAGAGTCTGCTGCAGTACCAACAGACAAAGCTTGCAGTGCTGTGCTGCATTTGACAGAGTCTGCTGCAGTGCCAACAGACAAAGCCTGCAGTGCTGTGCTGCATTTGACAGAGTCTGCTGCAGTGCCAACAGACAAAGCTTGCAGTGCTGTGCTGCATTTGACAGAGTCTGCTGCAGAGCCAACAGACAAAGCCTGCGGCGCTGTGCTGCATTTGACACAGTCTGCTGCAGTGCCAACAGACAAAGCCTGCAGTGCTGTGCTGCATTTGACAGAGTCTGCTGCAGTGCCAACAGACAAAGCCTGCAGCACTGTGCTGCAATTTACAGAGTCTGCTGCAGTACCAACAGACAAAAGCCTGCAGTGCTGTGCTGCATTCAACAGAGTCTGCTGCAGTGCCAACAGACAAAGCTTGCAGTGCTGTGCTGCATTTGACAGTCTGCTGCAGTGCCAACAGACAAAGCCTGCAGTGCTGTGCTGCATTTGACAGAGTCTGCTGCATTGCCAACAGACAAAGCCTGCAGTGCTGAGCTGCATTTGACAGAGTCTGCTGCAGTGCCAACAGACAAAGCCTGCAGCGCTGTGCTGCATATGATAGGGTCTGCTGCAGTGCCAACAGACAAAGCCTGCAGTGCTGTGCTGCATTTGACAAGATGTCTGCTGCAGTGCCAACAGACAAAACCGGCAATGCTGTGCTGCATTTGACAGAGTCTGCTGCAGTGCCAACAGACAAAGCCTGCAGTACTGTGCTGCATTTGACAAGAGTCTGCTGCAGTGCCAACAGACAAAGCCAATAATGCTGTGCTGCATTTGACAGAGTCTGCTGCAGTGCCAACAGACAAAGCCGGCAATGCTGTGCTGCATATGATAGGGTCTGTTACAGTGCCAACAGACAAAGCCTGCAGCACTGTTCTGCATGACCAGGTCTGCTGCAGTGCAGACAAAACTCAAGTCTGCACCCAAAGAAAAAAAAAAAAAAAAGTAGTGAAAACAAAAGAAATCACACAAACACTTGTGCTGTGAAATGGTGACCAAATGAAACAACTTTTGCCTCCCTAGGAAAAACAATAGCTAGTTCAACAAAACAACAAACCCTTGTGACTGTGTCAGCAGAGAAGCTCACCCAGTTAGTTCCATCATAAAGGTGGTAAAAACAAGACACACTACATGCACTATCAGCTGTATCAGGCTCATCTGTTAGTTCCATTTATAAAGGTGGTAGACAAGACACACTACATGCATTATCAGCTTTATCCATTTACACATTCACGCCCTAACAAACCCAAACTTTTCCTCTTATTTGTTTGGTTGTTTGTTTTTTTTCACACAGGATTTTTCCTATTCAAATTAGTTTTATGATCTACTTATCTGTTCAAACAAATGCCTTTTCTCCTACTGCGTGGAACATCAGTAATTCCCCTTCCCAAAGTCATGTGGAGAGTCAGGAACTTGTGCTCCTCAACCTACAGGAATACTTGAGTGGTCTCCCTTGAGTGACATGAACAGACTTCACTCCAAGACAAATGAGTTTTCTCTCTTTTTCTCTCAACTGCAGGGAGGAGGGAGCAAGTTCTAGCTGTTTGGACAGGTAAGTATATCGTCAAAGTACTTTTAGTACAAAAAATCCTTTCTTTCATACAACCTGTCCAGACAAACCCCAGAACATTAAAAAGAATGGTGGAATCTCAACTGACAGCAAGATGTTCGAACTCAAGCACAAGGGTATCCTCAAACTCATTCCAGACCTCAGCGCCCCAAAATGATTTTAAATCAAGATTCCTGGAGGTTTAAGGATTGATACCACTCTTCACTATGCCATGAACAATGAAAGGAAAAAGAAAAAGAGTCAGGATCAGGAAAAGGAGAAGACCCCTGACATCAATCCAACACAGACTGATTGTGATTCCCAACCAATGTCAAGTAGGTCAGTAATTGTTCACACTGAGACACAGAACACAGCACAAAATTAGTTGATCAATGTGTGTTCACAATGACTTCAAGTCAATGCAGTAACCAGGGCCAATTCAACTTGTCGCCAACAGTTAAATAAGTGGGTTGTACATATCTGGGCATAGCATAGCTCAAAATAATTTAGGAGGAAACATTTTGCCACAATCTAAACTTAGTACATGGGATTGTATATATCTGGGGATATCTGAGCTCAAAATAATCCAGGAGGAACTTTTTTGCCAGCAATCCAAACTAAATCACAGCCAAGCAATGTGTGAACATAAATGCAGAAGTCAAATGTAACAAGGTAAGAACTATAGAGCCATTCTTTTAATACTATCCAGCCACAGACGGCATGCACGGCACGATTCCCTGGTCACACATGCACGCGCATGGCACTCAGTCCTTGCGGACACGCATATTTCATCACTTTTGAATTTTTTTTGGGAGCCAGACAACTGACAGTGTTGTATTAGGTGTCACTGGAAAGAACAAACACTCAACTAATCAAAAGTAGTCATTTCAAATCAGTTAGTTTTAATGTGTATAAACGACTGTCTGTTGAAAAACATACGTCTGCCAAGTAAAAAAAAAAATTGTTTGCATTCTATTCCGTTCTTTTACAACACGCTGTCAAAATCAGAAGCAAACAAGTGAACAACATCGCCACTGTTTGCACTGGCCGAATTTTGATCAAATGGATTTGTGTCCCAATCATCTGAATGGCCTCATTGGCAGCAACGTGTGATGCGTCGTCGTCTGATGCACTTGGTGTTGATGATTCGACATCAATATCATTATTTTTGGCTACATCTTCAAATAATTCACTTTCCTCTACTCTGTCATAATTTTTGATATCTCTATCACTGCCATCATCATCAGATCCACTTTGTAATACAATTTCAAGCGCTTCACTGTGTGAGAAATTGATACCACCACCCCTTTGCCTGACCGACATTTTTTCCAGCAGAAGAAATTCCAAGCGTGCTTAGCGGGAAAGCCGAGTGCCAGTTCCTACATTTCAAAGCTGCTGTGGTCAGCCAGTTCATGACAGAGCACTAAAAGTAGAGTGTACAACTTGCTAGGACATCCCCATAAGTAATTATAGAGCTTATTTCCCCTTGACCATTTCAAGGAAAGTGTAGGAATTTTTCATGTTCCCGTCAGCCAATAGTGGCGGACACTGCAGAATGTGCTGTCTGCCCGTCCACCAGCCTTGGCTGACGCGACTGCAAGGGAAAGAAATTCTGTCCACCACTATTGGCAGACACGGCTGGTAAAGGTTAAGAATGTGTCCCAAACATCAAACTTATCATAAACTTACTCTGTGTTTGGGTGAGTTAAAGTACAGAATACAAGCCTTTCGACAAAGGTCATGTCCAAAACATGGTTATCACGAAACCATATTCAAGGATGTGATAGCAATAATGCATCCATAAACATGTCATCCCATGGAGGCCTAACACTGGTCTAACTCTAATTCCTTGGCACCACGGAAAATCAATGAACACGGAATTGTGCTCTGCCAAAAGACACCTTTCATGAAAAAGGGGCCATAACTTAGGGGATGCAGATTGGATGGGTTTCTGTGTCAGGAACTTGTCAAACTGTGACAGTCACCAATAATGACCAAAAACGAAATCCCTGAGGTTCTTTTTTCTTTTTCCTATTTTTTTTGTTCTTCTTTCTTTTTTTCCTCAGAACTCTGGGAGATCGAGAATTCCCAAATGGTGAAAAGGCACCAACAGAAATCTCAACAAAGGATAAAACTCCAAGCTGTTCCCTCAATTTCTGAAATCATAAAAATAATTCTTCATACCAATAAAAATCGCTATCATGAAAAAAGGACACCAAAAGAGAAGAATAGTCAGCAGGAGAAGAAAACTCTTTGAAATCAACAAAGTTATAATCAAGGGTCTTTACTGCGGGAAGTCCTAAACGAAAGGCCATTCACAACATTAGCCGTCTGCAAAATTTAAAACAAGACAGTAGTCTGTCCCCTCAAATACAGCAGGTCACCCCCATACACAAAAATCCATCCGACTCAGTGTCAAGAGATCTTAATCTTGTGATTTCCTGATAAATGTCGAACAGTGTAAAAGACAACTGCTGAGTCCCACCAAGTCACCATACTGAATCAAGCTCATAGCACAGATGGGTAAAAATGAATGTCAGAAACTAGCTCACATGAGATGGAGCTGGAATCAGCTGGTAACATGCACCCAGATAAGAATGCCATGATGAGGAAAAGAAGAAAATGGACTTGTCTGGGAGTGAGGTGAGAGAGATCATGTGTCACTCAAGGGAGACCACACACGTATTCCTGTAGGTTGAGTACAATGAGCTCCTGCTCTCTGTATGATTTGGGGGTGGGCTTCCTCATGTTCCACATAATAGGAGAAAAGGCATTTGTCTGGACAGGTAAGTATGAAGAAAAAGAATTTTTGACAGTTTCCTATGAAGACAAAAAGCTGTTGATGGGAATCTTTGATTTCTTTTCTTTGTATAACTATCAGTAATGAACATAAGTTGTATATGCATTAATGTGTGCTCTCTCTCTTTCTCTCTCTCACTTTCTCTTCCTCTTTAAAACTGCTCATCACTGTTGGTGCATTTGACTTTCTTCTCTTCTGTTGGCTTGTCAATTCCTGCCAGAGGAGTCTTCCTCCTTCAGTACAGAGTTCTCCCCAGTCACAACTTGAACCCATTGTGGTGTGGGGTCGTGCCCCAGTCTGACAACTGAGTTCTTTCATTTTTCTAGCAAAGGCAAGGGCCTTTTCTCTGGGGCTGTTCCATGTTGTGGCTGTGAGTGCGTCAGTACCATGTGTGTTGATTTCCTTTCCAATCATGGCTGCTGCTTCACTCACTTTTACTTACCTTTCCCCTGCTGTTCCAAGCTGTAGCTGTCTGCTGCGATCTTCTGTGGCCATGTTTTATTTTCCTTATCATTCATTCATCACTTCATTCGTTTAAATTATATATACCTATTATTATCTGATTCCCTTTTTCATCATCTCTCGCTTTTTCTCATTCTTTTCTGCTTGGCCACGGTTGCACGTTTGTACACAGACACCAACAAATACTGTACATATAACATACAGTGTTTTATCCGACATGCCCACTGTATAAAAAATGCATTGTACATAATATACAGTATTTTACCCGACATGCCCATGGTATACAAAATGTGTTGAACCATTCTCTTCTCTGCAGCAGTGCTCACCTCTGGTCCCCACACCATACACCATCTGGTGATGCCCAGGCGTCAGGGATCTGCTGCTGCTTTGCTCCCTTCTGCAGGTTCAGTGTAGCAATAGGCACTGCTCCTGTACACACAATGTCTTCACCAGTTCAAGTAATTAAACTTTAAACCCTTTCTGCACATTCAGTGTAGCAAGCTGCTTCTGTACACACAATGTCTTCACCAGTTCAACTAATTAAACTTCAAGCCCTGTCTTCTGAAATTGTAAAACTAACCTCAAAAACTGTGATTAAACTGAAAGAAGCGTATTAACAACATGCTGATTCTACATGAGCTCCAGTCCATTTTCATCCATCTTTCACAATTTGTCGTCATTCCTGCCTTTGAGCTAAGAGCCCTAGGAGCTTATCAGGCTTTTGATCTGAGCCTTTTCCAGTGCACTGGCCAGGTTAACGTTCATTCCATTTCATGCTTTTCCTATTAGTATTCTTTCTCTATTTCTTTTCCTTTTTTTTAAAATGCTCTGCTCTTTTATGAATGATTGTGTATATTAGTATCAATAAAGTTTCTATAACATTATGCAAGTAATTCAAGCATTCAAGCAAAATTTAAACTATTCTCAGGACCTGAAAGTGACAATTTGCAAGTGTAGCATGGTCCTTTTGAAAGCTACCATTTTCTATGTCAAGAAGTGATTCTGAATGCACAACCTTTGCTGATAAAATGTTAATAAATTATTGTACCTTTATGAGCACAACCAAACTGCATAAGATTGTTAGATTTCATGACCCTTGTGGGTCACACAAAATGCCATGTTTGTGGAAGTAGAAATCATGGTCTGAATTTCATTTCAGTTCACAGACTGCTGCACTGAAATGTAACAGCAACATGAAAAAATAAATACAGATGAAAAACAAAACAAAAAAAAACCACTGACGTCACTGAGCTGAAATGGGTCTGACAGTTATGCTGCCATTTTCACCACTTGCTTTTTAGGACTTGTTAATACAACAAAAACTAACTTCATAAAGTTGTACTTTCCCAGCTTAGAGCAAGCACACACCACCAGGACAAGGGAAAGACATCTGTCTAGAAAAACAAAAAAACAGAACAAAAAAAAAAAAGCATTTTGAGATGCCCTTCCAATCAGAAGCTGCAGGTTCGAATCCCAGCAGTGGCAGGAGAAACGAAATCTGACAGCAGAAGGGCATCTGCTGTTATGGCATTTGATTAGAAAACAAAAAAATGGTTCCACAAATTCTATGAACTGATGCTACACATCTAGATCTGGCACTGCCAGCTTGGGCCTATGATCTGACACCAAAGTCATCAATGTTTATGGGGCAAAACAATGGCAGACAATGACTGAATTGCCATGCTTGATGTCAGGACAAATTATGAAAGTAAGTGAATTGTACAGTTCAGTAGCACTCCTAACATCATCTTCATTAATCAACATTCCATTAAAGTCTCAAATTCTCTGGGCTCTATGCTCTGCTCCCTTTGTGATCTCGCTCATCTCAGTTTCCATTTCCTCTCCACCTCCTCTCTCTACACCCTAAGTGTGACAGCAAGAAGAGATGCTCTCCTCTCTACACCCTAAGCGTGACAGCATCAGAGCTGCTCTCCTCTACACCCTAAGCATGACAGCATTGGAGATGCTCTCCTCTACACCCTAAGTGTGACTGCTCTCCTGTACACCCTAAGTGTGACAGTATCCGAGCTGCTCTCCTGTACACCCTAAGTGTGACAGTATCCGAGCTGCTCTCCTGTACACCCTAAGCGTGACAGTATTGGAGCTGTGGATATAGTGACAGTATCGGAGCTGCGGATATAGTGACAGTATCAGAGCTGCGGATATAGTGACAGTATCGGAGCTGTGGATATAGTGACAGTATCGGAGCTGTGGATATAGTGACAGTATCGGAGCTGCTCTCCTCCACCCTAAGCGTGACAGTATCGGAGCTGTGGATATAGTGACAGTACAGTATCTGAGCTGTGGATATAGTGACAGTATCGGAGCTGCGGATATAGTGACAGTATCGGAGCTGCTGGTATCCGCCAGTATCATGGGGACCTTCTTTGGATGGATGTAGTGGTGCCCTCCAAAGGGGGGAGCCAAGGTGTGGCATCTTCTACTTCACAATGGATATAGTGGTGCCCTCCAAAGGGGGAGGCTCAAGGTGTAGCATCTTCTACTTCACAACTATATAGTGGTGCCCTCCAAAGGGGGAGGCTCAAGGTGTATCTTCTACTTCACAACTATATAGTGGTGCCCTCCAAAGGGGGAGGCTCAAGGTGTAGCATCTTCTACTTCACAATTATATAGTGGTGCCCTCCAAAGGGGGAGGCTCAAGGTGTATCTTCTACTTCACAATTATATAGTGGTGCCCTCCAAAGGGGGAGGCTCAAGTGTGTATCTTCTACTTCACAATTATTGTTGTTAGTTGGGGGCTTAGACGGTGGTGTCCTGAATACGCTGGATCAGAACAGACACCACTGAACACTCCAAAGTAACTCTGCTGAAGTGCAGCATTTCCTCTGGTGAGTTGCCTGATGACCATTTTGACACTGACTGCTCCATGTGGACTGATGGTGCCGGGGCAGGACAAGTCAGGGTGTGGCTGTGGATGGGGAGCAGGAAATGAGTGGACAAGGGGCAGTGCCACAAGAGTAGCACACAACAACATGGAGAAGAGGCAATGCCACCGAAGTGGCACATAACATCATGGAGAGAGGCAGTGCCACCAAAGTGGTACAAAACATCATAGAGAGAGGCAATGCTACCAAAGTGGCACATAACATCATGGAGAGGGGCAATGCCACCAAAGTGGCACACATCATGGAGAGAGGCAATGCCACCAAAGTGGCACACAACATCATGGAGAGAGGCAATGCCACCAAAGTGGCACACAACATCATGGAGAGGGGCAAATGCCACCAAAGTGGCACACAACATCATGGAGAGAGAGGCAATGCCACCAAAGTGGCACACAACATCATGGAGAGAGGCAATGCCACAAAGTGGCACACAACATCATGGAGAGAGGCAATGCCACCAAAGCGGCACACAACATCATGGAGAGAGGCAATGCCACCAAAGTGGCATATAACATCATGGACAGGGGGCAATGCCACAAAGTGGCACACAACACATGGAGAGGCGTAATGCCACCAAAGTGGCAAACAACATCATGGAGAGGGGACAATACCACCAAAGTGGCACACAACATCATGGAGAGGGGCAATGCCATCAAAGTGGCACAAAACATCATGGAGAAGCGTAATGCCACCAAAGTGGCACAAAACATCATGGAGAGGTGTAATGCCACCAAAGTGGCACACAACATCATGGAGAGGGGCAATACCACCAAAGTGGCACACATCATCATGGAGAGGGGCAATGCCATCAAAGTGGCACATATCATGTAGAGGGGCAATGCCACCAAGTGGCACACATTATCATGGACAGGGATGCCACGAAAGTGGCACATATCATGGAGAGGGGCAAATGCAACCAAAGTGGTACACATCATGGACAGAGGGCAATGCACCAAAGTGGCACACATCATCATAGACAGGAGGCAATGCCACCAAAGTGACACATATCATGGAGAAGGGCAATGCCACCAAGTGGCACACAACATCATGGAGAGGGGGTAATGCCACCAAAGTGGCACACAACATCATGGAGTGGGGGGGCAATACCACCAAAGTGGCACATATTATGGAGAAGGGCAATGCTACCAAAATGACACACATCATGGAGAGGAGCAATGCTACCAAAGAAGCACACAACATCATGGAGAGGCGCAATGTCATCAAAGAGACACACACCATGGAGAGGGGCAATGTCACCAAGTGGCACACATCATGGAGAGGGGCAATGCCACCAAAGTGGCACACTGCATCATAGAGAGGGGCAATGCCACCAAAGTGGCACACATCATCATGGACAGGGGGCAATGCCACCGAAGTCATCAGACAGAAAACAAATGACAAAATTGTAGCCTGAAATGTCCACTGGAACATAATCTTGCCTTGAAACAGATGACAGCATTGTAGCCTGAAATTCCCACTGAAACATGCTAATCTTGCCTTTAAACAAATGATGAAAATTGTGGCCTGAAATGTCCACTGGAACATGATAATCTTGACTTTAAACCAATGACAATCAACAAACGACGACAAAACCATTGTGTGAAATGTCCACTGATAATCTTGCCTTTAAACAAATGACAAAACCATAGTGTGAAATGTCCACTGATAATCTTGCCTGTTTCAATCTCATGTAAAGAAGTGGGTTACACTGGGAGGGAAAGACAGGAGGTGCTGAAAACTAATGCTTAAATGACAACTTAGAAAGAAAAATCTAAAACAGACAGAGAGAAACTGGGAAATGGATTGTAAAATTGGAGGGAGGGGGAGGGGGGGGGGGGGGGGGGGGGGGGGGGGGGGGGGGGGGGGGGGGGGGGGGAGTGATTACACCCACTGATTTCATTTTCTTGAACACAATGACTTTGTTGAAAGAATTGTCTGTGTTTTTGTTTTTGAAACAATCATACCACTGCTGCTGCCAGTTTGCATGGACAATAAAATGTGTTGCCTACCAACAGTCTGTGTTCACACTGCACAGACCTGGTATTTGTTAACCCAGTCTTGACTGACCATAGGGCCATGAATCATGTAGGATGATTTGAATTGTTCTACTGAAAGACCTCTGACTTGGTGCATCGTCCACCATGCAAATCTGACCAACACCATGCTATCCATTTATGTAGGATGATTTCAGTTATTCTGTAGAAAGACTAAAGGGCTTGCTTTATTGGACACTATACAACTTGACTGAACACAATGATCTACAAACATGTAGGATGATTTTCGAGCGTTCTGCAGAAACTGAGAACTTTAGGCAAACAGCTTGCTTTTTGTTCCACTCTATAAACTTATCTGAATACAATGGTATGCACCCATGTGGGATGATTTAAATCGTTCAACAGAAAGGCCAACAGCTTGCTCTATGCTCCACTCTATAAACTTATCTGAGCACTCATGTGGGATGATTTAAACAGTTCTACAGAAAGGCCAATAGCTCGCTCTATGCTCCAGATTATAAACTTATCTGAACACTCAAGTGAGATGATTTAAATCACTCTGCAGAAAGGCTTAGGACTTGCTTTGGGCTGGATATTAGGATGTTTCACAAAGCTGACCTGACATACATACCAATACTGCCAATCATACACTGCCCAGTTCCTAAGAATCACCTTTTCAATGAGCTTATTTGTGAATTGTCACTGTTTGCACAAATCATGGTTCACGGCATCCCAGTCTGTGGTATAGCTGTTCATGGTGTCTTGGTGTAATCACACACATACAAAACAGTGACAATTACACCAAATTCTTCTATCTGCATAAACCACACGTACAAAAAACTTTGACAATTACGCTGAACTCTTCTATCTGCACATATGTCCACACACAGTTTCTCAAGAGAATGTATTCTTCTCCTTGTCGCTCAGACAAAAACCTGCTTCATATCAATTCTTTGTAACAGCTGACCATACAATGACTGCTTCAAATCGATTTTTCAAGGCACTGTTGTCTGTATGTGGTGTGCAAACAGTTTGTTATTCTCTGAATCCATTTCATTGGTTGATAAGAGAGCCAGTATTATCACCTGTGGATATAACCAACAACAAAAAAAAGAAAATAAAAGCAGAAAATGAGTACCCCAAGTTAGGTTCTGGACCTACTGAGGTGGGGTAAAGAGAGGAAAGTCAGAGAGGTGTACCTCTTTTCATCCACTGCGATAGCCATGACAGCAGATTAACACTACGAAGCGGCCACAAATGAAAGAAGCGTCCACGGATTTCTCCTTTGGTTAAGCGTTCCACACCAGACAGCAGTCCCTCCGCTGTTGTCCCTGCACACCCAAACTATCCTAACACACACTGTTTTTGTTGTCCCTGCACACCCAAACTTTCCTAACACACACTGTTTTTGTTGTCCCTGCACACCCCAAACTATCCTAACAAACACTGTTTTTTTTGTTCCTGCACACCCCAAACTATCCTAACAAACACTTTTTGTTGTGTCCCTGCACACCCAAACTATCCTAACACTGTTTTTGTTGTTCCTGCACACCCCAAAGTATCCTAACAAACACTGTTTTTGTTGTCCCTGCACACCCAAAACTATCTAACAAACACTGTTTTTGTTGTCCCTGCACACTTTTGTTGTCCCCCACACCCCAAATTATCCTAACAAACACTGTTTTTGTTGTCCCTGCACACCAAAACTATCCTAACACACACTGTTTTTGTTGTCCCTGCACACCCAAAAAAACTATCCTAACACACGCTGTTTTTGTTGTTGTTCCTGCACACCCCAAACTTTCCTAACACACACTGTTTTTGTTGTTCCTGTACACCCTGAAATTATCCTAACACACACTTTTTGTTGTTCCTGTATACCCCAAACTATCCTAACACACACTGTTTTTTGTTGTTCCTGCACACCCAAACTATCCTAACACACTGTTTTTGTTGTTCCTGTACACCCCTAACCATCCTAACACACACAGTTTTTGTTGTTCCTGTACACCCCTAACCCATCCTAACACACACTGTTTTTGTTGTCCCTGCACACCCAAAACTATCCTAACACACACTGTTTTTGTTGTTCCTGCACACCCCAAACTATCCTAACACACGCTGTTTTTTTGTTGTTCCTGCACACCCCAAACTTTCCTAACACACACACAGTTTTTTGTTGTTCCTGTACACCCTGAACTATCCTAACAAACACTGTTTTTGGTGTTCCTGTATACCCCAAACTATCCTAACACACACTATTTTTGTTGTCCCTGCACACCCAAAACTATCCTAACACACATTGTTTTTGTTGTTCCTGTACACCCCTAACCATCCTAACACACACAGTTTTTTTGTTGTTCCTGTACCCCCTAACCATCCTAACACACACACTGTTTTTGTAGTAGTCCCTGCACACCCAAAAATATCCTAAAACACATTGTTTTTGTTGTTCCTGTATACCCCAAACTATCCTAACACACACTGTTTTTGTAGTCCCTGCACACCCCAAACTATCCTAACACACTGTTTTTGTTGTCCCTGTATACCCCAAACTATCCTAACACACATTGTTTTTGTTGCTCCTGTATACCCCAAACTATCCTAACACACACTGTTTTTTTGTGTCCCTGCACACCCCAATCTATCCTAACACAGTTTTTGTTGTCCCTGTATACCCCAATCTATCTTAACACACATTGTTTTGTTGTCCCTGTATACCCCAAACTATTCTAACAAATACTGTTTTTTTGTGTCCCTGCACACTTTTGTTCTCTCTGCACACCCCCAAACTAACCTAACAAACACTGTTTTTGTTGTTCCTGCACACCCCAAACTATCCTAACACACACTGTTTTGTTGTCCCTGCACACCCAAACTATCCCAACAGACAGTTTTTGTTGTTCCTGCACACCCAAAAAACTATCCTAACAAACACTGTTTTTTGTTGTTCCTGCACACCCCAAACTATCCTAACACACTCTGTTTTTGTTGTCCCTGCACACCCCAAACTATCCTAACAGACAGTTTTTGTTGTCCCTGTAGACCCCAAACTATCCTAACACACACTGTTTTTTCATCTTTTTGGTTGTTTTTGTTCCTGCACACACCAAACTATCCTAACAAACATTTTTTTTTTTTTTTTATCTGTTCTGTTCAGTTTCTTTCTGCTGATCCTCCTTATTTTCCCCAGTCTGCCACTGCTCACTAAGGGGGTCTGTCCATTTCCGTATCCATCATGGTGCTAAACTCAGTGTGTTCAGCACCTTTGGCTTTAGCAAATGAGCAGACCTGAAAGGTCAGAGGTTAAACTGTGCAGTCTGTGTTACTCATTAACAGCTTTGGACAACAGAATAGTTATTTTTGATTTCATAATGGAGGAAAAACAACTCATTACTGAGTATGAGTAGGACACGGGGACCAACAGAGTTCACTCATTCACCTACCATGAATGTGACACAAGGGTCACAACAGTCAGCCTAAAGACTGTTCAGGCTTGAACTCTGTGATGACCAGGCTTCTCTCAGCACTGTTGCTGTTGCCGCCTGAGGTTGCTTTCAGCAACTTTGGGGGAAGCGCATACTGGGAACTTTTGTTACAATACATCTCTCGTCTCATTTAGAGAATGGCAAGGAACTTGACAACAACAAAAAAAAAAGAAAAAAGAATACGAAAATTTGAATCTGACCACACACAAGCGCAAGTTGTAAACTCACAGATTTTTGTAACATGTGTAGCTATTTTGCTTAAGAAGTCAATTATTTCACAACATTACATTTGTATTACTGGCTGTTGATTTTGCTATAATGACCATGTGGTCAACATTACAACTCATAAAAGGCATTACCATGTCTGTTTCATCCACTTGCGAGTCATATTCCTCCTCAGAAACTTCAACTTAAACCATCACCAGGACTGTTGTCATCTAGGCCAGGCAGTCTCACAGTTCCCTAAAGAACTGCCCTGACTGCATACCAAGTGTAAGCTAAATGGGCTTTGGCACAGCTGACTTAAAAAATCTTTGAAAAAGCTGGGGCCAAGGGGCCACCTTTACCCCTGTGGGTCCAGGGGCAATGCCCTTTTCCCCCTGGCTGAAATGGAATTTCTTCATACTTACCTGTCCAAACAAATGTCTTTTCTCCTACTACATGGAACACCAGGAATTCCCCCCCCCCCCCCCCCCCAATAAAATTTGTGTGGAAAGCAGGGAGCTCACTCTTCTCAACCTAAGAGGAATACATGAGTGGTCTTCTTTGAGTGACATGTAATCAATTCACTTCACCCTGAAACAAATCAGTGTTCTCCTTTTCCTCATCATGGACACATCTCTCTCTCAGTCCAAGTACTTGAACACAGGTCAGCAGAAATTCCCCCCCCCCCCTCTCGAGTTGCCTTCTATTTCTTTCGACCAGTTTCCTAGTTGGAAAATTCAAGAACTTCTTTGCCCTGGTCTTCTCTTCAGTCTCCTTCAATGCAATGGTCTTTGGCACAACACACGACAGGTGTTACCTCTCCCAGTCATCAGAGTTTGTCATTCCTGTGGATAAGCGGTTTTTTTTTGGACCACCATGAAACTGTCTTCTGCACTGGCTGCTTTCAATGCTCCAAGCAGGTTATGCAAGTGTTGGACGTATTAAACATGGTGCTCTGTGTTTTTCTCTTCAGCGTGATGATCAGCCAGCTTTGCCAAATGTGGGACGGATGCTCCTTGCTCTGCTGCTTCAATCACAGTCCCGGTGTGGTGGAGACTGGCCAGCGTCTCCCCTCAGCATGCTCTTTGACCCTTACCCACGGGCAAACTTTTTGGAACAGCAGCTGCCTCAACTGGACACTGAAGATTCCCATTCCATGCTTTGACTGTCTAAAAAGGTTGGAGAATATCATGAACGTTGCTCTTCTTGACTCTCTTCCTCTCATTACAATATGCCTCTTCCTCTCATTACAGTATGCCTCTTCCTCTCATTACAGCGTGAAATCAGTTTAAGCTTTTATCCAGAAAACATTCCGGTGATAAAAGAAAAACCCACTATTTTCATTTCAGACAGAACATTCTAATCTGGATGCCCATTACGAGCTGATTCCAGTTCCATCTCGTGGGGACAAGTTTCTGACATTTGTTTTTACCTATCTGTGTTGTGAGCTGGATTTGGTATGGCAATTTGGTGGCTTCTGACAGCCGTCTTTTTCTGATTTGGTATGGCAGTTTGGCGGGTTTTTACCTATCTGTGTTGGGAGCTTGATTTGGTATGGCAATTTGGTGGGTTCTACTAGCCGTCTTTATGCTGTTCACGCTGACCTTCATCTGGAAATTCACAAGAATAAAGATCTTCATTTGACCAGATTTGGATGGATTTTTGTTTATGGTGAACATACATATTTGCGGGGATAAACTACCATCTTGCTTTAAATTCTGCGGACGGCTTATGTTGTGAATGGCCTCTCACTTGGGAATTCCCGTGGTAATGACTTTGATCGTAACCTTGTTGATTTCAACGAGTTTTAAACACAAGAGGTAACCAAGTATCGAACAAGATAAATGACATATAAGTAGAAGTCTCTCTCCTGGAACTACTATAAGGCTTTTTGCAGATGACAGCTTAGTATATAGAACAATCAGAAGCAAGAATGATACACGCATTCTACAAGAAGATCTAAACGCTTTACAAGTGTGGGAAAGAACTTGGACAATGGAATTTCATCCCCAGAAGTGCCAAGTGTTGTGTATATGTAATAAACGCTCGCCAACTAGATCAGAATATTCAATTCACAATACTATTCTTAAAGAAACCAATGCTGCAAAATATTTAGGCGTGATTATAAATAGTCATCTCAAATGGAAAGAACATTACAATTTAGTATGTAAGAAAGCAACCATCTTCACTTTCTTATACAGGTATTAATGACTGCCCCCAAAAGGTTGACGACTGCTACAAAATATGGTCAGACCAGTACTGGAATATGGTTGCTCAGTCTGAGATCCTTACAATCTAAAGGACATTGATAACCTCGAAAAGATTCAGAAGAGAGCAGCACGGTTCGTAACAGGGAACCATATCAAAGAGAAACAGGGTTCCTACAGACTCCTAAGAACAAAATTCGAGGAGTTTTCAAGGTGATTTTTTCAAAATTCAAGACGTCAATACATAGGTTTTCTGTTTTCTGCTCTTGGCCAACTTGATCAGCTGTTACTTCACACAGCAGAAAGCAAAAGTACTATTAGTACTACCTGGAAAGTCATTTTACATAAAAGAACTGTTAAAAATCTGGAAAGTCACTGCTCACACTCACAGCAAATTGCTCACTACCAAGGTCTGGAAAGTCATTGCAAACTAAATGTCCCAGCAAAACACTCACTCATGAAGTCAAGAAACTGAGTGCACACAAATGCTTACTGATGAAGTCTGGAAACTCACTGTATACTACAGAAAAAAGCAACACAAAAATAGTCTTCAAACTGGTGCTGGAGAAAAAAAAAAAAGCGAGCAAGCAAGAAGGAAATAAAAATCTCACAGGATATCTTTCAGACAGTCCATTTTTTTTTTTTTTTTTGCTGTCCCAACCTCTGCGCCACCTCAGAGGCAGTGCACCCACGCCGCTCATTCCGACACCCTGTCCACAGCCACGGAACGGTCGGCCCTGCCGCAGCCCCGGCACCAGCAATCCACAGGCAGCAGTCAATGTCAAGTCATCAAGAGGCAACCCACCGGAGGAGACACTGCACTGCTGCCGAGTCACTTCAGTGGTGTTCAGTGGTGCCTGTTCTGATCTAACATACGCAGGACACCACCTACTAAGCCCCCTACTGACGACAATAACTGCTTAGTCACGGAGCCGGCGTGAGTGAGCTCTCCCTCCGGAGGGCGCCACCACGTCCGTCCAACAACAGCCCCCATGGACTCGCCGATACCGGTGACCCCGACGGAACCAAACCAAGGCCACAGACGTGGAGAGACATCGAAACTGAGGTCACCATGAGAGCAGGGCATGAAGGGCCACAGAACTTGAGACTTTTTTTTTTTTTTTTGCTGATCGATGAGAATGAGGATGATTATGATGATGCTACGGATTTCCATTTCGGTCTGAGACTACATGACAGGGCTGTACTCTACGCTTCCTCTCATAATATATCCCGGTGTCAACCAGGCCCGAGAGATACAGACACCTGCAGTGTTGGTCAGGAAATTTGAGCAACACTCTCAGAGACGCATCCATTAAGTGGATGAAACTCGACTGTGTGGTCCCAGTCTTCCCAACTGAGTCCGCAGCAAACTCAACTCTGGGTAGGAGCCGGTCGGGGCAGAAAAACCCACATGACTTCTGATGGGATTCGAACCCACGACCTCCCAGCCGGGAGTACGCGACGCTAACCACTTCGCCACGGCGGCTGGTCAGACAGTCCATTTTTTCTGAAGGATTTCCTTTTCCATGTCCAAAATACTGGCTTTTTTGTCCTTGGCCTTTTTGCAGATAGCGTTGGAGTTATGAAGCGCAGCTGTCCTTTGGCTTCTGCAGTTTTCTGCCAACTTGTCCACCTCATTTTCCAAGTAATGAACTTTTTCTTCAAAGCGCTTTTTTTTGGCTTTCAGTTCAATCACAGAATCTTCCACACATTTTTTCGCTTTTCTCTAGCTTTGCATGCTTCTTTTCTTTCTTCTTCTCCTCCAGGTACCGATGATATTTCATCCTAGCTGAGGAAGCTGACAGCAGAAGTTCTTTGGTGATGCAGACATTAAGTACACCCCCTTGACTCCTAATATAGTCCAGCAATGAATGAAAGTGAGATGCAATGCCAAAAGTCACCAAATGCCTTGATTTTCCCTCACCACACTGAAATCCTTTGGCGATTTGACTGTCTGGAAACACTGTCTGAAAAATCAGAGAATTCTGTCCACAAGAGCTGAAGCTTTGGTGCGCGTTTACAGTGTGCAGTGTCCACAGAATTTCAGATTTCAGCACATCTGTCTTTGAGCAAAACGAGTCCACTGTGGCTGAAGAGCTGGTACTGGATTTGTGCACGGACACATCACGATCAGGATTTAATGACGACACAACATTCGCGTTGACACTGCTGCTGCCGTCTTGTTTGTAATAAAGTATGAGATGGGTATCGCTGCTGAAGATCTCGCAGCCAGTAGAGCCACGTGCTTTTTTCCTTTGCTGTGGCTAGCCAGGGCACTCTCACCCATTGCTCGCACATCGAAACTTTTTTCACAGACTGTGCAATTGCAGGCATGTTTGTTTGCTTTGTCTTCTCTCACCCAGTCAGAAAACTCGGGTTTATCCAACCACAGACAGTTGAAAGCACATTTCCCCCCCCCAGGCATTTTCAAGCTCCGTTTCACAATTAAGTGAACAAGCCGGAAGCACAAAACCTTTTCTTCGTGCATGCGTAGAATTTAAAAATGCGGTAGTTACAAATTATCTCCTTGGTTCATTCTTTAGCAGACAACAACGCGGGATCACGATGATGTAAAAATTTTAAAATAAATTTTTCATCAACCTGAACGCAGAAAAATCAAACTGTCATTTTTTTTTCTTGCCACATTAAAATTTTTTTTGAGACAATGGTTTGATTTTCAAGGGTTTTCAAGAAGGTTTGGTCAACATAACCACATTTTATTGATTTTCAAGGGGTTTCAAGGTCTTGAAACTGGCTCTCAGAAATCAAGGAGTTTCAAGGAGCCTATGAACCCTGGAGAAAGGGAATACTAGGAAGAACATGAGGAAGCTAGAATGGAAACCCTTAGAAGAGAGAAGAGCTTTTATCAAACTTAACTTTCTTGACAAGCGTGTGCTCGCTAGCGCCCAACCGGACATCACACAGCCAAAAGGCTGAGCGCCTGCCAGCGCCCGGTAAAACACGTGGCAACAATGGGCGTCGCCATGTTTCTCGTAGAAAAGGAAGTCTCGCAAGAATGTGACTTCCTTCTTCCTGTAGCCATTCACTTCTGTTTGCAAAAGAACGCGAGCCGATACATGTCGTAGTTCTCGAGTTATGAATTTTTAAAGTTTTGTGGTCGAAATGCTGTTTTTCACCATGGCTAACCTTGATTTCTGCCATTCTATAATGAGATTTAGTGTTGAAGATACTGTGATTTGTAGGATTTACGGCATAAGACTTAGTGAAAGTGCTGGGTGATTAAACTTACAGTAACCTAGATCTGGGATGAGGTTCCGGATATGATAAACGATTCGGAAGAAAAATCTGAAGAAGATTTTTTTTTTTTTTGCTGTCCCAAACTCTGCGCCACCTCAGAGGCAGTGCACCCATGCCGCTCATTCCGACACCCCGTCCACAGCCACAGCCCATGTCGGGCCCGCCGCAGCCCCGGCACCGGCAATCCACAGGGAGCAGTCAATGTGAAGTCGTCAAGAGGCAACCCACCGGGAGACACTGCACTGCTGCCGAGTCACTTCGGTGGTGTTCAGTGGCGCCTGTTCTGATCTAACATACGCAGGACGCCACCTACTAAACCCCCTACTGACGACAATAATTGCTTAGTCGCGGAGCCGGCGTGAGTGAGCTCTCCCTCCGGAGGGCGCCACCACGTCCGTCCAACGACAGCCCCCATGGACTCGCCGATACCGGTGACCCCGACGGAACCAAACCAAGGCCACAGACGTGGAGAAGACATCGAAACTGAGGTCACCATGAGAGCAGGGCATGAAGGGCCGCAGAATGAGACATTTTTTTTTTTTTTTTTTATGCTGATCGATGAGAATGAGGATGATGAAGATGATGCTACGGATTTCCATTTCGGTCTGAGACTACATGACAGGGCTGTACTCTACGCTTCCTCTCATAATATATCCCGGCGTCAACCAGGCCCGAGAGATACAGGCACCTGCAGTGTTGGTCAGGAAATTTGAGCAACACTCTCAGAAACGCATCCATTAAGTGGATGAAACTCGACTGTGTGGTTCCAGTCTTCCCAACTGAGTCCGCAGCAAACTCAACTCTGGGTAGGAGCCGGTCGGGGCAGAAAAACCCACATGACTCTGATGGGATTCGAACCCACGACCTCCCAGCCGGGAGTCCGCGATGCTAACCACTTTGCCACGGCGGCTGGTCAAGAAGATTTTTTTCCCCCCGAGTAAATGGCTCATGTGACATTCTTCAAACTTATGATATAGCAACATATATATTCGTAGGATTTTTAACTTATTTTTATTTCATTTTTCCCTTTCCTCTCTTTTAAATTAATTTTTGAATTGGGTAACCATGTTCAGATTACGGAGTTACTTATCTTGCCGATGGTTTTCGATTAACTAAGCTCAGGTAAGTGCATACTGAAAAGGGTTAATACCTTCTTCAAAGGCAGAGCTGAACTAATTGATATCCCAATGGAACAACTAGTATTGAATAAAAGTAGCACCAGGAGTGGCAGTCAATCTTATGCCATACCTGCATGAAATATTGACAGCCATTTACATTCATTTTATCCTAGTTCTGTGTGGCTGTGGAACTCACTGCAGGGTGCCCATCAAGATTGCCACAAATGCAGTCTCATTTAAAAATCAAATTGATACGACAGTCTTGAGATCTGCATATTGATTGACTTTTCTATTTTAATTTCCCCAGATATTTTATGGTTACCTAGGCCTTAACCTGGCCACTGCTTTTAACTTTTTTAAAAATATCATGTGTGTCCCCTTGTTGCCAAATTTTGCTCCATGGGCCAACAGGCTGAGTCGCACTTTATTTTATTTTATTTTATAACATGCGCGCTGGTGACCTACTCGTTTTTGAGTGAACCAGTTTTTTAGGAAGAAGAAGAAGAAAACCCCTTACTGACAGAGGTGGAGCAGACGGCGCTTGGGGGCAAATGAGACCAGTCCCTCAAAACTCCGGGAAATCGCTGGAAGGGAAATTCCCACTCAATGAAATGGCACCAGACAGAAGCCTCAACAAAGGTTAAAACTCTATGCTCCTTCCTCACTTTCTGACATCATCATGAATTATCATTCGTACAATAAAACCATGACCATGACAAAGGGACGTCAAAAGAAAAGAATATTCAGGTTGAGAAGAAAACTTGCTGACATCATCAAGGTTACGACCAAAGACATCACTATGGGAATTCATGAAAGAAAGGCTATTCACTAAAAAGGCCATCCACAGTATCTAAAACAAGACAGACAGATGTTTATCCCTTCATATACACAGGTTTGCCATAAACCAAATTCCATACAACTTGGAGCCAAAAGAAGATCTTTTTTCTTGTTAATTCCCATGTAAAATGTCAGTAGTGTAAACGGCATAAACATGACTGTCAAATTCCATTGAACTGCCATGCTGAATCAAGCTCATAGCGCAGATGGGTAAAAACAAATGTCAGTAATTTGTTTGGTAATAAATAACTGACCTAATCAAGATTTGAGAAAAAAGGCTGCTGAAAGGGGATCCATTCACATACAGGCAGATTTTCCTCCCCTTTTTGTCAAGTTCTTTTTCATACTTAATTCATTGATATCGAAAAAGGAGGGTTAAACTAAAACCAGTGGGATGAGTGTGGAGGGTGAATCAAAATAAGAAAAAGCAAGTGCACTAGTGAAAACGGACCTGCATCTCTGACAACTGGGGTGTTTTCCAGGTAAAAACAGCCTTTACCTTGAAAACACAAACCAAGTTTAACGGGAGTCAAGAAGGAAATCATTCAATATGTCCTGATACTGTCCAACTTTTTTTACTGGAGATGTGAGGTAATGCATCAGTATCCTTGGTGCCGGTCTCGTCAAGAAAAGGAGGAATGAATTTGTACCTTTTAAAAGATAGAGCAGGAACATCAAAATAAGCACTGGAAAGAGTGCTGGAAATAACTGACCATGCATTATTGGTCTGTCCTTGCCAATGCATACCGGGAAAAAATCATCATCATAATACTCATCCACATCCTCGTCATCATGTTGCAATTCCTCTTGCTAGTCAGTCTCCCATACATCACATTCATTCCAAGCCTACCTCTCATCTGGTCAGAGTGCAACCTGCCCTCCTTGCTTTTACCCAGGGAGCACCCAATCACACCAGTAACCCCCTTGGAGCTGCGCCCTGTTCCATGGAGGTGAGCTCCTCGAGACCTACTAGGAACACTGGAAAGCAGCCACGCCTCAAAAACAGGTCGCCCGTGGGTAGGGTCATTAAGCATGCTGGGGGGAGATGCTGGCCTGTCTCCACTGTGCCTGGGACTGCAGCTGAAGTGGTGTAGCATAGAGCGTTGGTTGCTACCCTCACTGAAACTGGCTGACCATCAGAACGAAAACTGAATACCATGTAGAGACTGGCCACTCCTGGTACAAACTACCAGGTGTGAAAGGTAAGCAGCTGGTGCATATGACACAGGTCTCATGTCAAATGTAGACACCAGCTGACAACAGCTACTGCCAAGTCTGTAGGCTGGTGGCATAGACACGATGGAAAGTTGGGTTGCACCAAGGAGCTCTGTAAAGATGGTGACTGTAGAGCAGAATTTAGCTGTAAAAATTGTCTTGAACTGTCGGTACTAAAAAGCCAGTGAAGGGCCGAGACGAAGGAACATTTCTGACGATCCATGTTGGAACACTCAAACAAATATAAAAGCCTGCTTCCTCGTCAAGGTAAAGGAGAAAACGGAATTATGTTGAGGGGAGTGAGCTGATTATGTGTCAGCCAGAGGAGACCACTCATATATTCCTGTTGGTTAAGTTCAGTTGGCTCCCCGCTCTCCTTTTTGTTCTGTTTTTATATTTTTGAGAGATTCCTGAGGTATAGCGTATTCCACATCAAGTGGAGATAAAGCATTTGTTTTGGATGAGTAAGTATGAAGAAAAAAAACGCTTAAAGGGAGTGAGTTTTCACTATCAAAATGTTATAAGAGAATTAGACTATTTTTGCGATGTGGACAAACAATAAACTATTCATACCTGCAACTGCCCTTGAGGACAAGTATTCGGCAACTGATGCTTTTTCCTTGCGCAGATTGACCTGTATAGTGCTGCACACATCCTCTTTCTCTGCCACAATCTCAAAAGCTTTCTGAAAAAGATGAACCATATGTATGAAGCAAGAATGATACATGCATTCTACAAGAAGATCTAAACGGTTTACAGCAGTGGGAAAGAACTTGGAAAATGGAATTTCATCCCCAGAAGTGCCAAGTGTTGTGTATATGTAATAAACGCTCACCATCTAGATCAGAATACTCTATTCACAACATTTTCTTAAAGAAACCAATGCTGCAAAATATTTAGGCATGATTATTGATAGTCGTCTCAACAGGAAAGAACATTACAATCTAGTGTGTAAGAAAGCAAACAACATCTTAGCTTTCTTATACAGGAATATCAACAACTGCCCCCAAAAGGTTAGGATGACTGCTATAAAACACTGGTTAGACCAGTACTGGAATATGGTTGCTCAGTCTGGGACCCTTACAATCTAAAGGACATTGATAACCTCGAAAAGATTCAGAAGAGAGCAGCACGGTTCGTAACAGGGAACCATATCAGAAGAAAGGGAATACTAGGAAGAACATGAGGAAATTAGAATAGAAACCCTTAGAGGAGAGAAGAGCCTTTATTAAACTTAATATCTTCTTCAAAGGCAGAGCTAAACTAATTGATATCCCAATGGAACAACTAGTATTTAATAAAAATAGCACCAGGAGTGGTGGTCAATCTTAAGCCTTGCCTGCATCAAATATTAACAGCCATTTACATTCATTTTATCCTAGCTCTGTAAGGCTGTGGAACTCACTGCCGGTGCCATCAATATTGCCACAAATGCAGTCTCATTTAAAAATCAAATTGATAAGACAATCTTGAGATCTGCATATTGATTCACTTTTCTATTTTAACTTCCCCAGATATTTTATGGTTACCTAGGCCTTAACCTGGCCATTGCTTTTAAACTTTTTAAATATCATGTGCGACCCCTTGTTGCCAAATTTTGCTCCAGGGGCGAACAGGCTGAGTCGCATTCTCTTTTTTTTTTAACATGTGTGCTGGTGACCTACTCATTTTTGAGTGCACCAGCTTTTAAGGAAGAAAAAGAAGATGTCAACAGCTGTGAAGAACATTACAGACAGGCATGCAGCTCTTCATATTACCTTTAAAATATGGACTTTTGTAAAATATATATATATCATCACAATATGCATAATCAAATTCAACAGAGAAAAGTCTCCATTCAGGTGGACTATATACAATACACACTGGATACGTCCATGTGTGAGCCTTGGCTTTGTTTGTTTTCCTACTTAAAATGCAAAAATGTGTATCTTAAGATAATTGTTCAAAATAGTTTTTGAGTCAATTCTGGGCAAGACAAAGATAAATTAGAAAATGAAAAATGTTTTATGTTTTGAGAACAATGGAAAGTATAAACGTAACTGTACATTGGACAAACACATGACACATGTATCAAATAAACACACTCACTAACCAGCTTACACACAGATCTGTAAATTCGACAAAAACAAGTGACACACACACACACACACACACACACACACACACACACACACCAGCCTACAAATAATTGTACACTGGACAAACACATGAGATGTATTTTTACACACACACACACACACACACACACTCTCTCTCTCTCTCTCACTCACCAGCCTACAAACATAACAGTACAGAGTACAAACACACATGTATTTAAACACACACACACACACACACACACACACACACACACACACACAACACACACAAGATTTAAAATTTAAAACCGCTGTCTGACCACATGCAGACATTCCAATCTGTTTGACTTGCAACAGATAGGCCTCATACTCACTCCAAATCATCATACGCTCGACTGAAGGCGAAGAATCCACTCCATTTTCAATGGGCCGACACACAATGCGCTTCTGTTTCAGACAGAAAAACCCCGTTTCTCAAAACAATGAGCATGACCAAATGTAAGAGTATCAAACTTAGCTGAAGCAGCTGTTTACGGCTTAACTACCAGTTCACCCACCTGCCGCTGCTTGCTCACTGCCAGTCTACCCAATGAGAGATCAGCCTAGCTTCCCTTCCCATTGTGCTTCTGTAGAATTTATAGGGAGCATTAAAGTGCAGCATTTTCAGTCATACATGTATTCCTCCTTCCCTACCCCTTACTAATCTTCTGCTAGCCCTCTGTGGTCTTATTCCTCAGTCACTAATTATACCTTTCTCATACCCAGCCACCCAGACTGGTCGTCTCAGCTCCAGCATCCAAGACTGCAAGGACCAATTAAAAGTCATCCTGAGGGAACTCACCCAAAGTCGGAGTGTGGTTGCGCACATGGTGGGGTAATCAAAAATGGTCACACACGTGATGTTCTCATGCCCAGCTGATGTATTTGTACCATAGTGTTCAAGAACTTTGGCTGTTTGGATGATCCCTGGAGTCTTTTAGCCAGGGTACGACAACAACATCCTGAGGGAATCCTGCGGAGAGGAACCTGCACTGCCACTAGTTCTTTTAGCACTCAGTGGCGTCTGTTCTAATCCATCATATGCAGATCACAACCTAATAACCCCCCTGCTAATGACAATCATTGCTAACTCACTACTTCAGCCTCAGTGAGCATCAGTCCCCCTCCCCCAACCCCCACCCCCTTGCCATCCCCAAATGAAAAGCATTATCCTCTCCATCCCATAACAGATTCCATAAACCTGCCAAAACCAATAATGTAAGACACAACTCATCATTGCATGGATGTTGTGAACGAATCAAACCTGAGGTAACCATGAGAGAAAAGCATGAGGGGTCACAGAACAAGAACATGTGCTTTTAGGATGATCAGTGAGGATGTAGACTATGAGGACAATGGTATCAACTTTCATTCTGGTCTGAGACTACACCGCAGGTTATATGCTACACTTCTTCTCTTAACACCATGTCCACCAAACCTGAGAGATACAAACACACAGAGAGTTGGTCTAAAAACAAAAACAACACCCCAAAAGACATCCATTTAGGATGAAACTTAACTGTTACCAGACCTTTAATTTGGGCGCACAGCACACTAGACTTTGGGTAGGATCCCAAGGGGGCTGAATAATCCCACTACCGGATGCCTCTGAAGGGGACTGAATCCCGGCCCCCAGCTTGTTAAGTCTGTCATGCTAACCAGTCAAATCCCACCACTAGATGCCTCTGAAGGGAGCTGAATCCTGGGCCCCAGCTTGTTAAGTCTTGTCATGCTAACCAGTCAAATCCACCACTAGATGCCTCTGAAGGGGACTGAATCCTGGGCCCCAGCTTGTTAAGTTTGAAATGCTAACCAGTCAAATCCCACCACTAGATGCCTCTGAAGGGGGCTGGAATCCTGGCTCCCAGCTTGTTAAGTTTGACTTTGAAATGCTAACCAGTCAAATCCCACCACTGGATGTCTCTGATGGGGACTGAATCCTGGGCCCTCAGCTTTTTAGGTTTGAAATGCTAACCAGTCAAATCCCACCACTGGATGCCTCTGAAGGGGACTGAATCCTGGGCCCCAGCTTGTTAGTTTGAAATGCTAACCAGTCAAATCCCACCACTAGATGCCCCTGAAGGGGGCTGAATCCTGGGCCCCCAGCCTGTTTAAGTTTGAAATGCTAACCAGTCAAATCCCACCACTAGATGCCCCTGAAGGGGACTGAATCCTGGGCCCCCAGCCTGTTAAGTTTGAAATGCTAACCAGTCAAATCCCACCACTAGATGCCTCTGAAGGGAGCTGAATCCTGGGCCCCAGCTTGTTAAGTCTGTCATGCTAACCAGTCAAATCCCACCACTAGATGCCTCTGAAGGGAGCTGAATCCTGGGCCCCAGCTTGTTAAGTCTGTCATGCTAACCAGTCAAATCCCACCACTGGATGCCTCTAAAGGGACTGAATCCTGGGCCCCCAGCCTGTTAAGTTTGAAATGCTAACCAGTCAAATCCCACCACTGGATGCCTCTGAAGGGGGCTGAATCCTGGGCCCTCAGCTTTTTAGGTTTGAAATGCTAACCAGTCAAATCCCACCACTGGATGCCTAGAGCTGAAGGGAACTGGATCCTGGGCCCCAGCTTGCTAAGTTGTAAATGTTAACTAGTGTGCCATGCTGGTCGGCCAACAGCTCCAGCTATTGTGGATGCCTTCAAAACAGCCTAAACATTTTTTTTCACCTGATATGGAGTATGATTAGCTACAAAAACAAGTGAAAGATACAGAGACAAGGCATGATAGAGGAAGACTTCGTGGCAATGGCGACAAATCACCAGTGACAACAAATACTTTGGTGCATACAATATGAATCTGACTGAATTGATTGAAAGTTTGGTGACAGTGACTTAGGTGACCTAGATGTGGTAAACTTGAAATTTACTGTGAATCTTCACAATGAAGGTGACAAAACACAATGGTCAGTCTGTACACATCAGCAGCACACAGAAACATGCGCATCAAACTACATCCACCAGCTTTACAGGCCAAACTAGTGTGATTTAGACTCATGGTTTTCTGGGCCGTTTTTTAATTCTTCCTGAAACAGAACCCCAGTTTTTCTATTTTCCTGTAAAATTGATCTGCTAGTTTGGTGCATTTTGTTTAACTGTTGTTTGAGGACAAAAGAGTTAAATACTGTCTCTCAAACCACCCACCATGGTGGAGAGGTCAACGTTGCAGAATCCAAGCTTGTAGGTTATGAGTTCAATTCTGGTGAGAGCAATTTAAATTTGAAGGATTTTTCGGCTCGTTAGCGCTCTTATACACAGTTGAGTTTCCTATCGGCTCAACTGGGAAGACTGGAACCACAACCATTTTCATTCACTCACTGGATGCATTTTCATGATTGTTGCTAAAATCTCTTCACCAACATTCTAGGTATCTGCATTTCACACATGAAAAATAAAGGAACAAGTGTGAAGTACAGCACTGTCATGTAGTCAAGGACCAGAATGTGATGTACAGCACTGTCATGTAGTCAAGGACCACAATGTGAAGTACAGCACTGTCATGGGGACCAGCGTGTGAAGTACAGCACTGTCATGGGAACCAGAATGTGAAATACAGCACTGTCATGGGGACCACAATGTGAAGTACAGCACTGTCAGGGGGACCACAATGTGAAGTACAGCAATGTCATGGGGACCAGCATGTGAAATACAACACTGTCATGGGGACCACAATGTGAAGTACAGCACTGTCATCAGGACCACAATGTGAAGTACAGCATTGTCATCGGGACCAGCATGTGAAGTACAGCATTGTCATGGGGACCAGCATGTGAAGTACAGCACTGTCATGGGGATCAGAATGTGAAGTACAGCACTGTCATGTAGTCTGGGACCAGAATGTGAAGTAAAGCACTGTCATGGGGACCAGAATGTAAAGTACAGCATTGTCATGAGGACCAGCATGTGTAGTAAAGCACTGTCATGGGGACCAGAATGTGAAGTACAGCATCGTAATGGAGACCAGCATGTGAAGTACAGCACTGTCATGGGGATCACAATGTAAAGTACAACACTGTCATGTAGTCTGGGACCAGCATGTGAAGTAAAGCACTGTCATGGGGACCAGCATGTGAAGTACAGCACTGTCATGGGGACCAGCATGTGATGTACAGCACTGTCATGGGGACCAGCGTGTGAAGTACAGCACTGTCATGGGGACCAGCATGTGATGTACAGCACTGTCATGGGGACCAGAATGTGAAGTACAGCACTGTCATGTAGTCTGGGACCAGAATGTAAAGTACAGCCGCGTCATGGGGGACAAGCATGTGAAGTACAGCAGTGTCATGGGGACCCAGCATGTGAAGTACAGCATTGTCATGGAGATCAGAATGTAAAGTACAGCACTGTCATGGGGACCACAATGTGAAGTACAGCAGTGTCATGGGGACCACAATGTGAAGTACAGCAATGTCATGGGGACCAGCATGTGAAGTACAGCACTGTCATGGCGACCAGCATGTGAAGTACACTGTACAGCACTGTCATGGGACCAGCATGTGAAGTACAGCACTCTCATGGTGACCAGCATGTGAAATACAGCACTGCCATGTAGTCTGGGACCATGTGAAGTACAGCACTGTCATTGGGACCAGAATGTGAAGTACAGCACTGTCATGGGGACCAGCATGTGAAGTACAGCACTGTCATGGGGACCAGAATGTGAAGTATAGCACTGTCATGTAGTCTGGGACCAGAATGCGAAGTACAGCACTGTCATGGGGACCAGAATGTAAAGTACAGCAATGTCATGGGGACAAGCATGTGAAGTACAGCATTGTCATGGGGACCACAATGTTAAGTACACCACTGTCATGGGGACCACAATGTGAAGTACAACATTGTCATGGGGACCACAATGTAAAGTACAGCACTGTCATGGGGATCACAATGTGAAGTACAGCACTGTCATGGGGACCAGAATGTGAAGTACAGCACTGTCATGGGGGCCAGAATGTGAAGTACAGCACTGTCATGGGGATCACAATGTGAAGTACAGCACTGTCATGGGGGCCAGAATGGGAAGTACAGCACTGTCATGGGGACCAGCAAGTGAAGTACATCAATGTCATGGGGACCACAATGTGAAGTACAGCACTGTCATGTAGTCTGGGACCAGAATGTGACGAACTGTCATGGGGACCAGAATGTAAAGTGCAGCACTGTCATGGGGACCAGAATGTGAAGTACAGCATTGCCATGGGGACCAGCCTGTGAAGTACAGCACTGTCGTGTAGTCTGGGACCAGAATGTGAATTGAAGCATTGTCATGGGGACCAGAATGTGAAGTACAGCGTCATGTAGTCTAAAACCAGAATGTGAAGTAAAGCATTGTCATAGGGACCAGCCTGTGAAGTACAGCGTTGTCATGTAGTCTGGGACCAGAACAGAGTTCTGCAGTGTCACCTTCATCATCCTCATCGATCAGTTTTTGAAAAATAAAAGGAAAGGAAAGGAAAGAAATGGAAACGACCAACGATACAGGAGCTAGCATTGTCATTTCCATTCCTTTCCTGGCGCCTTTGTTTCCGCTAGTGTTACTGCACTTACCATTGCTACTATCATTATTATCATCATTCTAGTACTGTCTGCTGTTTGTTCATTGAGCATTTCAGCTCCTTCCCACCTAATATCATCCTACCTATATTACTTAAAACCATTATTACTGTATCACTATCATCATATCATTACCTTTACTGTTCATCAACATCATTACAACAACACTGATGTCACTGTTTTATTACCGTCATTATCATTTTTACCACTATACTTATAAGCATTATGTCATATTATCACTAATCCCATTGCCAGCGTTAATTGTAGAATTAAAATAATGATAATACTTAGATACAATAACTCACTTTTTAGAAAGACAGAGAGAGAGAGAGGGGGGGGGGGGGGGGGGGGGGGGGGAGAGAGAGAGAGAGAGAGAGAGAGAGAGAGAGAGAGAGAGAGAGAGAGAGAGAAAGGTTGTGTATAGGTGTGTATATGTTGCCCTTCCCCCTCCCCCAGTTAGTATGTAAACCCATCCCCTTCTTCCCTCCAACCTCATAGCATCAGCACCTTAAAGTAACATGTACCAACCCACCACTACAATCTCAGCCCACAATATCCTCCCACAAAACACACATATACTACCATATCTCCCACTATTTACCTCACACATAACTTATAGCTATCTTCCTTTCCCTTCTCACCACACTCTCTATTTCTCACATCAGTCTATTGTTTATTCAGATACTTGTCCACTCCATTTCCTTCATTTGGTTTTCTTTTATTTTCATTCACTATTTCCTCAACATGAACTCCAGTTCCATCTTCCCTCTTTCCTGGGCATATGTTGTGTAAATGTTGATAACTATGCAGAACAAATATATATATATATATATATATATATATATATATATATATATATATATATATATATGTTGTTGTTGTTGTTGTTTTTTTTTTTTTTTGCAAACATTTTTAAAATTTCATTTATTTATCTAATCAGTATACCTCTTGTTACAACTTCATAACTGGTGTTACAAATGTTTTATTTACTACTTTCATTAATGTAATCATTATTCTTTACAATATTTCTAACATTTCAGCTTACCACTTTTTCTAGCCTCCTATAGCATCACTACCATTACTGTAGAGTTACAGTCACAATTATTAACAAAACTACTTCTGTGATTATTAAAATACCTATTGGATTCCATCCTTCCCATAACTTATATCTTCTATTTCCTTTCTGTTCTTCCTGTCCTCCCCTCCCCTGGTGGTGGTTGTTTTTGTTTGTTTGTTTGTTTGTTTTTCCTCCTTACTATCAGAATTATTACCTTAGTACCATAACCATTATCAACATTGTTATTTTCTTTATTTAATATTCTTTTCATTTATTTATTCTATTACCATTACTATTTTTCAATTATTTATTTATGTATTTATTATCATTATTATTATCATTAATTTTTTTTTTTTTTAACAACTTATGTTTCATTTATTCGTGTATATTTGATTATTATAAAAATGTATTTTCTAATATATATCTGTATCATGCTTTTATTACCTTAACCTTCACTATCGTTGTTAGCAGTATCATTCAGTAATACTTTTGGTAGTATTGATACTACCACCACTAGCTGACTGACATCACAATCGCCTTCGGGACTGTTGCCACGGCAACCCTGCTGTTTAAGAATCCTCTAATCCACTCTCCTTTCTCCCATACCCATACTTATTGACACCAAGAGTGGTAGTAATCTTGTCTTCTTCCCCCCCCCCCCCCCCCCCCCCAATGTTTTTGACCATTATTAGTATTCCTATCACTGTATCAGTAACATTATTATATCATCATTACGACTTTGACTCGCACATTATTTCCCTTCCAACAGCTTTGTTCTCATTCAATGCCTTCTTCCTTGCGCTGATCTCTGAAGCGATCAAAGCTAAGTGAATTTTCGTTATTTTATTCTTTTGTGTCTTACCTGAAGAAGACCCAAGAGGTCGAAATGTGTTTTGTCTTGTAACTCATTTGTCCACGTTTCTCTGGGTGGTTCGCTAACATTTATTTAAGATTTGTTTAGATTTCCGCCTGCAGTCATCTCACTTTGCAACTAGATTTTTACAAATTAACACAAACTAAAACCACTGTGTAGCTCACAACCACATCATGGATGTTACAATATTATATTTTCATTTTATTGCCTGCTGTTTGCAGACAACTTGATGCACATGTGTATTAGAATGTGACACCAATAGGATTTCAGTTGGACTAAAATGAACAGTTGTGGATCTGACATCTTCCTGTCTGTCTTTTTTTTCTCTTCTTTTTAAACCTTCATTTTTAACTAATAAAGTCTCAGTATTATATCAAACAATGTGATCAAGTTACATGCTATCTTCCTAATGTTCTCTATGTTCTATCCATCTAACAGTAAGCCATTATTTCCTATTCTGTACATTTCTTTGCTGTTGTTACTGTTGTTTTTAATAAGTTGTGGATCTCATAACTTACTTTGGACACAAAACAATGTGACATGTAAAAACCATTATCATAAATAAACAAACATACATTATAAACCATTATCATAAATAAACAAACATACATTATAAACAGAGTACAAAAGTCAAAATACTAAGCTATGCTTTGCAATACTCATACATACAGAAATGAACATTTTTGATGACCTTTCTTCCAACCTGCAGATGAAGAGGCAAAACAATGCTACACATTCCATAATGTCTTGTCAACTCCAAGACCACATGGGAAACAGAAAGAGGGAGGTAACTAGGGAGAGGGGTTGTGAGCAGAGTTCATGACAAGAATATTATCATGGAAAAGGTAGGCCAGCAGTTGTGGCACATATACACAGAGTTAATTTGCAAACCTTTTTATTGTCCTTGCTGTTTTTGGAGACAGGCAGAGAATGGTGGAGTGAGTTTTCTGACATGCAGCAGTCTGTCTGAGGAGGGATACAGCCTGTAGCCATAGGTTCTGTCTTCAAACACCACAGGCTCTGACACGCCTGACCTGCAACCCATGATCATTTCAACATTCATTTCATCAGTGGCTATCATTGGCAGTTCAGCTGCCTGGTGTGTGACATACTATATAGTATACTGTATCACATGTTCTCTCAAAAAAAACAAAAAACAAAATCACACCTTGAAGGCTAAATACACACATGAACATGGTCACATGTAAAAACACACATTGCCAGAACATTTTCCATCTCATCTGTCTAAGAAAGTTATTCGGGTATCAGATATTCACCTTACCGCTTGACTCACTTTCTGAAGATTTCAAACTCATTTCCTACACTCGTAATTTCAAATGTTGACATGTTACACACTCCTGACTGTTCTGTTTTTAAAGACCTTGAACTGATCATGAAAATATGCATAAATTTGCTATAATACTTGAAAAAAATAAAGAACACAAAATAGCAAACCTTGTACTGCAGTGCTATATTTTCACTGTCTGTATCCTTTATATGGACTCAAAGAGGTCTAATGCACAAACAGAAGTTTGAGTCCAAATGTCGTAAACACATTTCAAATTATGTTACCATGAATGAACTATGACCTTATAATAACCACAAGCCTGACAAGTGCACAGATTCGACATGCACTGGCTCATGACATCTATTCACTTATTCAGGGTTGCCTGTTTTACAATCCATGCACAGAATTTTAAAAAGAAAATTATCACCTCAGCAAGACAATCCAGACAAACATATTACAGGAAAAAACACAATGCATTTTGACCTCTAAGGTCTTCTTCAGGCAAAACAAAAAACATTCAGAACAATGAAAATGAAGAACGAGCAACCACTTATCTTCTCAGATTCAGTGCAAAATGGGTGTTGAATGAAAACAGTCAGATACTATACACTACTTGTACTAATGTAACATATAGTTGCACACATTCAATGTATGTATGGAGACAATAGCTGCATACATATGAGCAATGGCTGCATTCATAACAAGCGCTGGGCGCAAACATGTGCAGACTAACAACTCCTCCATCTCTGTGACAGTCACCTGGCAAAAATTGGTAAGAAAGATTAGGAAGGGAGATATAAAATCAGAAGTGAAGTGAAGGCATTAAAACTGTTACATTCCACCCTTCATCAGCAGACGTAAGGGGATCAACAATCTAACTGGAAACAACTATATATGCATTATCTGTGCCCAGTCATGTTACTGGATCAATTCAATGTCTGTCCTGTGGCAGGGACTGTTCAGTAGACCATGGCAGAATGTACTAGTGCATCCTCATCAGTTAGTATCAAAGGGAACGTACCATCCATAATTCTGTTGGACCACCCAGAACTCAAAGAAACAAAACCCACCAGTCTCCTAAAGAAGCCAGCAAAGGGTAGGAAAAAAGGAATGAGATGAAACTAATGCAAGGAAATGTGTTGAAAAAAGAAAATAATCAACAATAACCATTATACAGAGAAATTTTTAAGTGCATGTGTGTGGGTCCATCAAAGAATGCAAGGGAGGTAAAAAGGTTCCGAGTCACAATGGTCAGCATTGTCAGTTTTTATCTATTGTGGAGAACAGCTGTATACATCACAATGGTCAGCATTGTCAGTTTTCATCTATTGTGGGAGAACAGCTGAACAGTTGTATACATCACAATGGTATTGTGGAGAACAGCTGTTACATATATCACAATGGTCAGCATTGTCAGTTTTCATCTATTGTGGAGAACAGCTGTATACAAGTTACAACCTTCAACTGCATCAAACAGTATGTGCATGTTTGCAGACAACTGTATGTAGGCAGCATCTGTAGACTATGTATGTATTTGCTGTATAAACAGACCTATTATAAGTTGCATCTATCTATGTTAGACATGTTATGCATGTACACAGAAGTTGCATGCATGCTTCCAACAGCTGCATGTCAACAGACAATAGCTTACTCAGAATTAGCTCTCCAATGCTGCGAATCCCCAGAGGAACTCTTGTAGTTGTAGTCGGTGAGCCCCATGGTACCACAGGATTCTAGATTGGGCTCCAAGGCTCCCTGGTCTTGCAGGGACACCCTGTCTCCCTGCCTGTCCAGCAGGATTCCTGGTGCTGGCGCCACTGGGCAGAGGAAGAGAACGTTGTCATTGTCACACTTGCCCTGGCCTGAGCTGGACGTCCCTGCTCCTTCACGGCCTTCTTCCATCATGGGGAACTTGTCGAAGACCTTCTGCTGACGGTTGCTCTCATCATTGATGAAGTTAGATGGGGCCACATCATCCAAACCATTGGCCATGGATTCCCCTGAACCACGTAGGCTTGGCGTAGCTGGAAGCAGGCGATTCAAATTGTGACAGGAAGAGGGGGAGCACAGGCCCCTCCTGCCTCCCCTTCAGCTGACAGCTGTGTAGGGAGGTCAGCAGAATGGCGTGAGGCACTCTGACCAGCATGAGGCAAGCAGCTGGACCTGGGCCACTGGTTCTCCTGCACACACAGCAGGCACGGTCAAAGTAGAAACAGACCAAGTCCCCACCTGCACCAAAGTGTGGATCTCCCAAATGCCCGTCACTATGACATGGTGGTGCTGTCACCAAGGCCTCAGCCACACCTGCTCCTTCATGCACAGGGCCTGGAATGTCTGAGCTGTTGGCCGCAGCTCCTGTGGGGCCCCTTCACTGATCTCATCTTCATTCTCACTTCACTGCTGTTCCAGAAGACACCATCAGAACTGGACAAGTCTCGAGGAGCAGGAAGTTGTCAAAGCCTCCATCATGACTGGGACTAGAGTAGGAAGTTCTAAACATAGCACTGTCCGAAAGGCGGCGGAGATCTGGAGAGGAGTTGTGTTTGTGGTTCAGTTCCTTATCTGACCCACCAGACAAGTCATTTTCATGCTTGGAGGATGACAGCTCTCTGGCAGAGGGCACAGGCAGAGGTCCAGCTTCTGCCACATCACCATTGATGGAAGACAGAGATGCCGAGTCAGCAGAGCTGGACATGAGAGGCCAGACATGACAGGCAGGTCAGTGTCAATAAAGTCCCCATTATCCTCCACATCTTCTACATTGTTCACATTCACCTGGACTCCATGCACAGAAGTGGCACGGACATGCCCCAAAGCGCCATCTTCAGAGTCACTTGCACTGTAACAACCATTTGGAAAGACCCATCTCTTTCTGTCTCTTTCTTGATAGCCTTCCAGAGGATGGTCCATGCTGTATGACACATGTCCGTTTGGAAAGCTGGACTCCAGATTAGCACCATCACATGGGGAAGAAACACTTGCATCTTCTGAGTAAAAGAGGCTTTCACCTGGTAACACATTCCTGTCAAAATCACAGACAGCCCCCTCATCCACCAAGTCCTCATCTCTCTGAGGCGACACAGGCAACGCTGCCGCACCATGATTATCACTGCCATCATTCACATAGAGGCTTCTGCTTAGGTGGGGAGGCAACTCAGGTACACGACTTTGTGGCACATCTCCATTGCACTGGTCTCTTGCTCTCTTAGCTCAGTAGCTGACACTGAATACCCTATTACATCTGGCGTGGGTCTTGAAACGCTGTTTAAAAAGTTGAAATCATCTTCGTCTGAATCTGATGGCACTTTGCCAAAGAAACTGTTCTTTGAATGACGGTCATCTCTGCGGGGACGCCTTTTAAGCTTCTTGGGCTTTGCACCTTTATGGCATTGATCTGATGGACCTAGAAATATATCCGAGTTTGACATCACCTGATCAAAATTATCAGGAGTACTCAGGTCATGAAATACAGCACCATTTCCATTGACATGAACAACCTGAGCACCAGAAGGTGTCCCCTGAGATGAAGACAATAAGTTTCTCTGGGAGGACACAGTGCTTGAGGTTTGTGTGCACACAGATACCAAACCATTTGGATATTGTCCAGGTCCAGGTCTAGAATAAGTGCTGCAAACTTTTTTCACTGGTTTGGACTGTGAAATGTTGGGCTTGGCTCCGTCACGACCTGACACCAGGCATCCTTGGGGAATGTGAACAGCCCATCTCTGTCTCATCACCACCAGACAGAAAACCATTGGAATTACTTTCACCTTCAACATTTACGTTACTTTCACCATAGTCAGTGCTTCTGACATCTGCCACAGATCTTGATGTAATTTCTGTCTTTGTGTCTGAAGAGGTCAAGTGTTGCTCTTGCTTACTCTTGCCATCAATGTCATACTTCCCAGCAAAACTGTTTACTGGTTTGGAGAGGAAAGTGTTGGAGGTTCCAGAATCTTCTTCTTCATCAGCGCTGTCAGTTTTGGCAGGGCTGTTATCTGCCATTTTGACCTGCACACAACATGATCTTAGTTAAGAGGATGATGATTGTTTCCACAATAGTAAATACATCAACCACGATACTAGTCATTGAGAACATCAGGTATGGCTGTTTAAACAAAAAGGCTGTTGGTTTTCATTTCAAAAGTGAAACTACTCAACAATTCCACTCTGTTTGTGAGTGTGTGTGTGTGTGTGTGTGTGTGTGTGTGTGTGTGTGTGTGTGTCTGTGTGTGTGTGTGTATGTGTGTGTGTGTGCTGTATACATGATTTGAGAGAGAGAGAGAGAGAGAGAGAGAGAGAGAGAGAGAGTGTGTGTGTGTGTGTTGTGTTGTTTTTGTGTGTGTGTGTGTGAGTGTGTGTGTGTGTGTGTGAGAGAGAGAGAGAGAGAGCAAGACAGGTCTATGCGCGTGTGCGTGCATGCGAGCGTGCGTGTGTGTGTACTGTCAAACCATGAAATGTAACCATTCCTAAAATAAACAAATTAAAACAAAAAACTAAAGTAAATCATATCACAGACCATCCGTTGTACAATTAAAAACATTTAAAATGTATTCAAAATGTTTCCCTTCAAAAGTCCTGCCCAAGGCTATAACACCCACTCAAGGTGCTGACATCTGAAAGCAGCCAATGACAGCAGTCCATGGAGGCCCTTTCACTGTTTCAGTCTGTCCATATGCCAAGGAGTCCTTTTCACCCTTAGGAGCCGCCCCTCACCTTCCACTTCCTTTCTGAAGCTTTTCTTTTTTTTTTCTTTCTTAATAAGAAGTAATACGTAATCCATCTTCCAAGAGATCTTCTAGCTACAGGGATGCGTAACACTGCCTCTTTTTTCTTTCTCTCATAATTTTTTATTCACAGACACTCATTTTCAAATTTACTGAAATTCATTAAGAACTGGAATTCGTTCTTACACACACACACACAACCGAAAAAAAAAAAGGGGGGAGGGAAATGCTTTTTTGCAAGTATTGTCAATTTCATGGAAAGATCAGTTTTGTCACCACATGGCACAACCCTCTAAGACTTAACGTTTGTTTTTGATCTAGTCAAACAAAAAATATTATAATGACAAATCCCTCAAAAACATATTATCATAATGACAAATCCTTCAAACTATTTTGCCAGAACGAATTTGCTTGTACAGAAAAACAAGATGAAAGGTTCTGTTGTTGAATCAGCTGTTGTAGCAAAACGGTTAGCATCGCAGCTTTTAGGCTAGGAGGTTGGGGAGGGTGGTAATTCCTAGCAAAACCATCTTATTTGTGTTTTTCTTCAATGCCCCTGCCAGTTCCTTACCAGTGCTGAGTTTGCAATGGACTCAGTTAGGAAGGCTAGAATGACATAAGCAAGTCAAATTCACTTAAAGGACGTGTCTCTGCCACAGTTGTTCAAATTTCTTCTCCAAGCTGCATGTGGCTTGGCTGACACAAGGAAAGCAATTGTACATTTGTAGCCTTGTCATGTAGTCTCAGACCAGAATGCAACTCCACATCATCATCTTCATCATCATCCAGCATTAAAAAAGTGTTGAATTCTGTAGACTTTCATGCCCTGCTCTCAATGGTGACTTCTTCTTCTATTTTTCTCTTGGTGATTTCATGCTGAGAGGTCGCCATTATCGGCACATTCGCAGGAACCACTGTTCAATGGATGAGGTAGTGCCCTCCAGAAAGGGACCCTCACTCATGCCGGCTTGTTGACTAAGCAACTGTTGTAGTCTCGACAGAGTTCAGCAGTTAGTGTTCTATGCATGTTCCATCAAAACAGTATGACTGAACACCACCAAAGTGACTCTGCAGCAATGCAATATTTCCTTTGGTGGGGTGCCTCATGTGAACGTGAGACTGACTGCTTCCTGTTGACTGCCAGTGCCGGTGCTTCAATAGATCACGCAAGAGAGAGGTTGTGAATGGGGTGCCAACAGGAGTGGCAAGGGGATAATCATAATGCCACTGAAGTGGCACAAAAGATCCTAAGATTGGACAAGAAAAAGGAAAAAAAGTTCAGTTGTTGAAAATGTGTAGCAGCCAATTCACAGTTAGCAGCAGTGTCCCAAACTTTCAACAAATGGCAAAAGCAGATTTGGGTCTAATTTTAATT
The DNA here is from genome assembly GCA_016801955.1 of Conus betulinus. Taxonomy (NCBI): domain Eukaryota; kingdom Metazoa; phylum Mollusca; class Gastropoda; order Neogastropoda; family Conidae; genus Conus; species Conus betulinus. The sequence continues at coordinate 159,140 of JADBJO010000668.1, read as the reverse complement.
TTTATATTCTCTAAAAAGTTGAGATACAATTTTTGCTGAAAACAAAAACTTCATGGGGTATGCTTCTCCCTGAAAACAAAAGTGACGGGAACATTGCTCTAAATTCATAATAGTTGTTAATGGCTTTGTCATGTTTTTAATGACATATACATACACATTTATCATTTGTACTTTTGTTTGTTTGTTTGTTTGTTTAATGAAAATGAAAATACGATTTTTTTTTTCTTCTTTTGTCAAAAATGTAGTCAACTATTATGATCAGTACCAACATCACTACATATAACTACTATCATTATGATCACCACCCATCAGTTTTTGTTTGCTTTTTTCATCATCCATCATTTCTATCCCTTGCTTCTAAGCACTATTTTCAATCTACCTTAATTACAATCATCACTATTGTATCATACCACAAACCAATAATAAAAAAACAACAACAACCAACCACCAACCCTGCTGCTCTACTACTCTCCAACCCCTCTCCTTTCTCCCCTTGTGTTTAGCCATACTTATACACCTATTTTTGTCATGTTATCACCAAAAGTAAGAGCATTCCTCCTCTTGTTGTTGTTTAAATATTTTCATCATCATCATTATCATCACTATTATTGCTATTGTTTTCATTATTATTATCAGCATTATCTTAATCCCTATGGTCCTCTTCCAAATGGCCTCATTTTCATTTAACACCCATTTTGTGCCAAATATGAGGAGATGAGTGTTTGCCCGTTCTTTGTTTTTGTTGTCCTAAATCTACTTTTTCTAGTTAATGTTGTCTGTTTTTGCCTAAAAAAGACATGAGGTCGAAATGCATTGTGTTTTGTCTGTAATCTGCATTGTCTTGCGGAACTAACTTTCTCTTTAAAAACTTGCTCCGATCACTGCCTTCAGTCACCATGCTTTGAAACTAAACTAAAAATGTAATATCAATACATCATACATCATGTTTTCAGAAAATTACCTACACATTATAAATCTTTTTTCTTGCAATCAGTTACTGAGTTAGGCATATTTAGCTGTCATCTCAGTATACGAGTATTCTGTCAATGAAATCATAACAAAATCAAAGGCACTCAGAAAATGACATTCACCACTCTCATAAACTTGTGCTTACAATAGGACAAAACTAAAAGCCGACATATTTACAGGCTCAAAGGAAACACATTAATAAATATTTCATAAAGCTTATTTCCATCAATAAATTAAAGGGCAAACTCTAATAAACATTAGCTGCACACTCAATCTTGTATAAATACTGACTGAGACTGTCAGTGACTATTAATATCATCTGGCCAACCTGCCACACTTTGTTCTTACTTTCCAGCTTGACTTGCAGTTTTTTTGTCAGTCAATCACTTACTAAGTGGTTTGGAATGGAGTATTAATCAGCAAACACATGCTTGCTTTCATTATGCCCTTGCCCCACTATGGCACTAAATGTGACAAGCAACTAAGCATGACTAGCAACTCAAACTTACAAAACATTAATTTTTTCGTTTGTCCACGTTTTCTTGGCGGTGCGCTCACACTAACACTGAAATTTGCTTAAACAAACATACAAAAATCTGTTTAAAAATGTGGATGAGTCATTTTTCTATCCACATTGAGGCATCTGAATTTAAAGAAAAAGACACCATTGAAATACCAAACAAGAATAAAGAGAACAAATTAAGAAAAAAACGACAAAAATACCACACTCACGTCCCCACACACAGAGAAGGTGATTTTCCTATTAGTTAAGGAGCAACCTGAGAGAGAGAGGGAGGAGGGAGGGAGGGAGGAGGGAGGTGAGAGAGAGGGAAGAGACAGAGAGAGAGAGAGATTATATTCCTTTTCTATTATCATACTACATAGTACATACTGCTCAGGGTTGTTGACCAGACAACGTCACTGAATCAGTATTATTTGTTAACATATAAACATTTTCATGATGTAATTACAATGCATGAATAGAATGAACAGTTCTAGAATCGGTTATCACTTTGCGACAGTGCATTCATAAAATCAATCATCATAACACTTACTTATCATGATGTGTGTGCCTCTGTGTGTGTGTGTGTGTGTGTGTGTGTGTGTGTGTGTGTGTGTGCGCGTGCATGCGAGCGTGCGCACGCATGCGCGCATTCATGTAAACGTGTGTGGGTGTGTGTATGGGCATGCATGTGCACATGGGACTAGGAAAAAAAAAGAGAGAGGCGGGAGGCTGAGGGGGCGTAGGGATGGAGAGGTGGGTCATTGGGTGTTTTTGTATATTCGTATTTTGTGTGTGTGTGTGTGTGTGTGTAAGTGTGGAGTGTGTGTGCGTATACATGTGTGTGTGTGTGTGTGTGTGTGTGTGTGTGTGCGCGAAAATGCGCTTGTGCGTATGAACGCGCGCGCGCATGTGTGTGTGTGTGTGTGTGTGTGTGTGTGTGTGTGTGTGTGTGTGTGTGTGTGTGTGTGTCCCCAAAAAAATACCCAAACGTCGTCTGATGGAGAAGATTCTGACGAGAGATTTAAAAAATAGTAGATCAACAAACTACACGTACGCTACAGCCGCTGTAATCAATCTATGATACTGTCACAGTAACTGTGACATCAGTGTCTGAATAACAATTCTTCGAAAACAATATAACAAAACAGAAGAAATCTTACCGTGAAAGAAAAAAATATAGAAACCTTCACAGCCTAGTGCTTAATGCACGATGTTGTTATGATGTTTCACATTATTTTCGACAAATAATGTTGCCTTCCGAAAGAAGACGTACTTCCGCCATATCTCTGTCCCATGATGCCTGAAACAAACGATGGAATGGAAAAATAATGAACTAAGAAGACACTATCCCTTTTTAATCACAATATCATCAGTGAAACAAACAAATTCATCCTTAATGCAATTCCTTGAAAATCTTCTCTTAAAACATATGGATTGTGTCACAACAAAAAGCAAACGTACGGGCTGTCATTTAAGGGGAAATCACTCCTTGTATGCCTTATCCATAGCAGACGACAGTAGCAGCTGTAGCATTGGGTGGAAACACTAATCTTCAGCACCTTTCAATGCTTTGTGGCCATGGTAGCGGGTTTTTTGTTTTTGTTTTTGTTGTGTGTGTTGTTTTTTGTTTGTTTCTTTTTTTAGGTGCTTTATTGGTAGCATGAACAGTACTCTAAAGAGTTTGAAGCTAATTAATACAGCTTAACTAAAAGAACTTGCCTGTGACGTTTGCAATACATGGTATCACACCAAATGTATGTTATTAAATTCAGCAGTTCATGAAGCATTATGTAATAGTGATATATCTTGGACGTGTTTTACCAGCGGGCTTCCAAACTTTAGTTCGAAACTTTTTGAAGATTTTACTGATTGCAGCTCAGAAAGCAACAGTTTTGACCGTATCTCACCAGACCAATCCCCAAAAGAAAACTTGAAATTTTGTCATATACTTGATACTTGATGTTGTCGGTGTTTGAGACCCGTGGTTACAAGTCAGTTCACCGATGATGTGTTGTCCCTGTCTGCAGCTGCATGCACTTGCAAGAGCTATTGATAGCAGGCCAGGTTGTACAGGGCTGGGTGGTTGGCCCAGTGGGCGTCAAGTCTGTTTTTAAATGGGGTCATGCTGGGTGCGGACACAACTGATTCTGGTAGGCTGTTCCAAGCTGACACCACTCTTTCAGAAAAGAATTAATTCCTAACTTCTAGGCGGGACCTATGCTTAACAAGCTTCCTGCTGTGGCCTCTGGTGTTGCATCTGTCATGCAGCTTGAAGTTTGGCTGGCTTGTGTCGTATATGCCAGTAATATATTTGTAGAGGTCAGTCATGTCTCCCCTGTGCCTGTGGTGTTCCAGGCTGGCAGCTTGAGGATAGACAGGTGTTCTGGGTATGGTTTGTCCTTCAATTTGCCAATGAGTTTCGTGGCTCTGCATTGAACGTCTTCTATCTCTCGTTGGAGGGTCTTCTGGTATGGTTGCCAGACTGAGTGGCCATACTCTTAAGACTGGTCTCATGAGTGCTTTGTACAGCTGGATTAAGGTATGCTCTGTGAGATGATCAAAGGATCGCCGTATAATGCCCAGGATTCTGTTGGCCTTACACGTTGCCTGTAACACATGGTCCTTGAAGGTCAGTTGGCTGTCCACTACCACACCAAGATCTTTCTCTGCTTTGGTGGTTGTTAGGGGATGTTTGTTGTTGCTTGGGTCCTTGCTCTTCATGAAGTAGGTCTGGTCAGTCTCTGGGTGGCCTAGCTACAGGACACAGCATTTTTCTGGGTGGAAGTTGAGTAGCCAGGCTACTGACCACTGGTGCATCTGTCCAAATCTTCCAGGAGGGTCTCTCGGGCATTTTTGCTTATTGCTCAGGGTGAACAGCTTGGTGTTGTCTGCAAAAATTCGGACCTCGCTCTGTACCTGACGTGGCAGGTCATTGATGTAGATGGCGAAGAGTATGGGGCCTAAGACGCTGTCTCGAATGATTCCACTTGTGACTCGTGCCTCTTCTGATTTGCTTCCATTGACAAATACCTGCTGTGTGTGGCCACTGAGAAACGCTTCTGTCCATTGCAGCACTTTTCTCTTGATGCCATGAGCCTTTATTTTGAGTATTTGTCTGAGGTGTGGAACAGAATCGAAAGCCTTGCAGAATTCCATGTATATTACATCAGTGGAACCACCTCTGTCTAAGGTTTCCGTCCAGCAATCCAGTTTGTCTAGAAGCTGAGTTATGCATGAGCGTCTGGAGTGAAGCCATGTTGTTCTTTGCATATGAGGTTGTTTGTTTGCATGTACTCCATTATTTTGTTCCTGATGAGTGTCTCCATGGTCTTGCAAAGTATGCTTGTCAATCTGACAGGTGGCTAGTTATTTGCTGAAGTTCGGCTCCATTTCTTGAAGACAGGCGTAACTTTGGCTTTTTTTCCATATGCTTGGGAGTTGTCCTTCATTCAGCGATTTCCTGAAGATGATGCTGGTAGGTAGTGCTAAAGTATCTGCTGTAACTGCCAGTAGGATGGTTGGTAGGGATATCATCTGGTCCAGCTGCTTTCCCCGACTTTAAGCTTAGTGAGAAGCTTTTTGCATCTTCTTTTCGGATTTTGATGTCTGCCAAGGTGCTGCTAAACTCATAATTTGGGGCTTCTGGCAGTTCCCCCTCTGGTTCCTCTGTGAAAATGCTTTGGAAAAAGTGTTGAGTACTTGTGCCTTTTCGTCGTCAGTTTTGGTGTTGGTGCGGTCATCTCTTTTGAGGTCAGATATTCCTGTCCTTGTGCTAGTTTTTGCTTTCATGTAAGACCAAAATGATTTTGGGATTTTTGCTTGACCTGCTCTGCAACTGTCTTCTCTAATGGGGATTTTTGCCTTTCAGCATTTTCTTGCTGCTTTGTTTCTCGCCTTTGTGTATGCCGGTAGTCTTGGTCATCCCTGCGAGTGCATTTCTGTGTAGTCTGCCCTGTCCTAGTTTTAGCATTGCTTTTGTGGTGCCTGGTTGATATCCAATGTCTGTATACTTTATGCTTTTTTCACACCCAGGCGAGTGTACCTCCATCCAACCACTTTTACCTGTCTCCTGATACAGCTTTTGATTCAGGCACATATCGTCTTGTGGCTTCATCAATATCTGCCATGAAGCATTGCCATGCCTCTTCGACATTCATGTCCTTAAGTTTATCCTCCCAGTTGACATCTTTGAGGTGTGATCACATTCCTGTGTAGTCTGCCCTGTTGTGGTTGTAACGTTGCTGTTGTGGTGCCTGGGGCTGAGCAAGGGCGAGGTTGACTAGTAGGAAAGCATTCACCCCTGATTCTAAAACTGATAAAATCCCAAATCATAAAGTGCAACCGAACTCCAAATCATCTAAAGAAAAAGATAAACTTAAATGCATAGTTGTAAACTTTCAATCACTTATCAAGAAAAAGGAAGAACTCAGTAATTTAGTCACAAAAAAACCCATGATGTTGTAATTGGAACAGAAACTTGACAAGAAACTGGGACATCCAGCAGTGAGCTTCTAATGGAGGATTTTGATATTTATAGAAAGGACAGACATGGAAAATGAAGTGGGGGAGTCTTGATTGCCATTCGGAAGAACTTAGCCAGTGAGTTTTTATGTCAAGGCAAAAATAGTGAAAGTTTATTTTGTAGGATTAATTTTAAGAATAAGAGACCTGTCGTTGTTGGATCAGTTTACAGACCTCCAGACTCAGATGAAAATGTAGGTTCGTCTATTTGCAGAGACATTTCTGACATTGTTTTGGCCAATAGGAAGGCACTATTATGGATTGGTGGAGACTTCAACTTACCTGATATGATTGGCGTGAAGATGCCATATACTTGGTAATCAATACAATAAAAACATTAATTCTCAGTTTTTTTGATACCACCAAAGACCTTGGATTAGTGCAGTCAGTTGAAATACCAACACGTGGCAATGCATTCCTGGATTTATTTTTTACCAATTGTCCAGGCGTTTTATGCAGTCAGGAATTAATTGCAGCCCTGGGTGATCATGACATAATTCTATTAGAAAGCAACTTTCAACCCTTTCGAAGAAAATCCCCCCAAAACATACCATCAGACTCTGGAACCAAGCAGACTTACCAAAATTACGCAGGGGTACTCATGATTTCAGTCATCTTTTCTTTTAGGTCTCATAGTGTTAAAGATAATGTCAATGACTTTTGGAAGTGTATAAAAACTAACTTGGAATTTATTATGGATGACAACATACCTACTAAAATAACTTCAAGCAAGAACCACCAGTCATGGTTTAATACAAAAACTAAATGTTTGTTGAGAAGGAAACATCGGTTCTTTAAGAAATTGGAACTACACCCTAATTCAGAAAGATTACTGATTAGGTATAAACATATTAAGAGAAGGTGTCAGAGAATGTAGGCTTGCTCACTCCAATTATGTTAATTCGATGATTTCAGAGGTGATCATCAAAACAAGAAATTATGGTCTTACATAAAGAGTAAGAGACAGGACAATATTGGGATTCCAGACCTGAGAAACAAACAGAATAACCTAATACAGGACCCTGAAGGAAAAGCACATTTACTAAACAATCAGTTTTGTTCAGTCTTCTCAAATCCCAAGCCTTTAATTAACGTTAGACTAAAGGATGATGTTAAACTCCCTGAAATGCAAAATATCAAAGTAAACAAAGCAGGAATATTTAAGTTACTGACCAACATCAATGAAAAACAAAGCTACTGGTCCAGATGGCATTCCTGGCAAGCTCTTAAAATTATGTGCCAATGAATTGACTGAGGCATATCAACTACTTTACCAAGCTTCACTGGACCAGGGAGTAATACCTGATGAGTGGCAAGATGCTGGCATTGTTCTTTTATTCAAAAAGGGTGACAACAAAACAAAAGCAGAGAACTATAGACCTGTATCTCTTACATCCCTATCAGCAGAAACTACTTGAACGCATAATATGTAGTAGTATATAATGACCATCTTGACAAATATGACTTCTTAAATAACGCCCAGCATGGTTTTTAGACAGCGAAGGAGTTGTGAGACTCAACTTATAACAACTCTCAATGATTTTAATAAATGTCTTAACAACAGACAGCAAATAGAAGCAATTTTATTAGACGTTTCTAAAGCCTTTGATAAGGCTGGCCATGAGGGCCTACTGCTTAAATTAGAACACGTCCGCATTGGCGGTTCTTTGCTTAAATGGTCTAGATCATTCCTCGTTGGGAGAACGCAGAAAGTTGTTGTGGAAGGGTCGTCATCCCATTGTAAACCAGTCTTGTCAGGTGTACCACAGGGAGCTGTTCTGGGGCCCTTGTTTTTCTTAATTATATATATAAATGACATAGAGATAGAAGTCTCTGTCCTGGAACTACTATAAGGCTTTTTGCAGATGACAGCTTAGTATATAGAACAAGCAGAAGCAAGAATGATACATGCATTCTACAAGAAGATCTTAACGCTTACAGGAGTGGGAAAGAACTTGGAAAATGAAATTTCATCCCCAGAAGTGCCAAGTGTTGCACATTTGTAATAAACGCTCACCAACTAGATCAGAATATTCTATTTGTAATACTATTCTTAAAGAAACCAATACTGCAAAATATTTAGGCATGATTATAGATAGTCGTCTCAAATGGAAAAGATTACAATTTAGTATGTAAGAAAACAAATAACATCTTAGCTTTCTTATACAGGAATATCAACGACTGCCCCATAAAGGTTAAAGACGACTGCTACAAAACACTGGTTAGACCAGTACTGGAATATGGTTGCTTAGTCTGGGATCCTTACCATCTAAAGACACATGATAACTCGAAAAGATTCAGAAGAGAGCAGCATAGTTCATAACAGGGAACCATATCAGAGAGAAGGGAATACTAGGAAGAACATGAGGAAATAGAGTGGAAAAACCCTTAGAAAAGAGAAGATCTTTTATCAAACTTAATATCTTCTTCAAAGGCAGAGCTAAACTAATTGATATCCCAGTGGAACTACTAGTATTGAATAAAAATAGCACCAGGAGTGGCGGTCAATCTTATGCCATACCTGCATGAAATATTGACAGCCACTTATATTCATTTTTATCCTAGTTCTGTACGGCTGTGGAACTCACTGCTGGGTGCCATCAAGATTGCCACAAATGCAGTCTCATTTAAAAATCAAATTGATACGACAGTCTTGAGATCTGCATATTGACTGACTTTTCTGTTTTAACTTCACCAGATATTTTATGATTACCTGGGCCTGAATCTGGCCATTGCTTTTAACTTTTTGAATATTTTTGCTGTCCCAATCTCTGTGCCATCTCAGAGGCAGTGCACCCACGCCGCTCATTCCGACACCCCGTCCACAGCCACAGCCCGGTCGGCCCCGCCGCAGCCCCCCGCGCCCGACAATCCACAGGGAGCAGTCAATGTCAAGTCGTCAAGAGGCAACCCACCGGAGGAGACACTGCACTGCTGCCGAGTCACTTCGGTGGTGTTCAGTGGCACCTGTTCTGATCTAACATACGCAGGACCACCACTACTAAGCCCCCTACTGACGACAATAATTGCTTAGTCGCGGAGCCGGCGTGAGTGAGCTCTCCCTCCGGAGGGCGCCACCGCGTCCGTCCAACGACAGCCCCCATGGACCCGCCGATACCGGTGACCCCGACGGAACCAAACCAAGGCCACAGACGTGGAGAGGACATCGAAATTGAGGTCACCATGAGAGCAGGGCATGAAGGGCCACAGAAACTGAGACATTTTTTTTTTTTATGCTGATCGATGACAATGAGGATGATGATGATTAAGATGATGCTACGGATTTCCATTTCGGTCTGAGACTACATGACAGGGCTGTACTCTACGCTTCCTTTCATAATATATCCCGGCGTCAACCAGGCCCGAGAGATACAGACACCTGCAGTGTTGGTCAAGAAATTTGAGCAACACACTCAGAAACGCATCCATTAAGTGGATGAAACTCGACTGTGTGATCCCAGTCTTCCCAACTGAGTCCGCAGCAAACTCAACTCTGGGTAGGAGCCGGTCGGGGCAGAAAAACCCACATGACTCTGATGGGATTTCGAACCCACGACCTCCCAGCCGGGAGTCCACGACGCTAACCACTTCGCCACGGCGGCTGGTGGCTGAGTTGCACTTTATTTTATTTTATTTTACTTTTAAACAGGCGCGCTGATTACGTACTCGTTTTTGAGTGAACCAGTCTTTTAGGAAGAAGAAGAAGAACTGAAGCGTACTTGTTTGATTACTTGTTCATCATAAGTTCATCAAGCAAGATTCATCAAGCGTGACTACAGGTGCAGAGACCCGGGTTGCATCATGCTAATGCTGACTGAACTCAAGTTACCACCCCTCCAAGTGCGCAGGAAACAACAAGAACCAGTCATCTTCAATAAGATCATTGAAGGACTTCTTCCAGGAATTGTGTGAATGACTGCCTTGTGAGTTGTTTTTAACGTGGTGACGGCCCTGGTGTGGCCCTTTGCGGTCGGCTGGGCTGTGGGCAACATGTCTTATCTTATTTCAGCGTGTTGGTTTTTAATCCTAGGATAGGTTCTTTTAATCTGTTTTTAATGGGTTGGAGAGGTTTTGCTTTTAATCTTTTTTTAACATATATACGTGGTAGTTTGGAA